>SSNR01000216.1:435095-604552 GCA_006937965.1 Callopanchax toddi
GTGTTTCCTCAGAGGGAGTCCTCTGCCTCGGGAGCGGTGGTCTGCTGTGGCTGCCTGGTTCTCCAGGTGGTTCCAGGTGGAGGTGGGGTCTCAGCCCTGCCTCCTCTGGTTCTCCAGGTGGTTCCAGGTGGAGGTGGGGTCTCAGCCCTGCCTCCTCTGGTCGCCCCGTGTCGGTGCGTTGGCTGCTGCTGTTGACCTGCTGCTGCCGGTGCAGAGGGCTCCTCTGATGGCGTTTCCTTAGAACCTGCTCATCTGTACTCAGCCCAATGTCCTTTGTGTGTATGTGTACATGTGTGTGTGTGTGTGTGTGTGTGTGTGTGCGTATGTGTGCTTTTTATGGGGGAGGGATGGGATTGTGGTTTATGTGGGGTCATTTTAACTTGTTAAGCACCTTGAGTTACAGTTTTTTCTGTATGAAAGGCGCTTTATAAATAAAGATTATTATTATATTATTATTATAAAGATTTGTCAGCTGCACACCAATCATATCAATCTCCTGTTCCATCACATCCTAAAAGTTCTGGGCTCGATTGAGATCTGGTGCCTAAGGAGGCTGTTTGAGATGATCTGATCTTTGTGTCATCGTGCATTATCCTGCTGGAAGTAGCCATCACAAGAGTGTCTCCACTATGGTCAAAGAAATGAATTGTGGTGCTTAAATGATGCTCAGTTGGTACCAAGGAACACAAAGTGAGCTCAGAAAACATCCCCTGTGATCCATGTTTTCATGTTGTTGACAACAAATTCTGACCTGATCCCTAATCTTGAAGCTGAAATCTAAACTCATCAGAAAAGGAAACATTCTTCCAGTCTCTTATTGTCTAGTTTTGACGAGTCTGTGTGAATTGTGGCTTCAGTTTCCTGTTCTTAGTTGTCAGAAGTGGCCCCCAGCATAGTTTTCTGTTGCTCCATCTGCTTCAAGGTGCAACATGTTGTGTGTCCAAATATGGTATTCTGCAGAAATTGGTTGTAACGAGTGGTTATTTGTTGACTTTCTGTCATTTCAAACCAGTCTGTCTCTTTTCCAGTGACCATTTTCTGACCATTCTCTGTAAACCCTAGAGACGGTAGATGGTCAAAATCCCAGTCGAGCAGCAGTTTCTGAAATACTCTGACTGTGCTGTTTGGCACCAGCAACCATGTCACGTTCAAAATCACTTAAACCCCTCTTCTCCTTCATTCTGTTTGAACTACAGCAAGTTGTCTTTACCACCTAAATGCACTGATTCACTGTTTGCATGAACAGGCTTACTGTTACAAAGGTTCCCTTACATTTATGACTACAAATGATTATTGGTCCTAAAACTTTTGTATTTTCAGTGTCATTTGATGTGGCCTTTATACCAGAAGAGTGTTTTGAAATATGTTTTAAAGATGGTTGTGGAAGTCACATGTTTGAATGAGGTGTATATTGCGTATGGAGCTCTGCAACAACCACCCACCTTTATCACATGGAGTGTGACTGAGCAGTCCCTCTTCACCAAGTATGATTACCATTTTACCAGCTGAAGTGCATCGATGGAACACGGCTCTCGGTGCGGTGAGCATTTGTTAAGATGGCAGGTGCTGGTTAAGAGCAGTAATGACAGCCATTATCCAATGTTCCACTCCTCTACATAATTGTGATTCACATGCATTGCAACAGTGTAGGGTTGGAAATATAGTTGGAGAGGAAAGGTGTACTCTATGTTTATGATAAAACAGAAAATCTTGCATCCAAATAAGGTTTTATTTAGTCTGTGGTGACAAGAATAGAGCTCCTTTTTATTTTGCATAGAAGACAAAGAAAACTAGTTTCTCTGCAGTCATGTGCTTTTCGCGCCAGTCTGTGAATAAAGTCAAGTTGAAGGTATGATTTTTTTTCCCCCAAAGACATGAGAGGTGCTTCAATTAAACAACATATCTGGGTTTCCAGTTCCAGTTTTACGGTGATAAAACAGTGACACATGTCTCTACACATCAGGGGACGAGACAGAGAGGAAAAGCATGTAGCTTCTGGCATGTCACACTGTGCCCACAGAAACACAAGGGGATGTCGGCGGATCACATGAGCTTTGGCAGCCATCGAGTTATCAAGTTTTTGCATTTGAGAGACGAGAGGAATGAGTGGGAAGTCTTTGACCTTCATCGTTCACTTTTCATTCATTGTTGCTTTCTAACCTCTCTCCTTTCCGTTCTGAAAGCCACGAAGCGCTGGAGCTCTTTTGTGTGAACTGTCTAATTAGGAAGACCTTGAGGTACGGATCTCATCCATTGTTCCTCCTCATTTTGGTGGGAAAATATTTCATTGATTTTCTGCAGCAATCGAAAGCGGGCGGAGTTGAGAAAGGCTCTGTGTGGGATTAAACACTGCAGGGGGTTTCTGTGATGGGTGGTGAGCTGGTGAGGCTGTGTGCATAAGTGTGTGTGTATGTGGAAGAGGTGTTATGTCCCTTCTCATAACCCCTACCTATTCTCACCTTCTGAAAGAACCAATTAGTTCCATGATCCAATCTCAGCTCACCTTTTCCCCTCACCTCCCATTGTTCACTCTTTAGCCTCTGCACAATTTCTCATTATCTTTCTCCACGTATTGTTAGGATAAATCCAGCTAATTTGCAAACATCTGGACTTAGTGAGGCTTTTGTTAATGTTTTTTGAGCAGAACAATGATATAGAAAGGCGGTGTTTTCATAATCATAAAAAAAATCTAGACTTTTTCATGTAATCAGATGCCAAAAAGTAAAAGCGGCGCTACATCTGGTTAAGTCAGGTTGATGCTTTTGGGACATTTTCCGAGCTCTTGCAGGAAAAGAAAGGAGCATTAAGCAAGCTAGCTGAGCAATCACCTGTTTCCATCGCTCTCATTCACTTTCCTCCTTCTGTCACTCCAGATCGGCTGTAAATTACGCCTCACCCCTGCAGGTGCCGACTTTGCTCTGAAATGATTATTCCTACCACACAGAAGATTGCTTTTGGTAATTATATGTATCATAATTAAATTTGATGAACTCTTCAGAGACACAAGTTCTCATTTGACCCAGGTGCTGGATTTCTCTTCTGATTCACAAAGGGAGAAATGTCCACCGCTGTTATTAAAGGTGATTCTTTGAATATTGCAACTGACATCTTGATTAACTTCATTGGTATTTCTGAATTAATAGCATTCCTTCAGTTTTCTAAATAATGATGTAACTTTAGAATAAACTGAGCAGTATTAGCTGCCTAGTTTTGTTTTGTATGGTCAAACCAAGAACAGCCAGCACCTATTCAATGTGAATGAGAGAATTTAAGATGTGCCTTTTCACAGACGTAGAGAGAGTGATAGAGAGAGAGAAGCATCCTGCTCATTACAGACTTTCTTTCTTTTTTCATCACTTTGAAGCAGTTTTTCTGAAAGCTGTGTTGTATACAGATAAGCTATGAAATTCACGAGAGCAGGCAACGCCATAAACACTTTCAGAGGCATCTGAAATTCTGCTCTTTATCTCCCAGGAGGCTCAGCCTCACCTCTTCACTCAGTTCATACGAATGAAATCTTTTTCCGTAAAAAGTGTTGAAAGAAATTTGCGTTGAGAAAGTCAGAGCAGTTTTGGCAGCTCAGTCTTGATGTCCTGCAGGATCCAGGCTATTCTGAAACACATTCACCCATCTCTAGGGTTTCAGTAGAATAATGCTCCATGTCACAAAACTCAAATTATCTCCAACTGGTTTTATGAACATGACAATTAGTCTACTGGACTCCTGTGGCCTCCAGAGTCACCAGATCTCAACCCAGTCCAGAATCTTTGGAATGTTATGGAAATGGGAGAATCACATCATGTTGTGCAGCCAACAAATCTGCAGCAACCATGTGATCCTGTCATGTCAACATGGACTAGGACCTCTGAGGAACATCTTGTTAAACTATGTCATTAATCATTTAGGCAGTTCTAAAGGCAAACGGAGGTGCAACCTTGTATTAAAAGTGTGTCCCTAATAAAGTGGCCAGTGTGTGTACATGCCAGTATTCCTTGCAGTGTTTTACTTTCATCGCTATTGTTCACATGTGCAAGCATATCAAAGGGTTAATAACAAAATGTGACCGCAGGACATGATTATAAAATATGCATCTAAAAGGAATAAACAAATAAATAAACAGGCGTGAACATAGATAAATCTAGTAAAAATGACTTTTTGCAAACCCCTTATTTAAAGAAAACCAAGGGCATTATTATGAAAAATTTAAACCCTGATGAAACACACTCACAGAACCTGTATTTGCTTGTATTTATATCTCTCACACACATAAACTCTCCTACAATAATTTGCACCAGTTTTAAACTTAATTATAAATAACAGCGTTTGTACCAAGTTATATCAAAGACTAATTATTATTCAAATTTTCTCTTGCTTATTATTGCAGCAGCTGTGTGTGTGTTGTAGTCAAAGGTTCTGTTGGATTACTTCATAAATATGTATCTGTCAGGGTGGTTTGGTCTAACTCTCGCAGTGCACAGTTACTTTTTTTCCCCTCACTCTGTGTTTTTTGTCGTGTTGATGCGTTCCTCTGGGAACATCTCAGCTTAAACAACCAAAAGGATCAGTGATGTTTTTCACTGCAAAACATCATGTTTATGAAATCAGCTGAGTGTCTGCAAATATTGAGAAATAATAACTGAAGAGGAAATGAGACTGCATGTTTAATTACACAAAAACTGAGATTCATTAAAGCAGAAGATGCACACAGAAATATGTCTGAGGATTCCACTGTTGGACCGACGTGTGACAGAATTTTTATTTCACATTCTGAAAGAGGATTTTTACCAAGTTAGCGAATATTTGCAGAATATCTGAGTATTCTCTTCAGACTGGTGTCTTTCTTTGTCATTCATCACCCATTTAATATGTTGTTGTACAATTTGTAGTGATCAGAACACAGGCTTCCACAAAGCACTTTGTGCCTTGGATGCTTCCCAGGTTTCTGAGATCACTGTAAATATGCACACAGCTTACTGAGGCCCAGCAAGCAGCAAGCTCTGAGATCAGATTTAGGCTTTAGACAATCTCCCAGGGTGAACGACCGACCACAGGGGACAGACACAGCTCAAGTCATGTTACAGTATGACTGCTGTCTTTTCGCAAATTTATTCTAAAAAAGGGTGAGATGCACACAAAGGTAAGCACAAGGACAAGGATTTGGGACATTCTGTTCCGTTGAGAAGTTCTGTCATTTATCTTACCCTGCAAGGACTCAGCTATCATCTTTGGCTCTTAGTTTTTTCCTCTTTCTCTGCTGTCCTTCACTCAGTATGCACTTCAACTTTCCTACTCTCAAACTCAGCTCTGCACCACTGGAATGATTGCATTTTTCTCCAGCTCTCTTTCCAGCTCTCTGCAGAAGTTCCCTACTGTGCATCAATCCCTTTCTCGCAGGTGATTGCTCAAGGAATATTGATTAAAGTAAAGATTCGATGCTGAGAAGTCAGTTTTAGAACTTCGTGTGACTGTAATGTGAAACAAAGTGACCCGACTCCCTCCTCAGCAATAAACAGAGGGTCACGGATCAAGTGTACGCTGAAGTTCCTCGTACTTCTCTCTGTCTTTGTCTGGGCCTCTTATTTGTCTACCTCATCCCACTTCTATTACACACATTAGTCAGTTCTCACATCTAATGTAATGCGGTGCTTCTCGTCATGAGGGCAGTATCTTTCTCTGCCTCTAATTGCTCCGATTAAAGTGACAAACAGGCTCATTTAAGCCAAAGTAAACAGAAGAGGCTCTATAAAGAGCGTCACCATATCAGTGGTCGTTACTGCTGTTTTACTATTAGTGGAGCTCTATAAGTGTAATTAGGCTTTTCACACAACCTTAAACTGCATGCTCTGATATCAGATAAATCTGATATGCCTGCAGGTTAATATCCTGATTCACCCTGTGTTGGTTGATAACATATTTATTTGAATCCAAAATACGTTGACTAACTTCAGCTCTAATCTGTCAGTCATTGATGTAGTCTGGCACCATGATGTTAGCATGAACTTTATGCTTCTATTGACTGCCCCTTATCCTCTTCAGAAATCATTATTAATGGTTTTTCATACAGTCATGACCTATGGTTGTATTTCAGAACCATTAAAATTCTAATGAAAGTAAGAACAGTAAATTAAATGTCACAATGATTCCTATTTACACTATGTGATAGTATAAAATTGGCCTAAAACATTTTTCTAACCATTTAGTTTTGGTCTTGTCTTTCCTTTGGGTTTGTAGACCCAGGAGCACCAGCTCCTCATGTGGAATCCTAAGGCATTTCCTTGAGATATCTTTGAAATGTATCCAGGGTTGTCTCTAGGCTTTCCTTCCAGAAGGATATGTTCAAAACACCTTCCCTGGGAAGTGCCCAGGAGGGATCCCAACCTCATTCCTGAACCACCTCATCAGCTCATCTAGACGTGGAAAAGCTGCAATTCTAGTCCAAGTCCTTCCTGGATGTCATTTACCCAAAACTGATGGCCATAGGTGAGGTTGAAACATGGACTGACCAAAACAGATCAACCTAACCTTGTCCACCTATCAGTCTTCCACTCTTGCATTATTTGTGAACAAGACCTCAAGGCAGGACCTCGTCCTCAACATATAAACTTTATATGTTGAGGACGAGGTCCTGCCTTGAGGACCATGGCCTCAGATTAGGAGGAAATTATCTCATCACAAATGTTTTACACTCAGATGAAAAAAATCCCCATCAAGAGTGGAGGGTGAAAGAAGAAAATGTCAAAAATATTCTTTGGATTTGTATTTAGAAAACCAAGACAACAATTAATGGAATGGATTTGTTAAAAAACCCCTGTACCTCACCTCCTCATTGAGGCGTTTGGTGCTGTGACCTGTTAAAATCTAGTCTAATGGCTTTTATTCTTTGCCGTAAAGTTTGTTGTGGTAGCAAATAAAGAGCAACAATCCAGTTAATATGGATTAGAGGAGGACTAACATGGTTTCGACATCTATTGAGAATCAAGCAGAATGGGATGTAAGTGATTTTATTGTAGCTATGTTTGTTTTATTAGGGCAACACACAGTTCTACTATAACTATCAGGGATCTCTAGACATACATGGATCTATCATTTTTAAGTACTATCACATGGGGAGAACGTTTCGTACGCATGATCACAAATTATTTCATGATCATAAATTAAGTTTTATTACTTAAATCAAAGAAATTGTAGTGCTTCTTACTTTTATATTAAGTTGGGGAGCCTTTATCCCTTTTTTCAGTGATGTCACTACATAGATAACATTCTGATTAAGACAAAGTGTGAACAGCAGTGCATTATTTAAAATCACATACTTGAGATGGCAGAAAATTGCTTTTCATAATTCTTCTTGGCTTCCTCTGTGTTTGGCACGGCCCTCTTATCTGCTAATATGAAGTCTGATATTTTCCAATCAATTAGTCAATAAACCACTATGAAGGAATGCGGCGTTGGATTCATCCCCATATTTTCTGACACACCTCATTAACTGTGTAATTACTGTCCATCATTTTTCCAATTTGAGAGGTGCTCAAAAAGTTGCTCTTGCAAGTCCTATTCATATGAATAGAGTAGCTGCTGAACTGTTTGAGTATAAAGCACAGATGAGGTTGTAGATGGATGGATCATTTCCACCAGTTTGTCAAAATATTGTCATTTTTTTCTTGAAGAGTCACATTTGCTGAGGTCACATTTAAATTGCTGGCTTGTTTATTAGTGTCTGATGGCTTTTAACATGTGCTGCCAGCCAGACTGGCGGTGACAAAAAACATTTTATTTTGATAGTTATTATGAAAGCCTTAGACGTCAGACTCTAGCTCAGTGTTGACAGCAGAGGGACTGGATAAACCCCCCCTCCTGTACGGACTTCATTTTAATGAAAACAATTATCATTCATTAAGTGACAGACTCTAAAGTGATTGACTTGTTTTCCAAGGCATTTATTAAGTGCATTTTAGTACAATAGTTTTTCAGAAAGTTACATCTTACAAACTTTTTGACACATAGTTGTTGTTTTTTTCACAATTTACAAGTGGCAGCTATACAGAAACAAACGAAAAGGAGGAAAACCACTCGCACTCTTCAACAATGTACCTGTGCACACAATAGTGTCTGTACACATAAGCGTGTGTGATATGCACAAAACACACACACTGACTCTCACACAAACAAATGATGACATGTGCACACTTACAATCAGCTCTCTTATTAAATCTGTACCACAGAGAAAGATTGTGACTCAAATTTGGGAAAGGCTCCAATTTATCCACACTTCCTCCTCACTGGCCGACCACAATAACCATTTTTATGTTTACTGTGTGTGTATGTGGAGCGCTGGCTGTATGCTGTTTTATTACAGCGTAAATCTTTGAGTTTCCAGTCTGAAACTGAAGCAAAAAACAGAAGGTGTCGTTTAATGAGTGTATTTTTTTTTTTGCTGGAAGTCCTTTCAGGTCATTTTTAGGTGAACTCGACTTCTGCTGCACTGATCCATAAATAAAAAGCATGATTCGAGTTACTAAAAGGGTCGTTGGCCACTTCTCAGACAGTTACAGCACAATGAAACACTTAACAAGCTCCGTTCTTGTGTTTTGTATCAGTGTGTGATAAATGGCTTCCGTGTGAACCTGCTTTCAGAGAGAAGGACGGTAAACTGCCTCTCCATTCATTACACTGGAGTGTCATTATAGTAAAAATATTTAGAAAGACAAACAGACCAAATGAGGGGAAAATAATTAAAGTGTTGCATAATGAGTCACTCACTATCTCTTTTACAAGCTTCTGGGATAAAAAAAAAGATGACTGGTTTGAAAAGAAACCAGTGCATTTAAACAGATGTAGTGAATAATATCTTACCCTGTATTAGAGAACATGTGATTATTAGTATATCTGTTGCCCAAAAGGCAAATTGTTGATTGATTAATTAATTAATTAAACCAATGTGCACAAACTTTTCAATTCTTGGATCACTTTCTCTTCATTTGATTTTAAAAACTATGTAATAACATACTGGAGGTGCATGTGTGTGTGTTTAGATGGTCCCATCAGTCTCCCTCCCCGTGTTTGATCAGATGCCCGTCACACAGGGGTCTTAGCAGGTGTTTGCACCATGCATGGGCCCAGTGAAGCATGGAGCCAACTATTTCTCAGGCCATCCCCGACCCAGTCCAACACCAGACAGAGCCCTGGACAGCTTGGTTGCACCCAGGATAAACGAGCTGGATATCAGCCAGCTAGCTCGGTGTTTGCAGGAGAGAGGGCAGAACAGAACAAGGAGAAGAGGGACTAGAGTGATGGAAGAGCTGGGTATAGTTAATATTCTAAAAATTGGCCTTTAAATGAGTTTGAATTTTGACTGTATTTATTCCCAAAACAGGTAAAGAGATTGGGCAGGGGGATTATGGTTTCGTCTAAATGTGAGCTAAAAGCTATAAAGTTTTTAAGATGAGCCCTATTGACCTTAAACACAAATTGCCAAATAAAAAATGTCATTTTTTCTTGTCATGAAACCTGAGTTTGAAGCCAGTAACTATGTCAAAAAATACAATTAAATCAAAGTTATTGTTCTCAAGCAACATAACTTTGCACAGACTGATAAAAAGCACAATCAAAATGAACTATTCCCAAACTAAGAATGAGAAATCACATTTGTGCACTACTCAGAACTGTTCCCAATATATTCAATAACACCAAGAAGTAATTTTACAGGCTGTCAGAAATGACATCCTTTGGGAGCACTGTAGCCAATTTCATATACGAGTGAAAGTCTCTTTAGCAGCGTGACATTTGGTTTCAACTTGCCCATCCATATGGTAACAGCATACAGTGAGGGTGCATAGATAAACTACTGCAGTCCATGTAAGGTTGTGTTGCATTGTGAGGAGTGTGCCCATGAGGGCTGTTTAAGTCTGCGTGTTCATTGAAATGGCATCGGGAGCTTGTTGGCAAACCTCCGCCCAGATGTTCATTTTCACTGTGTAGAGAAGTGATGCTGATTCAACCTGATTTCCAATGCCTTGATTAGCTGCCCTCCCATGCATTTCAAATTCGTAGAAAATTTAGCACTTCAGAGAACTTGGGTTTCCCTAAAATAAAATCAACTAGACTCAGAGTAATTTGAGTTTTTTTTCCCATGTGAGCAGCAGCTTATTACCACGGCTTTGGGTCGGCCAAGGCTTCACTAACCTCCATGCGGTGTTGACCAATCCCAACACAAACAACAAGCCAAAAAACGCAAATTAAACATGAAACATAACTGTACATGTAAGTGCTAACCAGCAAGACACAGCATGTGTACACCCACGTTTAACATGATCTCCAGTTAATGGATCTTGATTTTTTTTTTCAATTATTTAATCTCCTACGACAATTTTCATACAGATCTACAACAACAGTTCTTTACCCATGATTAATTTGGACATTTTCCTCTGTAAAGATTCAGTCACAAATCATTGTGATGCCCCTAGAACATGAGAGATGCACAACTAATTGTCCTTTGTTCAACTGCCATAAGGAAAAACCAGGGCATTATGGGAAACTGCACATTGCATGTGTCTATCACAATCTAGTCAACATGTCTTTGCCAAAAACGCAAGCAGAGAGTTCTGTACATACATATTCTTATATAACACCTTCAATATGAAGGTTTATTCTGAAAGATATAATCATATTTAGTAGGTGATAAACATATTTATATTCTCTGGGTGAAGGTGGTTATAAAGTCTTTTGGCAAAGCCTTCCAACCAGACCTCGACAGGTAGTGTTTAAGTTAAAAGACAAGTGGGCGGCATGTTGCTATAGTGGCAAAACGGACATACGGAGTGTAAAGAAAGACCAACTAAAATAACTAAGCTTCGATTTTCATTTGTTCATTTAGGATATTAAAAAAAACATTAAAAAAAGCTAAGAAATGTAAAAGCTGAAAATGGTGCTCCGCTGTACATCCCTGTATACATCTTCTCCCTCCAATTATTTCTACCAGTACTTGCTCCTCCTTCTTCTTCTTCTTCTTCTTCTTCTTCTTATTCAGGGCCGTGTTCTCACCAAGTGAAGGCATCTTCATTTCACAGACTTGACAACAGTATGAGTAAAGTCACAGGTCACAGGTTTCTAAATGTCTCACACTTGTGTCTACAATTGTAACATCTTTTAAAGTCCAGGTAATATAGAAGAACACTCATTTTACCACAAAGCTAGAAGTTGCAAGTTCTTCCCCGTGTTCATGTCTGATTGTTGGGAGTTGTTTTGGTTTATGATGACAAGAATGCAGTTCAAAAACCACAGCCGTTGATGTTTGTCTTCCCTTTTGTGAAATATGAGGAAACAGTACCAGGTCTGGACCCTGAATGCCTCAGATGGATAGCAGGAAGTGTGACAGCCATTAACCATGTGGGAAATGTAGACCCTGGTCTCCTGTTGCCATGCTAGTGGATCAGATTAAGACGATAGTCTCGACTCTGGCGCGTTCCGATGGATCGGGGGTCATTCGAGGACTGCTGCTGTTGGTCCTGCAAATGCTGCCCTTTCCGTGGCACAGCGCCCCCTGCAGTCATGCCATAGTTGTAGGTGCCTGGCTCATCTGCACCCTCATAGACTGGATATTACTGAGGATTTTCTTCTGGTGGCCTGCTAGGGTCACTCCTATTCTAAGCAAGTCCCTGGAGGAGACAAAAAGAGGCAGGGAGAAAGAAATTGAAAAGCGAGAACCTGTTTTGAAGAGACAGATGAAAGGATTTCCATCATATTGAAGGTGCAATGGATAATTTGAAGAAGCTGAAAAGGGCCTATCATTTTCTGTTGCATTTACAGTCATGCCTTCACTATATATGGAAGCAAAATGTCAGGACAGAGAGCTTGAAGCACCAAACCAAAAACACACATTTTCTAAATGAGTTCCCTGACTTGAGAGAATACTTGGTAAACCATGTTTCTGTGAATTGCTAAGTGACTGCATGAATACTACCAAAAGCCTCGAGCATACATTTTTAATAACAAAACATGTTAGAATAATTTTACATTTTATCAACATTATTAATTAAAGTAAATGGAGTGCAGGGATACTGTTTATGGTAACTAATCCTCACAACCCGTCATCAGTGAGTAAACACCCTCCTTAAAATGGTTTCGTTTTTTTCTGTTTAAAATGTTTCTGTTTTCATAGTACTCAAGTAGAACATATCCAATGGTTTTTAACAGTAAATTTGCAATATTTTGTTGCAATGAGTAGCGTTTTGAAAGCCCACACAGCCTTCACTGTAATGCAATCACAGAATGACGTGAGTCACTGGGTGCGTTCAGGCTAAAAATACACACACTTGACATGAAGTCGCTTTTACACAAGTGTGCCCATCAGCAGCCATACGGGTTGGGAATACTTCATTTGCACAAAAACAAGTGAACTCACTCTGAGGTCATCTGAGTCACCAGCTGCAGGGAGGTGAAGCCTGAGTTGAGGAAGTTGTCTCTGTACTGGCTCATCTTGATGGCACCAAGCCAGTCCTCCACAGAACTGAAGGTGTTAAAGTCAGGTATGGATCTGTCCAACAGTGGCTGAGAAGGCCTGTAGGGGGGGAAGGGATAAGATAGAGAAAGGGTCTGATGTCATTTTCAGCAAGCGAGATTTTAAGATAACAGGAATAACTGGGTGTGCCTGAGAGGACACAGGAGAAGAACAAGAGTGTGTTCATAACATATTGACAGAATTGCTTTAAAATAACATAATTTTTTTAAAAAGTCCAATAAAAATTACGTCTTCTTCCTGGTTACTCATGATCAGACCAATAAGATCTATAAAAAAAACTAGAGATGAAAAGTTCAGATTTGATGCAATCAGCAGTAATAAATTCATTAATAGTTTATGAGCAGATAAAAACTATAAACATGAGAGCTGAGTTGAGTTTGTGTGGTAGTGCTGTGTACATAAACAGATCAAAAGCATATCTGAGAATACTTAATGTCAAAGTTAAGGCTGACGCTGTGTGTGTTGTGAAGTGTTTAACTCACACTGCAGGGATGTTGGCTACAGCTTTGAGGCTGGTAGGGTTACGGATCATCTTGTCAAGGGTACTGACGATGTCTGTAAAGCGAGGTCGTACATTGCGGTCTTTCTGCCAACAGTCCAGCATCAACTGGTGCAAGGCACTGGGGCAGTCCATGGGTGGTGGTAAACGGTAGTCCTGTTCGATTGCATTGATAACCTATGACATAACAAAACAAATGGATGCTTTGCTTTAGGCTGAAGTTTTTAAATCAGTACTTAATATTTTCAACAAACTCTTTTATGGTTTCAATAAATAAAAATATGAAAGATTCAGAAATGACTTGTCCAAATATTCAATATAAAGTTGTGGATTCCTATTGCATTAATCCTTATTTCCATTTTTCTTTAACAAAATAGCATCACATATGTGAGAAAACAAACAAAAATCTATTCAGACCACCCATTGAGTTGGTTTAGCTCAACGTCTCTCAGCACACTGTGGCTGTCAATCACGAAGATGTGAAAAACAACATTCAGGTTAACTAGAATCAGCTGATTTCTTCTAATTATTTTCCATTTTGTATCCTTTTTTCTAATCGAATACCAGAGCCTCTTCTTCTATGAATGCATCTTCAAAAATGCGTTTCACGAGGAACGAAACTATCTGAGCTTTCTGTTACTAAACAAATTAAAAACATCCACTAAGTAAACCTGACACACTCATCCCGGCCCTGTCAGCACCCCTCTATCTCTCCCAACTCCTATTTGTTCGCCTAAGTGACAGTTTGCCTTCAGTCTGATGTGCCCTCCTCTCCCTGACACGAGCCAGTCATGTCAGTCCTGGAGGACAAAGTCGGGAAACAGAGTGGAAGCAGAGAACAGGATGCACCGCTGTAGGGAGCCACTGGGGGAATGGACAGATTTCAAATAATTAAAGCCGTTAAGTACATCCACTTGACATGCGCCTGTAAAAAGCTTTCCAGGCTAACCTGCAACTCTACGACTGAGAGTTTGAGAAAAGTCAGAACTTGAGTCAAGTGTTTAGTAAACTGGATTGTAACTTCAGGCACATTTAGGACTTTTACTGAAGTGGAGTGACTAAATCTGGAGTCTGAGCTTCACTTTACGGCTCGATTTAGTGTCTGGTTTAGAATATACTGTATACCCAAACAATTGGTTACATCAAACGTAAAACATGCTTATTCTGCAAGTGACTTCAGACTGTATTTGAAGACTATGCATCAAGAACGCCCGTATAAGGACTTTTCCCAGGAATTTCAATATATCTACATTATCTGCGTAGATGCAATCTTTCCTCCAATATCTTTAGTTGTACGTTAAGAGACTAATGTAAAAACCAGCATAAAAGATATTACTCCTAAAAGATAGACACTTTTCTGTAGACTGCCAGCTCCAGTTTGAAACTGAATGTGAACAAATGGCGTGCGTGGAGAAAAGACAAAAAAGACAGAGGGAGGGATATGAGCGAAGGCTTTGATGCTATATTGAGCAGGAGGGATTTAAAGAGAAAAAGAAAAACAGTGGCTTTAACTTTTGTGTGTGGGTGTGTAAGAAGATGCAAGAAGGAATAAAGAGTGTGTGTGTGTGTGTGCTATAAATGCATGAATGTGTGTGCACTGAGGAGGTGGACATGCTGAGTGGTGCCAGTCCCACCAGGCAGTGTTTGCTGCTGGCCCACTGAGGCAACATCTGCTTGGTTGGACAGTCCTGGTGGAGTAAGGTCCACAGAGGCCTGATGGTTGGCTGGTTGTCTCACAAAGAGAAGCTTAGGGAGAAAGACCTCATAGTATGGGACTAAATCCAACGGTTGTGCGTGTTTGCGGTGGTGCCTGTGAGGATGGACCTTGTCCAAGCGGACATGGAGAACAAAGCAGAGCTCTCAGCAATCATTCATTGCTCTCAAAAGCTGGCCAGGAAGGAAAGGGATAGTGTGAGGCTTTGCCTGCAATAAGACTACTTTCAAAGTCAGAGTCAAGGACAGCTTCAGCGATGATGCTGTGAGATGAGGCTGATAAAACAAGTGGAGGAAAGGCTTTCTTTTATATGAGGTTTCCCTTTGTGTTGTGTATTGAAAGGAAGTCTCATGATTTGTATAATAATTGGTTCAATTTCAGAATTTCTTCAAATTGGAATAAACAAAAACTTTTAATGAAATAGAATTTCTGTGTTGTACTTGAATTTTCTTTATGAAATGGACACGTAAACTTAACTGAAACCTCTTATATATATAATATCAAATAGGAATGATCAACCATTAAATTAGTATAGTATGTTTGGTCTATTTTTCATAAATAGAACTCCAAATAAAAGCATTTATTTCTTCATGGGCAGCCGAATAATTTGCATCTTTGTTATTTCAAAGGGGAAAATCCATCCCATTCAGACTGAATTTACAAGCACTTACATCCTGGTTAGACATGTCCCAGTAGGGCCTCTCTCCATATGACATCACCTCCCACATGACGATGCCATAGCTCCACACATCACTGGCTGAGGTGAACTTCCTGTAAGCGATGGCCTCTGGTGCTGTCCATCTCACGGGTATCTTTCCACCCTGATTGGGGGGGGGGGAAAGAGAAAAACAGACAGGATGGATGAATTTGACAAATTTCTGAGTTCTGACATGATTGACATCTTTGCAGCAAATAAAAGTCATGCATTACTCTGAACAACACAATACTCGTCTCAATTGTTGTGTTTTATGTTTTGCTCATCCACTGAGTGTATCAATCCACCCACAGCCAAAACATTCCCAAGAGATTTTGTCCATCTCAAGGGTGTCTCTGAACAGCCATCGACCGACATCGCATTCACCAGAGCCACGTCTCCTGCAGCCTTGTGTGAAGAAGGGAAGATAAGTCTGGCCAACTGCTCCTTTATTGAGCGTTTCTGCCTGTAATTAGGCTACCTGGGCCTGAGGCGTGCCACGCGTGCTGTTGACTTAAATTGACAGCTGCTTGTTTCAAATTCCATGCATGCACACAAACAAACCCAGCTGGGAACACGTGCACAGACACACACGGGGATGTTTTCCATGTGCACAGCCGCACACACACATACGCAGACAGACACGTACACGTCCCTCCTCCCCTCCACTTCTGAGTTGAGCTCGCCACCAGCTTAATAATGCCAATTAACTGAACCTGAGCATTTGGAGATAAGCCGCTGTTGGAAACAAACCCAAGAGAAACCTGCACAGACCACCCAGAGCGAGAATAATAACAGCCAGAAAATGGTTGTTTGGTGTTTCTCCATGTTGTCTGCTTGTGTTTGACAGTCTTGTTTATTTTAATGCACATTAAAGTTCCAGTTTTATGTATTGCATGCGGATCTTACATTGTTCTGTTGAAGGTTTTGACCGTGGAGAATCTGCTGAGCGAGTAGAGAGGTTTGATATCTGACAGTAAAAGGGAGCACTATCAGGACTGCTGCAAGAAGCAGTGGGAGCAGACTCACCGAGGACATCGGCAAGTGTCCACAAAGATAGGAAGCACTGAAGAAAGCAGGCAGTGGTGCAGTATGTGACTGAGTAAAAAAAAACAAACTGGGAGAACAAGAAAGAAAGGATGAGAGGAAGAGATCAATAAGTGAATAAAGGCTGTGTAAGCCCCTATGACTTCAGTGCTTTTCTCATATCTCAGTTTAGTTCATATCTGAATCGTTTCATCTAAACTGAAAGCCCGGAGCGCTCTCTCTTGCTCTTTCTAATGTCGGAGGGCACGGAAACTACGCAGATACAGGACAAATATATCCTCTATTAAAGAAAAAAAATAAAATGACCAATCTTTTCTTCAGGGAAACAAGTCTTGTCAAAAAATTTTGTTTAGACGAACATACACGAGATGAAAAACGAAGACATAAAGAGTAACAGAAGAAAAAAAAAAGAACTATCGCTCCAAGCAAATCTGCTACATTCTCTCTTTGTTACAGCTCGCTTTCTGCTTTCCTTCGTCTGTACATCTGATCTCATGCCCCAGGACCCTGTTGGGATATGAGTAGAGCGTCGCTGAAAAGGCCCGAGCAAAGACGTGGGCTTCACAAGACGCTCCCAGTGCGCCACCAACGAGACAGACATTAGTTACAACATTACCAATCCGGGTGAGTCACAGGCAGCTATGTATATGCTCAGTAATTACTGCTGTGGGCCAGTGATGGCTTTGCCAGAATCCTGCTTTAATAACACGAAGTGTTGAACTGCTCATGAATACAGGGAAGAAGGGGGAAAATGTAATAAAAATCAAAAAGCATGTACAGAAATCATCAATACCAGAGGGGCAGATGAGTTAGGGGCTAAAAGGGATGATGGGAATTAAAACAGACCTACTGTCAACCCCAAAGCAGGAGCATTTTGTGAGGCCTGGCTCCTGAAAACAACAGTTTTCTGTTTGCATTGAAGTGAAATGTTGCTTCTAAAGCAGAATTCACACACTCCTGTTAGTCAGATTCTATGTAGATGAGCCAGACTTCAAGATCACTGCAGAAGCAGAACTTTTAGACCTTAAGCAGAGAGAGAGAAAAAAAAAACACCCTAATAACATACCCCACAAAACTCTCTGTATAACAAATACAGTACACGCAGCGCATGATTTTTCTAGCAATATTGGGAGGTTCAATTTTCTGCTTGATAAGTTTTGGCACTTTAAATAAAAAAGCGAGCATTCCTAAGGGTGTAAAAACACTAAATTACTGTGCCACCAAGAAAAAAACGGAGAGGTTCTTCCCACATATGCCAGTGGATGACACATCCAGCCATGTTTGCACACAGAGTTCCAATCCAGAAACCCTTGAGCTAACATTTGAGTGGGCTGTCATCTCTATACCAACAAAGTGAGATTACAGTACGTGACTGGATCCACCTGGTTGTGACCGCCTCTGACAGGTCGTGACCAGCAGTGACAGCTCGTCTGCAGAGTGAAGGAGATGTGCCGGGACTGTCAGTTTAGGAGGGATCACTGTGAGACCGGTGTGTCCCAGTGACAGCCAGGGTCTGAGAGACGGAGGACAAACATTCACTGTCCAGGTGGTACGTGCTCCTATAGAGTGTGTGATTGCCAGGATATGAAACACCTGTCAAGTCTTTGCAGCAGTTTGAGCTGCGGAGCTGCTAATGTGCAGATATCTTCATGTAGTCTGTCACTAACATGCTGATGTGGAATCAGACAAAATTTAGTACACCTATACCTGTCACAGTACGGCGAACAGTTATCACTAACATGCAGAAGCATCCCGGTTAAGCTCACTGCAGATAAGTCCAGCACCTCGTTGTTTTTACTCTGCTTTTTCACTTCATAGAAGCTATTTAGTAGTTTTAAATAAACTTTCGGAGCCATCTGGAAGACAAACATACATCTTTCTCTCCCTGGCTTTTTCTTTTCTCTTTCCCATTCGATCTTTCCCCTGCCTTTCCTTCACCAACTTCAGTAATCCGTTTCCAAACAATGCGCACTCAAATGGGTATGAGCACATTTACTTAGGCTGGGCATAGTGCTCCATCAACATAGTTTTAATGAAATCCTGAGAGCAACAATCTGCCCTGGACGTCTGCCCAAACAGAATAAAAAACGGAGAAGAATAAGGAGGGTGAAAAAATGCAGGAGGCAGAGAGGTTGACTGACATAAAGAGACGTGGAGGAAAATAGTGCAAGGAACAGAGAAAAGAAGGTCGATCGGTGACTGAGTTGTTGGTTTCTCAGGCACTCATGGGAATGTCTGGTGGAGACAGGGACATAGGTCTTCCAACATGTAAACAGAAGAGAAGCGCAGAACTGCAGAGGAGCCTTTTACAGACTCCATTATGCACTGCCAAGATACTAAACAGTCTGACATTCTAAAAGTTTTACCTTCTTAGTCAGAAAGGAAATTCAAACATGTCTCCACGCTGTATGAAAAGACGACAGAATGAAATGAAAATATTTACGTCGTAGACAGAAAAACCTCTCTAACTGCCCTACATTGGAAAATCTACTCTTATCTCACAGATCCTCATTCAAAAATGACTGCAAAATGATTCAAAATTACAACTATATCATTTAAAATTTCATGCGTCTTATTATAATTTAAACAGAGAAATCTCATTAAATCACAATCTACGTACTTCTGTAGGGAGGTCGAGGCTGTGAATTAGCAATTTAGTTTGAATAAAATACAATTTCACATTTCCTATTCAATCTTTTCATCATATACTCCTGGCTTTAACTTTTAAATTGGCCTTGATTTGTCATCTCCAGGCTTTAATTTCGCTTGAAACACCTTCAGATAGCCGTCAAATAGTAGCTGCACTGGGAGGCAGCAAAATAAAGGATTGCGTTTATTTGTCACAGAAGATAAAGTTTTCTGAATATAAAATACTCCTCATTAACTACAATGCTGCACAGATAATAGTCTCTAATTAAACGCACGAGAAATTTTTATCTGGTGTTGTTGGAGCATTGGGTTACGGTAGAAACATATTTATTTCGAGCCCAATTCACAATTCTGTGCATTGTATAGTATTTTTTCTGTATTTGTGACATTATTCAAATTTAATGAGGGAGGTTATGGAGTGTTGCCTCTCTTCGAGAAGGTTCCTGGGTCAAAGCTCGGTCGGGCTTTTCTTCTGTAGGAGTTGAATGTGCTAAATACAGTTTCTCTGGGTGCTGCTGTTTCCTCCCTCACTACAAAGAGTTGAATGCTAGTTTAACCAGTGATTCGAAGGTTCTGTGTTCGATCTGTAATGGACCTGTCAGGGTCTACTGCCTTTCTTACTCAGCCTCAGCTGCAATAGACTCCAGCTCCAAAACAGACCTTGAACAGAAAATAGCAGATAGATAATGAATGGATGGATACGCTTACAGATGCAGCATTTTACTATTACACAGCTTTTAGTGAAATGTATTTTAATCAGCTTTATCACATTACAAAATCAAACTGTTTTTTTAGTGGGGGGGGGGGGGGTTGCTCCTCAGTGATATAAGTATTGTGTCTTATTTGTGCAGCATCTTAAACAATTGTTTTGTGTGTGTGTGTGTGTGTGTGTCTTCCTCTTTCTGCAGAACACCCTACACTACCATTTACATACTTAAAATATATTGTTAAATTACACATCCAGTGGTGTTATTTCTAAGAACATACATTACTTGTATTGACTTGACTGGACTTAGGTCTGTTTGTCCAGTTTAACTCTGTACGGTATATGTTGCTGTTCATTCTGAGTCCAACACATAGGAAACCCTAAAGGCTACTTCACACCGGATGCGGTTGCGGTGCCGACTCCACAAAGACGAAAAAACATTGAGTCCAATCAGAGCCTTCACACCGGCTCCGGTGCGGTTGTGGAGCAAAGTTAACTTTCCGCAACAGATCTATTTTTCCCAGACGCCACAAACGGATTTTCATCAAGTTAAAGAAATTACGTGCGCCAGACAGGAAGTGAGACACTAGCTGGCGAGGTGCATCTGGTATTTTTCAAAATAAAACCTTTAGTTACATTGCTAAAGTCAACATGATCTGGATATTTAAAAGACAAAGAAACAACATAGGATTTAATTAAGCATAACATTAAACTATATAAAAACAAAGTATGCAGCATGTTGCTCAGTTGTCAGAGTGGCAACCGGAGGGTCACCGGTTCGATCCCCAGCTCTGTCTGGGTTAGATTGTCGTTGTGTCCTTGGGCAAGACACTTCACCCAGCTTGCCTGTGTGACTGTGTGCGAATGTTGGTGGTGGTCAGAAGGGCCAATGGTGCAGAATGGCAGCCTCGCTACTGTCAGACTGCCCCAGGGCCGCTGTGACTACAGAAGTTAGTCATAGTTTACCACCACCAGAGTGTGAATGAATAATGGAGCTTCTGTGAAGTGCTTTGAGTGTCCTAATAAGGCGCTATACAAATCCATATTATTATTTACCCATTGTAGAACAAGCCAAGTGAATAAATAATTCTCAACAAAAGTACGAGAAGATGAGTGTAGCTTTTGTTTACCAACTCCTGTTTATACTTGTTCTTGTTATCTCGTGAACCACCGACATTTGGTGCTCATGTGGGAGCAAAGTACCAGAGACGTTCGGTTTCAAAACAGCAGCCGGTGTGGAGTAAATTCTTGCGAAAGGCAGCGGACCAATTTCATTGGTTTTTAAAGAAGTTTCACTTCACATCCAAATAGCTTTCTTCATTTAGACATTTAGAAAATATAACAGAAAAAATGTAGATGCAGTGATGCAGCAGGGCGGTTTGGTCAGAAGTTTTCAAATGTGCAGGACCCATGAATTAAACAAACCTAACCCGTGCATCACTAGTATACAACTCATTACAGCAAAGTTTACATCCATTCATGTCCCTGAGTCCTGGATATGAAATGACAAAAATGCTTGTATGATTGATTTTTAGGTGACATTACAACCAACTTTTGGCTATAAAGAAAAAAAACCATCTCTGTGGGATTATTTAAACATTTTGGAATTTAAAAATCTAATTTGACAACAAAAGTCTAATTGGTGGTCTAACTAGTAACTAGAGTAACAACGTAAAAGGCATATCCTGAAGTGAAACTTGAACAATTGTTAGAATGTCCCTTAGTATATAGGAACAAGCTTTATGTTTGTGGAAAAAACAAAAGCCAAACTAATTTTCTCCACTTTGTAAGAATCAACTCCAAAATCACCATTGAGCTCCTGACAGTGACTCATAATGCAAATGGATGTGAGTGACGTCGTTCGACTCATAAATTCTACACATATCGACAGATTTAACATTAAGGACCAACAATTTATTTCAGCTGCAGATCACTGCACTATGGAGGAATAAATAGCTTTTTTATGACTTGTCTTTTATTTTGAAATCCACAGCTTTGTGCAAGTTCAGCTTCAGTTAACGAAAGGAATAAATCTCTTTTTCCTGTCACTGTTCTCTGCAGTGAAGCGCTTTATGGAGAAACGAGCTCACCCACAGATCAGGTTTCCTCTTCCTTTGATTTAGTGAGCACAATTACTTGAGCGTGATTTGTTTCATTGTAAAGATGCAAATACAGTCAAACAATCACAGATGGCAAATCAAAGCCTGAATTAAACTAACTTTGGCAAATACGACCAGAGGGTGTGAATCACACTCTTTTGCAGGCTGATGCAGAAACCAGGTAAGGCCATAACTGCTCTGTGTGGCATTAATTTAAATCTAATATCTAATACAAAGTGGGATGCTTATGATTTTGTTGCAGTGGGGAATTTTTTGGAGATTACATTTGGTCACAGCTCATATTTGTGGGGGAATGGGGAGGTACAAGACCTGAGTATGAGCACAAAGATCTTCAGAAACAGCTACCCAGCATTTTGATGAATCGTTTACAGAGTATAAATGAAGTCAAAGGTGACAAATTACAAAATAAAACAATCAAATCATGACTTCATGGGGCCAAACGTGCAGAAAGACAAATGCTACATGTGAGAGGAAGTGCTTTGGTTTCCTTTGAACCTGATCTACATGGACATGCACCCATTTCACCGCTTGTTTATTCCTAGAATCTCTCTTTTTCTTTGCATGCATAAATATTTCACTGTAAGTGAAGAGGCGAGTCTGAAAGGTGCATGGGTCTGAAACCGGTGAGAGTGGGGATGGATAATAGAAAGCAGACAAATGACAGAAACAACAGGGCAGTCCTCATAGTGTGAGCGCTGGAGCGGAGCTGAAAGAATGTCACTTGGGTCATGGGGATTTTGACGGATGAGCTTTATAACTGGCACTGTGTGACCCCACCTTTCAGCCTCTCTCAGCTTCAATGACACAAGCAAACACACAAACAACACACACAAGACAGACCACATGTGTGTGTGTGTGTGTGTGTGTGTACCGAGAACCCAGAGATAATACGCACCTTTATTCATAAGCCCGTTCGGTCCCAACATAAGTATGAATTTCCTGACATGAACACCAGTGACAGCCTTTTCACATCAACAGCTGAGGCAAAAGCAGAAAATCTTTCCCACACCTGCCTCTTTCGCTGTTACCCCAGGGGCATAAAGCTTCAATAAATGGGTTATGAGCTAAGCTGTTGTGGGCTCGATACTGCCAGACCACATTCATGGAACATATTCCTGAACAAATGTGTGCACAAAAACTCGCTTTGCCTCTAAATGTGCATAAAACTCCTAATGCCCTCATCTTTGGCATGGAAGCATCTGGCTTCGATCCACTTTGTGTCTGGAGATGTGATCACAAGTGGACACCTACAGGTGGCAACAGATCCCAGATGCATTTGAGAATGCTCTGAGATCACTCAGAACACCCTCTAAGGTAATCCGAGCGGCATATGGTCATGCTTTTTAGGCAGCGTGCACAAGTTGCAGGAAGAAGCTCGATGGACCACCTGCTCGTCTGAAATCCTCTGCAATATGTCTGCAGTTAATTTAGATGGAATTAGACACGGGGAGTGCATTGTTACAAACAGAGGATAAACAAAACGCATTTGGTCCTCAGAAATAGAAATGATGTTTTCAGTCAGAGAAAAAAGGAAGTGAGATCTAATCGCAGTTGGGCACTCGAGACACATCTGGAGAGGCACACTACTGCCAGGTGTGAACTGACCTACTTTAGAGTTTTTCACATTTGATGAAATCATTCATGCCACATGTTTATACCAGGTGCATATGTGACCTCTGACATTCACTCAACGATAAACAAATAACAGAGCACTCATTATAGGATCCAAAAGCACAACACCATGTATCACATCTACACTAAGTGGATCATTATAATGGGTCTTTAGGTTGCTTCCAGAGTAAAAACTAAATCAAACTGCAGGAGAAAAAGGAAATCAGATAATGAAGATAAGAAATTAAATCTCATCTGATGAATGGATTTATGTAAAAGGAGAAAAGAATTCCTTGCTCTCCGTCTGCAAGCTTTGCAGGTTCACTCACATCTCCTAAAGGATTTGAGATGCATCAACAGGCTACTTTTTAAAGTGATGTGTAACCCACATGAGAATTGTGGGTTCTTTTACTGAATATGTGAGTTGGAGGTGCAATTCCCCATCCCGCCAGCAGGCGGCGCACCCGTTTTAGGATGACTCATTCAGTTCAGTCACATTTTCCTGTTCTGGTAGCCATTGCCCGGGAAGCAGCTGCCCAGCTAACTGAACAATCTGGTGAGAAAAGCTGCAATAAAGATTTAAATTCACAATTAATCTCAACATATCAATGGTTAATAGATGATTGTTTATTAGGATCTGAACTTTGTGACTTCTGCTGTGAGAAGCTGCGTCAACGTGGCAAGCTGTCTCACCATGAGCTCCGGTAAGAGATGCTACATGAGTGTTAGCACAAGAAAGACATGTGAATTAATTTTGTTAGACATATTTCCTGTTTAAAAACCAGTCGGAGTTCTGATATGTGTGCTTAAAAAACTGTAACACCACCGTGGTGCAGACATTAAGTTTTAAAAGTGACTTTAAACATGCTAAGGCCTGTAGCACCCAGCTAACTGCTAGCATGAGCTAATGCTTAGCTATTTTTGTGCTAATTATTATTTGTTCTAACATTACTGTTGACTCAATTGAGTTAGATACCTTTTCAAAACCTTGGAGAAGCAGTGATATTGTTTATGCAGTGCTTAAATGCACCACTTTTAGTTTTGCTGACTTAGAAGTCAATTAATTTGAGAAATGTTCAAAGCTAAATGCTATGATTGTAAATTGATCAAAGATGTTAAATTGTTTATTGCTGATTGTTGAAGTTCATAAAATATTTATAAATAAGAGGAAGTTCATATAAATCTATTAAAGTATTAATGCTTTAAAAAATTGATATGTTAAAGAAATAAGTTAAGTTAAAATATCTTTAAAAACAGTTAAAATGAGCTGTTAAAAATATAGATATGAAAGAATATATTGTTTAAATTCATTTATTCTTAAAAGGGTAAATGTAAGGATTAATCTGTGTTTTCAGTTGCACTAAGATGCCTTGTGTGATGTAACTCAGTTCATTTTACAATGATTGAGACACTGTATAACTTAAATAATTAGTTATACTTAAATAATATTTGACAGATGAGTGATGGATAAGCAAAGACAACATAGTAATGTATGCATTCTGTACTGTGTGCATAGATTGGTTTTTGATCAGGACTGGATCATTGAAGATCTGAACCCGGTGGGTTCAGTGGCGAGCCAACCCGAAGGAGAGTGACTGTAGATGGACCAGAGTACGGTGTGATCAGCCGTGGGACCCGTCTTCAGAGACCATCACATCAATATTGGATGCAGATAAGACTAGCACTTCAGAAAAACTACCCGGGTAGTGTTAGAACCAGTGAAATAAACAGTAATTACACACACAAGACACTTTTCTCCCACCAAGGAGAAGTGGACTGAGCACCAGGAGCAGAAGCTCTTTGATTGAATTCTTTGGAACAATCCTCTGAAAGGGAATTTGTTTTCCAGTTGTTTTCTTTTATTTGGGGCCCATTTAAAGTGCGCTTGTGCACCACAGGAAGCCGGCTTTAGATAGGCAGGGTTTGTACATTTTAATTTTTCTATTTTTCTAATACAACTGTGTTTGAACCTTCACTGAGTGGTTTCTTTCTCTGCTGATCTCTTTAATGGCTCCGTAGTCTTACCTAGAACTTCCTGATACTGGTCCAGAGTTAACTCAACCTAGACCGCTTATTATTTAACTATAGTAAGTGTTACAAACGTGGCGAGCCAGCCAGGAGCCTGGTTAAGTGTCAGCAGTGAAACATATCTGAAGTGTGTGGAATTGAGTTGTGTGTAAATGTTTTAGCTTCACTGCCAAAGATGGAGTTCATAACTACCTCAGGCATCAAAGTCCCTAATGCAGTGATTGTGAGTGGTTTGCTTGAAACACCAGAAGATGAAGAGATTATCAACTTTCTGAAGGAATATGGTTCTTTTAGACTTGTTTGGGTAACTGATTCTGATTCTGAGTTTTATAAAAACTTGATTATTGAGTACAGAGATGGTGCTGCTATTGAAGCCCTGTCTCCTCTTTTGCCTTATACACATGAACTCAAAGACAACCCAAGTGTCAAGTATCATGTTCAAGCTTTGGCTAGCGTTTACACTGCAAAAGTTGGTTGCAATGTAACCAAAACCTACCTTGATGAGATAAAGAAACTGGCTAAGTTAAGTGGGAAAGACTATGAAGAAGTGCTGAAGGACATGATGTCAGAAATCAGTGAGTCAATTGGAACAGATAGCATTGACGAGGCATCTGTAGCAAAACAACTTGACACATCTCTTGAAGCATCTGAAGTCTCAAACCCCCAGCTGCTCAGAAGATCTTGGATAGATCCTGGTCAGGATGATCCTGAGCCAAAACCGCCTACTGTACTGAGGCAAAATCTACCCATCGGGGAGAGTGATCTGCATCCACCTGAAGTTCAAAGGGTCATCGTTGAACACATTGTAAGAAAAGATGACTTTAACACACATTCACACTTTCCCATCAAGTTTCGCCCATTCTCAGGTAAAACTCCCATACCCAGCAGTGAGACCGATTATGACACATGGCGATCACATGCTGAGCTTCTCAGAAAAGATTCCACTCTGTCGAATCTTCAGAAGTCTCGGAAAATGGTTGAGAGTTTGCTCTCTCCCGCAGCAGATATCGTCAAAAGGCTAAGTCCTGAAGCTACTCCTGAAACTTACCTCCAGCTGTTGGATGCAGCCTTTGGAACTGTTGAGGATGGCGAAGAACTTTTTGCTCAGTTCATGAACACCCTCCAGGATCCTGGTGAAAAGGCTTCATCTTACCTCTGCCGCCTCCAGGCTGTTCTAAATCTTGCTGTTAAGAGAGGAGGAGTTGTTGCTGAAGAAGCAGACAAATATATTCTCAAGCAGTTCTGTCGCGGATGTTGGGACAACATCTTGCTGTCTGATCTCAACCTTGAGGAAAAGAAAAGTCGCCCTCCAGCTTTTGCAGAGCTCCTGTTACAAATCCGCACTGAAGAGGATAGACAAGCGGCTAAAGTCACACGCATGAAGAAACACCTTGGCTCAAATCGACAGCGAGCTACAACCAACTCTCAGAGCGTGTGTGCCTGCAGCCAGCAAGTAGTAGTCCCACCCGAGTCCAACTCGTTGGCAGAACTTAAACAGCAGGTGGCATCTTTGCAAAGCCAACTTACCACACTGATGTCAAAGAAACCCCAAAAGATCTCGAAAACCAAGGTAAACACTGAGCAAACATCCAGCCGGCCAGCACCATCTAAGCTTGACCCTAGAGCACCAAGCTGGAAGCCTGCCAGCTCAAAACCGAACACCCAGCCAAAACCCTGGTATTGCTTCAAGTGTGGTGAGGATGGACACATTTCCTCAACTTGTACTAATGAACCAAACCCCACCCTTGTTGAGGAAAAAAGGAGTCAGTTGAAAGAAAAGCAGCGTCTTTGGAGAGCAAAAGACAATTTGCCTCCCAATGAGAATTTTTAGACGGAGCCTCAGTTGTAGGGCAAACTGAGGCTGGAGCAGCTCACCAGCACCCTGCTAAGAAAGATTCTAAACCCAAATTCAGCACTGCCTTGAAACAGTGTAATGTCAGAAAACACATTTTGAAAGTTCCCCCAAAACTGATAGGTATAAAGAGTACAGGTCAAGTGATGATCCAAGACAAGCAGTTTAACTGTCTGCTTGACACGGGTTCACAAGTGACTACGGTTACAAAGTCTTTCTTTGATCAATATTTGTCTGAGAAACCGATAGAGTCACTGTATGACCTCTTGGAAGTTGAAGGTGCCAATGGGTTACCTGTGCCTTATTTGGGCTATGTTCAGGTCAAAGTCACTTTCCCAGAACAATTCCTGGGGAAGGAGTATGAAGTGTCAACCTTGGCCTTAGTGGTCCCTGACAGTGGAACATCTGGCAATCAGGTACTGATTGGTACTAACACCCTTGATGTAGCATATAACATGCACAAAGAGAAAAGTCCAGTAAGCCACCACCCCTCAGCGGATGGCTATAAAACTGTGCTGAAAGTATTACAGCTGCGACATGATCAATGTCATGACAGTAACATTGGACTGGTGAGGATGCATGGTAAAGAAAAGAGGGTCATTCCGGCTGGAGGAACGGTTGTTTTAGAAGGAAATATAGCAGTCAAAGAGTTCCAGTCCGAGGGGTGTGCTATCGTAGAGTACCCTTCATCTTCCCTACCTGGAGGACTGCTAGTAAAGACCTGCCTCCTCAACTTACCAACCAGACCCCCATGCAGACTACCAGTTGTGGTTTCTAATGAGTCAGAGCATGACATCACTGTTCCGGCCAAGAGCGTGATTGCTGAACTCAATGCAATCCAGAGTATTCTACCTCACAAACAAAGTGTGATAGAGGGTCAGGACACAACCGAGTCTCCTACAGAACCTGAACTAGTGTTTGACTTTGGGGAATCTCAAATTCCCCCAGAATGGAAAGACAGAATTATTCAAAAGCTAAACAGCATACTTGAGGTTTTTGCTATGAATGATATTGACTTTGGGAGGACAGATAAAGTAAAGCATCACATCAAGCTGTCCGACCAAACACCGTTCAAACAGCGAGCTCGGCCGATCCACCCAAACGATGTAGAGGCAGTTCGAAAACATATTCAAGAACTCATTGATGCTGGAGTGATCCGTGAGAGTGAGTCTCCATTCTCATCTCCCATTGTTGTGGTCAGGAAAAAGAATGGGCAGGTTCGCCTCTGTATTGATTACAGGAAGTTGAACCTGCAGACAGTGAAAGATGCATACGCACTTCCAAGGATGGACGACACTTTCACAGCACTCTCTGGTTCCAAGTGGTTCAGTGTTCTCGATCTCAAGTCTGGCTATTATCAGATTGAGGTTGATGAGGCTGATAAGCCTAAGACTGCCTTTGTCTGCCCACTTGGTTTCTGGGAGTTTAATCGTATGCCTCAAGGAGTAACGAACGCTCCAAGTACCTTCCAGAGGCTAATGGAAAGGTGCATGGGTGACATGAACCTGAGGGAGGTTGTAGTTTTTCTGGACGACTTAATAGTCTTCTCAAAGACTTTAGAGGAACATGAAGCCCGACTCATCAAGGTTCTCAACCGTTTGAAGGAGTATGGGCTGAAGCTGTCCCCAGAGAAGTGCAAGTTCTTTCAGTCATCCGTTCGTTATCTGGGACATATGGTGTCTGAGCGGGGAGTGGAAACAGACCCAGAGAAAATAGCAGCATTGAAGACCTGGCCAGTTCCTCGACACCTGAAAGAGCTGAGAGCCTTCCTAGGATTCTGTGGATATTACAGAAAGTTCATCAAAGGCTATTCAAACATAGTAAAACCTCTGAATGATCTGACATCTGGGTACCCACCTCTTGGGAAGGGCTCCAAGTCAAAAGAAAGGAGTGGAAAGTACTACCACCCAAAAGAACCATTTCTGGACCGTTGGACCCCTGCCTGCCAGCAGGCCTTTGAAATGATCATAGACAAACTGACGACGTCCCCAATCCTAGCCTTTGCAGATCCCATGCTGCCCTACATCCTACACACGGATGCAAGTTCCACTGGCCTCGGAGCGGCCTTGTATCAGGAGCAGGAGGGGGAGCTGCGTGTTGTTGCCTACGCAAGCAGAGGGTTATCACGTAGTGAATCCCGCTACCCAGCTCACAAGCTTGAGTTCCTGGCGTTGAAGTGGTCTGTGACGGAGAAATTCAGTGATTACTTGTATGGCAATCAGTTTACAGTGATCACTGACAGTAATCCTCTCACTTACATACTTACTTCCGCCAAGCTCGATGCAACCAGCTATAGATGGCTAGCAGCATTGTCTACCTTTTCCTTCAAGCTCCAGTACCGCCCCGGGAAACAGAATGGAGATGCTGACGCGTTGTCGCGACGCCCACACGGCAGTCTGCATGATGACCTACCATCTCAGAAAGNGTTCAAAGCTAAATGCTATGATTGTAAATTGATCAAAGATGTTAAATTGTTTATTGCTGATTGTTGAAGTTCATAAAATATTTATAAATAAGAGGAAGTTCATATAAATCTATTAAAGTATTAATGCTTTAAAAAATTGATATGTTAAAGAAATAAGTTAAGTTAAAATATCTTTAAAAACAGTTAAAATGAGCTGTTAAAAATATAGATATGAAAGAATATATTGTTTAAATTCATTTATTCTTAAAAGGGTAAATGTAAGGATTAATCTGTGTTTTCAGTTGCACTAAGATGCCTTGTGTGATGTAACTCGGTTCATTTTACAATGATTGAGACACTGTATAACTTAAATAATTAGTTATACTTAAATAATATTTGATGGATAAGCAAAGACAACATAGTAATGTATGCATTCTGTACTGTGTGCATAGATTGGTTTTTGATCAGGACTGGATCATTGGAGATCTGAACCCGGTGGGTTCAGTGGCGAGCCAACCCGAAGGAGAGTGACTGTAGATGGACCAGAGTACGGTGTGATCAGCCGTGGGACCCGTCTTCAGAGACCATCACGTCAATATTGGATGCAGATAAGACTAGCACTTTAGAAAAACTACCCGGGTAGTGTTAGAACCAGTGAAATAAACAGTAATTACACACACAAGACACTTGAGTTCTCCCACCAAGGAGAAGTGGACTGAGCACCAGGAGCAGAAGCTCTTTGATTGAATTCTTTGGAACAATCCTCTGAAAGGGAATTTGTTTTCCAGTTGTTTTCTTTTATTTGGGGCCCATTTAAAGTGCGCTTGTGCACCACAGGAAGCCGGCTTTAGATAGGCAGGGTTTGTACATTTTAATTTTTCTATTTTTCTAATACAACTGTGTTTGAACCTTCACTGAGTGGTTTCTTTCTCTGCTGATCTCTTTAATGGCTCCGTAGTCTTACCTAGAACTTCCTGATACTGGTCCAGAGTTAATTCAACCTAGACCGCTTATTATTTAACTATAGTAAGTGTTACAAACGTGGCGAGCCAGCCAGGAGCCTGGTTAAGTGTCAGCAGTGAAACATATCTGAAGTGTGTGGAATTGGGTTGTGTGTAAATGTTTTAGCTTCACTGCCAAAGATGGAGTTCATAACTACCTCAGGCATCAAAGTCCCTAATGCAGTGATTGTGAGTGGGTTGCTTGAAACACCAGAAGATGAAGAGATTATCAACTTTCTGAAGGAATATGGTTCTTTTAGACTTGTTTGGGTAACTGATTCTGATTCTGAGTTTTATAAAAACTTGATTATTGAGTACAGAGATGGTGCTGCTATTGAAGCCCTGTCTCCTCTTTTGCCTTATACACATGAACTCAAAGACAACCCAAGTGTCAAGTATCATGTTCAAGCTTTGGCTAGCGTTTACACTGCAAAAGTTGGTTGCAATGTAACCAAAACCTACCTTGATGAGATAAAGAAACTGGCTAAGTTAAGTGGGAAAGACTATCAAGAAGTGCTGAAGGACATGATGTCAGAGATCAGTGAGTCAATTGGAACAGATAGCATTGACGAGGCATCTGTAGCAAAACCATTTGACACATCTCTTGAAGCATCTGAAGTCTCAAACCCCCAGCTGCTCAGAAGATCTTGGATAGATCCTGGTCAGGATGATCCTGAGCCAAAACCGCCTACTGTACTGAGGCAAAATCTACCCATCAGGGAGAGTGATCTGCATCCACCTGAAGTTCAAAGGGTCATCGTTGAACACATTGTAAGAAAAGATGACTTTAACACACATTCACACTTTCCCATCAAGTTTCGCCCATTCTCAGGTAAAACTCCCATACCCAGCAGTGAGACCGATTATGACACATGGCGATCACATGCTGAGCTTCTCAGAAAAGATTCCACTCTGTCGAATCTTCAGAAGTCTCGGAAAATGGTTGAGAGTTTGCTCTCTCCCGCAGCAGATATCGTCAAAAGGCTAAGTCCTGAAGCTACTCCTGAAACTTACCTCCAGCTGTTGGATGCAGCCTTTGGAACTGTTGAGGATGGCGAAGAACTTTTCGCTCAGTTCATGAACACCCTCCAGGATCCTGGTGAAAAGGCTTCATCTTACCTCTGCCGCCTCCAGGCTGTTCTAAATCTTGCTGTTAAGAGAGGAGGAGTTGTTGCTGAAGAAGCAGACAAATATATTCTCAAGCAGTTCTGTCGCGGATGTTGGGACAACATCTTGCTGTCTGATCTCAACCTTGAGGAAAAGAAAAGTCGCCCTCCAGCTTTTGCAGAGCTCCTGTTACAAATCCGCACTGAAGAGGATAGACAAGCGGCTAAAGTCACACGCATGAAGAAACACCTTGGCTCAAATCGACAGCGAGCTACAACCAACTCTCAGAGCGTGTGTGCCTGCAGCCAGCAAGTAGTAGTCCCACCCGAGTCCAACTCGTTGGCAGAACTTAAACAGCAGGTGGCATCTTTGCAAAGCCAACTTACCACACTGATGTCAAAGAAACCCCAAAAGATCTCGAAAACCAAGGTAAACACTGAGCAAACATCCAGCCGGCCAGCACCATCTAAGCTTGACCCTAGAGCACCAAGCTGGAAGCCTGCCAGCTCAAAACCGAACACCCAGCCAAAACCCTGGTATTGCTTCAAGTGTGGTGAGGATGGACACATTTCCTCAACTTGTACGAATGAACCAAACCCCACCCTTGTTGATGAAAAAAGGAGTCAGTTGAAAGAAAAGCAGCGTCTTTGGAGAGCAAAAGACTATCTGCCTCCCAATGAGAATTTTTAGACGGAGCCTCAGTTGTAGGGCAAACTGAGGCTGGAGCAGCTCACCAGCGCCCTGCTAAGAAAGATTCTAAACCCAAATTCAGCGCTGCCTTGAAACAGTGTAATGTCAGAAAACACATTTTGAAAGTTCCCCCAAAACTGATAGGTATAAAGAGTACAGGTCAAGTGATGATCCAAGACAAAGAGTTTAACTGTCTGCTTGACACGGGTTCACAAGTGACTACGGTTACAAAGTCTTTCTTTGATCAATATTTGTCTGAGAAACCGATAGAGTCACTGTATGACCTCTTGGAAGTTGAAGGTGCCAATGGGTTACCTGTGCCTTATTTGGGCTATGTTCAGATCAAAGTCACTTTCCCAGAACAATTCCTGGGGAAGGAGTATGAAGTGTCAACCTTGGCCTTAGTGGTCCCTGACAGTGGAACATCTGGCAATCAGGTACTGATTGGTACTAACACCCTTGATGTAGCGTATAACATGCACAAAGAGAAAAGTCCAGTAAGCCACCACCCCTCAGCGGATGGCTATAAGACTGTGCTGAAAGTATTACAGCTGCGACATGATCAATGTCATGATAGTAACATTGGACTGGTGAGGATGCATGGTAAAGAAAAGAGGGTCATTCCGGCTGGAGGAACGGTTGTTTTAGAAGGAAATATAGCAGTCAAAGAGTTCCAGTCCGACGGGTGTGCTATCGTAGAGTACCCTTCATCTTCTCTACCTGGAGGACTGCTAGTAAAGACCTGCCTCCTCAACTTACCAACCAGACCCCCATGCAGAATACCAGTTGTGGTTTCTAATGAGTCAGAGCATGACATCACTGTTCCGGCCAAGAGCGTGATTGCTGAACTCAATGCAATCCAGAGTATTCTACCTCACAAACAAAGTGTGATAGAGGGTCAGGACACAACCGAGTCTCCTACAGAACCTGAACTAGTGTTTGACTTTGGGGAATCTCAAATTCCCCCAGAATGGAAAGACAGAATTATTCAAAAGCTAAACAGCATACTTGAGGTTTTTGCTATGAATGATATTGACTTTGGGAGGACAGATAAAGTAAAGCATCACATCAAGCTGTCCGACCAAACACCGTTCAAACAGCGAGCTCGGCCGATCCACCCAAACGATGTAGAGGCAGTCCGAAAACATATTCAAGAACTCATTGATGCTGGAGTGATCCGTGAGAGTGAGTCTCCATTCTCATCTCCCATTGTTGTGGTCAGGAAAAAGAATGGGCAGGTTCGCCTCTGTATTGATTACAGGAAGTTGAACCTGCAGACAGTGAAAGATGCATACGCACTCCCTAGGATGGATGACACTTTCACAGCACTCTCTGGTTCCAAGTGGTTCAGTGTTCTCGACCTCAAGTCTGGCTATTATCAGATTGAGGTTGATGAGGCTGATAAGCCTAAGACTGCCTTTGTCTGCCCACTTGGTTTCTGGGAGTTTAATCGTATGCCTCAAGGAGTAACGAACGCTCCAAGTACCTTCCAGAGGCTAATGGAAAGGTGCATGGGTGACATGAACCTGAGGGAGGTTGTAGTTTTTCTGGACGACTTAATAGTCTTCTCAAAGACTTTAGAGGAACATGAAGCCCGACTCATCAAGGTTCTCAACCGTTTGAAGGAGTACGGGCTGAAGCTGTCCCCAGAGAAGTGCAAGTTCTTTCAGTCATCCGTTCGTTATCTGGGACATGTGGTGTCTGAGCGGGGAGTGGAAACAGACCCAGAGAAAATAGCAGCATTGAAGACCTGGCCAGTTCCTCGACACCTGAAAGAGCTGAGAGCCTTCCTAGGATTCTGTGGATATTACAGAAAGTTCATCAAAGGCTATTCAAACATAGTAAAACCTCTGAATGATCTGACATCTGGGTACCCACCTCTTGGGAAGGGCTCCAAGTCAAAAGAAAGGAGTGGAAAGTACTACCACCCAAAAGAACCATTTCTGGACCGTTGGACCCCTGCCTGCCAGCAGGCCTTTGAAATGATCATAGACAAACTGACGACGTCCCCAGTCCTAGCCTTTGCAGATCCCATGCTGCCCTACATCCTACACACGGATGCAAGTTCCACCGGCCTCGGAGCGGCCTTGTATCAGGAGCAGGAGGGGGAGCTGCGTGTTGTTGCCTACGCAAGCAGAGGGTTATCACGTAGTGAATCCCGCTACCCAGCTCACAAGCTTGAGTTCCTGGCGTTGAAGTGGTCTGTAACGGAGAAATTCAGTGATTACTTGTATGGCAATCAGTTTACAGTGATCACTGACAGTAATCCTCTCACTTACATACTTACTTCCGCCAAGCTCGATGCAACCAGCTATAGATGGCTAGCAGCATTGTCTACCTTTTCCTTTAAGCTCCAGTACCGCCCCGGGAAACAGAATGGAGATGCTGACGCGTTGTCGCGACGCCCACACGGCAGTCTGCATGATGACCTACCATCTCAGAAAGAGTGGGACAGGATACGTCGGTTCACACAACATCACCTGTCTGACCCAGGAAACACTGAAATGGTGAACCCAGAAGTTGTTCAAGCTATCTGTGAGAGGCAACTTATCTATTGTGCTAACAATGGAGTGGGCTGTGATGGTAGCATCTCCCTAGTTGAAAGCCTTGCAATTTCTGCAGATGCTGTACCTGACAGCTTTGAGCAAGAGGACAAGCTAGGAGGACTACCCATCCTCCCATATATTTCAGAAGAGGATCTCAGAAACAAGCAACATGCTGATCAGTGCATTAAACATGTCATCTCCCAGATTGAACATGGAGTGAAACCACCACCTAGTCTGAGAACAGAGCTTCCAGAACTGCCTCTCTTGTTGAGAGAGTTGAACAGACTTGAACTACGAGATGGCATCCTCTATAGAACACGCCTAATAGAGGGAAATGCACAACATCAGTTAGTTCTGCCTGAAGAACTTCGGAATGTGGTCCTGACAAGCTTGCATGACGATATGGGTCATATGGGAAAGGAACGCACATTGGATCTCGTCAGAGCCAGATTTTACTGGCCAAGAATGACCTCTGACATAGAGAAGAAAATAAAGACATGTGCCAGGTGTGTGTGCAGGAAAGCTCTACCTGAGAGAGCTGCACCTCTGGTGAATATAAAGACAACGCGACCACTCGAATTAGTATGCATGGACTTCTTGTCTATTGAACCAGACAGAAGCAATACAAAGGACATCCTCGTGATCACAGATCACTTCACCAAGTATGCGGTAGCTGGACCAACACCAAATCAAAAGGCCAGAACAGTCGCAAAGTGGTTATGGGAAAACTTCATCATCCATTATGGATTCCCAGAGAAACTGCACAGCGACCAAGGTCCTGATTTCGAGTCGCGGTTAATCAAAGAACTTTGTGAGATTGCAGGCATCCGCAAAACGCGAACAACACCATACCACCCTAGGGGCAACCCGGTGGAACGCTTTAACCGCACTCTACTAGACATGCTTGGTACTCTAGAAAGTCAAGAAAAATCACACTGGAAGGACTTTGTAAAGCCATTGGTCCACGCATACAATTGCACCAGGAGTGAGGTGACTGGATTCACACCATACGAACTAATGTTTGGGCGCCAGCCAAGGTTGCCAGTCGATCTCGCATTTGGCTTACCAGTGAAAGAACAGCAGCACAGGTCACATTCCCAATATGTACAGAGCCTCAAGTCTCGTCTCGAGGAGAGCTACGGAGTAGCCACAAGGAGTGCTGCCAAAGTAGCTGAGAGGAACAAAACCCGATTTGATAAGCGAGTGAGCCCCTCCGCCCTAAGCATTGGCGATAGAGTACTTGTCAGAAATGTGCGCATTCGAGGGAAGCACAAGCTCGCTGATAAGTGGGAGTCTACTGTCCATGTAGTGGTGAAGAACGTGGGAGACCTTCCAGTCTATACAGTTAGACCAGAGAATGGAGAGGGTCCCTTGCGCACGCTGCATCGTGACCTCTTACTCCCATGCGGGTTCCTTGCTGCACCGACTGGAGGTCGTGCACAGCCCAAACCAGTTGAAAAATGCAGGACACGTCAGGATACTCAAAAAACCATTATGGAATTTGACCAATCCTCCGACGACGATGACATTGTTCCTGTTACCTGGTTTCAAGCACAACCAGTGTCTGAGGAAACAGGATGTGCTGTAATGCAAAATGCCTCCAGAAACCAAGGTTCCAACCTCACCAAAGATAATCTGACCCCAAACTCTGTCGAGTTGACAGATGTTCCGGTTGGAACCAATGCTCCGCCTGATATCAGTTCAGTTGATCAGGAAACACTCCATCAATGTGATGATGATCGGATTGCTGTTGATGTTGAGACCCCACTTACAAGTCATCTGTCTACCGCTGTTGACTTACAAACACCTGAACCCCATGAGGGAGAGGCAACCATGGTTGACAGTGCATCAGCTGAATCTGAGGGACATAGGACGTTGTTGGATGATGACAGTCCTGTGGAAGAGGATGTGCTTAACAATGTGAAAGACTTAAGTGAAGACCAGTCTGAACAGCTCTCAGTTCCCACAAATCAGTTGGAAAATGTTGTGACAAATAATCCTGAAACTGAAGAACAGAAAGAGAGGAGTAATGAAGTGGAAGAACAAGCAGATACTGATATCCATATCAGGAGGTCTGAGAGGGAACGTCAACCACCAATGCGGCTTGACTACACTGAATTGGGGAACCCAATTGTCACAGTAGTGAAGTCTTTCTTCCAAGGCTTGACTGCTGCTTGGAATGACATTGTGAATGAAAGTGAGGACTCTGCTCCTTCACTTGCCCTTTCCCCCAAGAAACATCTGTGTGAACCTTGTCATGCACAGGGACGTGCATGTATTCAGGAGGGGAGAGTGTAACCCACATGAGAATTGTGGGTTCTTTTACTGAATATGTGAGTTGGAGGTGCAATTCCCCATCCCGCCAGCAGGCGGCGCACCCGTTTTAGGATGACTCATTCAGTTCAGTCACATTTTCCTGTTCTGGTAGCCATTGCCCGGGAAGCAGCTGCCCAGCTAACTGAACAATCTGGTGAGAAAAGCTGCAATAAAGATTTAAATTCACAATTAATCTCAACATATCAATGGTTAATAGATGGTTGTTTATTAGGATCTGAACTTTGTGACTTCTGCTGTGAGAAGCTGCGTCAACGTGGCAAGCTGTCTCACCATGAGCTCCGGTAAGAGATGCTACATGAGTGTTAGCACAAGAAAGACATGTGAATTAATGTTGTTAGACATATTTCCTGTTTAAAAACCAGTCGGAGTTCTGATACGTGTGCTTAAAAAACTGTAACACCACCATGGTGCAGACATTAAGTTTTAAAAGTGACTTTAAACATGCTAAGGCCTGTAGCACCCAGCTAACTGCTAGCATGAGCTAATGCTTAGCTATTTTTGTGCTAATTATTATTTGTTCTAACATTACTGTTGACTCAATTGAGTTAGATACCTTTTCAAAACCTTGGAGAAGCAGTGATATTGTTTATGCAGTGCTTAAATGCACCACTTTTAGTTTTGCTGACTTAGAAGTCAATTATTTTGAGAAAGGTTCAAAGCTAAATGCTATGATTGTAAATTGATCAAAGATGTTAAATTGTTTATTGCTGATTGTTGAAGTTCATAAAATATTTATAAATAAGAGGAAGTTCATATAAATCTGTTAAAGTATTAATGCTTTAAAAATGGATATGTTAAAGAAATAAGTTAAGTTAAAATATCTTTAAAAACAGTTAAAATGAGCTGTTAAAAATATAGATATGAAAGAATATATTGTTTAAATTCATTTATTCTTAAAAGGGTAAATGTAAGGATTAATCTGTGTTTTCAGTTGCACTAAGATGCCTTGTGTGATGTAACTCAGTTCATTTTACAATGATTGAGACACTGTATAACTTAAATAATTAGTTATACTTAAATAATATTTGACAGATGAGTGATGGATAAGCAAAGACAACATAGTAATGTATGCATTCTGTACTGTGTGCATAGATTGGTTTTTGATCAGGACTGGATCATTGGAGATCTGAACCCGGTGGGTTCAGTGGCGAGCCAACCCGAAGGAGAGTGACTGTAGATGGACCAGAGTACGGTGTGATCAGCCGTGGGACCCGTCTTCAGAGACCATCACATCAATATTGGATGCAGATAAGACTAGCACTTCAGAAAAACTACCCGGGTAGTGTTAGAACCAGTGAAATAAACAGTAATTACACACACAAGACACTTGAGTTCTCCCACCAAGGAGAAGTGGACTGAGCACCAGGAGCAGAAGCTCTTTGATTGAATTCTTTGGAACAATCCTCTGAAAGGGAATTTGTTTTCCAGTTGTTTTCTTTTATTTGGGGCCCATTTAAAGTGCGCTTGTGCACCACAGGAAGCCGGCTTTAGATAGGCAGGGTTTGTACATTTTAATTTTTCTATTTTTCTAATACAACTGTGTTTGAACCTTCACTGAGTGGTTTCTTTCTCTGCTGATCTCTTTAATGGCTCCGTAGTCTTACCTAGAACTTCCTGATACTGGTCCAGAGTTAACTCAACCTAGACCGCTTATTATTTAACTATAGTAAGTGTTACAGATGCAATAGGCTTTATGCACAGAGTACTTAGTAGAACTTCCGGTTTAAAATTACCTCGCGGGACCATTTCCGGTTCCATTTGAAACGTGAAGATTTCCAGAGTTAGAGTGCATTTCCAGCTAAAGATATTGTTTATAATCAAAACGAGTAATAGTATAGTATAGTACAGTATGATATATATATTATAGCACTAAGAAATGAAGCCATCATATAAGTATCAGCGGACGGGAAGCCTCGACAGCTGAACACTGCTGTGTTCCGTTGTGTACCGCATCAGCTGAATAGAATTCATCAGTCCGTTTCCACACATTTCCACTGAATAAATAACTACAAAAAGGAAGGATTGTGAACTTAAGAAGAGAAAACGTGATCATTTCTAACCACACCGTGTCTGCAGTTGACACTTTGCAGCACAGTAGTCAAAGAGCCGAGTGGAGGAGGCTAAAGGAGGAGGCTAAAGGAGGAGGCGCGGCGCCGTTCGTGTGTTATTTCACTGGAACAACTATTCTTTTGGTGAATGAAGACTTGGTGTTTGATAACGTACAGCTAGACCAGAGAAAGTTGAAAGTTGGGAAGCAGTTGGAGCCCACGATCACGGCTATATAGATTTGTCTCACTGTTTTTTGATGATGGAAGCTACAAGCTAACGCTGTTAGCTTACCTTCAATTTCATGAATAAAGCTGGTTATATACAGCTTAAAGTCCATCACCGGCTTGCTCGCAGAAGTCTCTGTGTGTTTTTCAAAAATCCGGTGGACATCGTTTACCGTGATGCGCGGCAGGTCTTGAAGAAAACGGGTAAAAAAATCCATTTTGTCCAGTTTGTGTGGGAACAGCGTTGAACCGGAAGGGAGGGGCAGCGTCTATCGCAACCAGGAAGTGACCGTGCATAAACTCCATTAAGTCAAAATGTACTGCGAAGCAAGCTAATACGCAAAAAATGTCTAGGTTGAGTAGAAACACACAGTGGCTGAAGATCTTCAATGAATTAACACACGGTACCTTAGCAAGACCAGTGCAGTTCAAGGATTGTTTTGTAGGACTAATTAATCATGACTTTGGTGCACAGCCAACAGAGAGGGAGGACAGCCTCCTTCTGTCTTAAACTCCACAACACCACTCCAGAGTCAACCCCCATCCAGGGTTAACACAATTACCAGCATGTCCTCCCAACCACAGATCCAGCATCACACCACAGGCCCTGTAATTGGTGTGCCCAGAATTGCAGACAAAAATTAGAAAAGCAGCAGAGGGAAAGATGTGATTAATTTGCTCGAGAAGGCAGTTGGTGACTATGTAAATCACTGCCTGTCAGTGCAATTTAATTACCCTATTCTGTTGTCCTTGTCTGCAGTGCAAGCCGTGCTCTCTGATTGGTTTGTATCAGGTCATAACCAAAGATACTGTGAAGTGAAGGGCATGAGAGACACACCCACACACACACACACACACACACACACACACACACACACACACACACACACACACACACACGCTGTTCCACTTCCCCCAGTGAGAGTTTCACATTTGTTCTGTGTCCCAAAAATTAAAAAAAAGACATAAAGCATCATCAGTTTACTTTAGTTTGTTAACATCAAAATTGCCCTCTTGGTTTTGACATCACAGCTCTCAAGGGAGACTTTGTAGAGTTTGGATTAAACAACATCAAAATACTGACCACGATCTATAATCCAATCCTTTAAGCCCTGTTTTATTAGCCTCCTCAGCAGCGCAGACAACAGAGGTGCTGCTCTTCTTTGTTGCTAAATAATACCCATTCAGCAAGGTTTAGCCGCAGGGGTCAAGCATACAAAGCGAGCTGTTCCCAGGGAGCAATTAGCTTTCAGTCACCCCAATGTAAGGTCAAATCTCCTCTATATGATACTGCTGCTGATCGCACCTAGACAACCACCTCCTGCTATTTGGCTGGCACTAACTGTTTTTGTATTTGCTGCAAAAAATGACTTATTTAAAGTAAGAGGAAATTGTTTTATGACTACATTTAACTGTGCAAAGTCCAATGAGGAGGAAAAGGGAGATAACAACAAAGCAGATGTTTTGCTGTCAGAACAGAATGTGAGGTAGCCCCATGCCCCCAGACCTTGTGTTTGTGTTTTTCTAATTGTTGTTGTATTTTTATTATTATTGCCCCAAACAATTTGTTCATGAAGATGTTTTAGTTAAAATATTTTAATGATACTGATTTTTCCTGTATGGGAGGTGTGAATATCAAGCTTAGCAATGATCCTGTTAAGTAGCAGCTTAAAGTTGCTTTTAAACAGATCAAATAGTGACCTTATGACCACCACCCCCTCATATCTAAAAGACCAAATTAAATGGGCGTCAAAATGTGAGATGCTTCAGTAACAAGGAATTAATCACTCTGCAGTAAGATACCCAGAAATCACAGCGGCTCATTCAGAACAAGAAAAGGATGCTTCTTGTCAGCAGGTGCACTACAAGAAAAAGAGGAGTGAAATAGTAAGGGTCCATTTTTCCTCTGAAGTGGGAATAAGTTAGATCTGGACAGATAGTGACATGTAAAATCAAAAGATTAAGTTTTCCCCCAAACCAAATTCAGAAAAAACCTCTGATTCCACTCTGAAGGTCTGGGGTCTGTTAGCATACACATGGAGTGTAAATAATACAGTTTCTAATTTTAAAACCTTTTTGTTTACATTACTTTTTAACAATGCAGCTTCTGTCAAAACACACCCGGAAGGGAAGAAATAAAAGTGAAATCTCCATTTTGTATTATTGTTGTGTTTACCTATATTTAGACAGAGACCATTTATTTTGAGGTCTCTTTTCATACCTGGGTAGCTGTGCCTCACAGTGCTTCTGATCTCAAAGGTTGTTCTACCTCTGAAGCTCATCCTAAAATAGTCCCCTTTGTATAGTGTAATATATTCAGACTGTATTCATATTTATTCATAAGATACAATGTGCCATGCGCTACAGATCGGTACATTCACTTTGTATAGAAAGAATCATTTACAGGGAGAGAAATCCCCAAGACAGCTCTATAAAACAAGGTAAACTTTCAGTTTCCAGATAACTCTGTTAGGAATGATTGTGTCGAGCCACTGGAGACTGTCAACTCAGAAATAAAAGCAGGTGAAATACAGGCCATAGTTGAGTCAAACAAGCACAAGTTTTGCTAATAAATAGACATTATAAATCTATTTCTACTGTGTGCTTGTTGGGCCTGAAAATAAATTACATTTGTTGTGAGGTAAAACTATATAAAGTCTTTTTTATTATGGGCTGATTTTAGCCACACAGGTCATTATAGTTTACAAAATACATTTTGTGGTCAGAAAGAACCCCTAAATCCTGCCAGTTTGGACTGCTGGGTGTCCTGGAAGGGCTCCATTTTGCTGTTGGTTATGTTTAAAGCCATACTCAGTAGCCAGGTAAGCGAACGAGGTCTCGCTAGCTAGTTTACAGAAACACGACTCGATGCACTCACCCCTCCCGTCGGGTAAAATCTGTAACGCCAGCCTCCCGCGGACATGGGACTCCGTTTTGCGACGATAACAATGCAGAATCTAACTTCAGCCGTAGAAACGTTCCCCCAGCTTTTCCTCTTTTCACCTCCAAACGTTTTTAGTTTTCTGCTAGCTGAAAATGTGTTTTTTGGGGGGGACTCTGGTATTTTTATCTTAAAATGAAAGCACTGACCACTGGCTAATTCTGTCCTCCTTTCACTTCCGGGATGTTCAGATGGAAAATGTGTCCGGGCGGATTATTGGTGATTCTAAGCAGTGCGGAAATGCGGCAGACAGACAGCTGGATTGTCCAATCCTATTGTTCGGTCTGGACGATAGGATTGGCTGAAGTTTTTAGAGAACTGCGGGACAACTACTTTATTGATTTCTTTCGGGGTTCTTTTTAATCTCCACAATATATTTATGGCTATACTATGTTGGAACGTTGTTAAGAGGCTTTAAAAAAAAAGTTAAAAGCTACATTGTTTACCTGGCTACTGAGTATGCCTTTAAGCTAGTAAATCACCATATCATTTGGAGTTATGAAAGTTAAAAAAAAAAGTTTACATGAACTTCTAGATTATGGCCACTAGAGCCATTTAATAACAACAGCAATCCATTTTTTCTGTTGGCTGCACTCAGTTCAGCTGTTAGCTCATCAGCCCTCCGGGATAATAATACTAAGTGATGAATTGGATGATGAATTCAGAAGATATCTAATAGTATGATAAGTTATTTATAATTTTTACAGAGAAACCAACCTCCAAATAGTTAAAACACCTCTCTATATAGCACCTTTTTACAGCTACCATCAGTATTTTTATGCTACTTGTTTCTGCACTTAGTTTCAGATGGTGTATTTGTCTTCAATCCCCTACATCTGCTTAACAGCTTTAGTTATACATTAGAATTAGAAAAAAGGGTTAGAAAAATGATAAAGCGTAACACATATTGAAGAATAATGTCGCTGCTTCATTCCTGTCTGATAGATTTGATTTATTTAAATTCAGAGAAAATTTAACAGTTCTATAGGTAGGGATGCACAGGTACCGATACCATGTACTCGTCCTCAATAAAGTTTACCGATACCAGTACATGATACCAGTATCGGTATCAATACCGATACTTATACAGATACCGATACCATGCACTCGTACTCTTTAAAGTTAACCAATACTAGGAACCGATACCAATGCAATTTGTTACGGGTGGCTGTCTTATGAGGAGGAGAGTCACTGTCTGCCCTGATCTGCTGTCTTTACCTGATCAGCACCTAGGACAGCGACGGAGCAGGCTGGCTTCTACACTCCCTCCACCTCCAGCACCCAGGACAGCGGCACGCCGATCTCCCCGCAGCTGACCCAAATCACGCAGCTGCTGCGGAATGGTTTCATCAGGGCATCAGCTTAGAGTATACAAAGCCAGGCTGCCGGATAGACAATGGGACTCAGAGCGTTACTGACGTCCCCGACATAGCTGTGGTTTCACAGATTTAGCAGCGGTTAACATTAGTAGTTTGTAGTGTGCAGGACTCTGCTGCTCGTTAAAGAGCTTTTTCGTTTCGTCTTTAGTTAATTTTAAATACTTCTTTAGTTTAGCTTAATAGTAGTAACTTAGTTTGGTATTATTCCTGGGTCGTAGATTTTTCTCCCCAGCGTTTTGTGTTTGTTTAGCTCCCCTTTCCTTAGTTGAAGAGTGTTTTTAGTTTTTTTTTACACTCCTTTAGTTCTGCAGTGCCTCTTCCTGCTCGTTTGTAATTGTGGGAGTGAAAAATAAACATTTTTGTTAAACCTTTGAAAACCTTGTCCTGGAGCACATTTGTGTTAGACCTCTGTGTTACTCCTAGACATTTAGAAGGGTCGTAACACAATTGCTTTGACTGCAGTCAGAAGGCGGCTTCAGACTTGTCAGTTCTGTTGTAGTTTTCTAGATTGGTGGCTGGGGGAGCTGTGGAGCTAAAGAGAAACAGTGTGGTTAGGAGTGGAAAACTTTGCAATAACTTCACATAAATGTTTATTTTCCACATATTTTAGTTTTGTGATATTTTTTTTATTAATATTGTATTTATTTATCTAATTCACCCTCATTTGCTGTAACAAGCAGAGAAGAAAATGAAACCTGTCTTCCAATTCATTGCATTTTGTTGTGCGGTAAAATTATACAGTAGGTATCGGTACTCAATATCGGCAAGTACTCAGATCCGAGTATCGGTATCGTATCGGTTTGAAAAAAGTGCTGCATCCCTAGTTCAAGGAAACACAATTTTTTCCTGGAATATTTCTCAAATGGTCACATTAAAATAAATGTTAAAATAATTCAATACCTCACAAACGTCCAAACACCCCAAAGCAGAAAAACAGAAATTAAATTACTTTTGATCGTTTTCTTAAAATGAACTCATGACCCCTTATAATACCTACAAGAGTAAAAACTGCATTAAAATGACCTAATAGTTTAATTATCAGGTGATAAGATAACATACTGCTCATTCAACAACTAAATCTGTTCTCAGTCAGTACCTTCATTTATATAACTATAATAATATTCAATAAAAAGTCAATAATAAGGATATTCATATTACGGAAGATTTAATTTGGATGGTACAATTCATTTTTTTAATATTATGATTATTTTACCATACTCTTTAACTTTTTATTGAATCTAAGAGGTACTTATAGTGCAGATGGAAACACAAGCCATTAACAACATAATCTGTGACAAAGTCTTAAACAGAGTCACTGAGGTGACAGCAGAAACACGTCTGTATGCACAAGCACGTGCACACACACACACACCTACACACACAAACACTCTAACCACCCACACAACCTGAGGCATGTTTAGTGTCCTAATGACCTAGGCTGTGTGTTTGTGAGGGTGTAAAAGTGTGTTTTGAATTAGCAAGAGGAGAGGCAGAAGATGAACTAACGATGGCTGCTAATAATTACAGATCTGTAGCGTGGAGGAGTTAATGAGGAGCCAAAGCCTCCCATGATGCCCCAGTAATAACGAATGACGAGTGAGAGGAAAAGGGGGAGAGAGTGGTGGGAGATGTCATTTTGAGAGGCTGCAATGCCCTTTGGTTTCTCTGCACTTTGGGCATGCCAACGAGAGCAGAGCCTTCCCAGAGGAGGCTCGTCTCCACACTAATGAAGATGTGACAGACCTCCGGTCCGTGACTTGCAGAGTATAGAAAAGAGGAGGAACGGGCTTCAGGATAAAGACAATGACAGCTCATATAAAATGAAAGGCGCTGAAAAGGTGAAAGGGCTTTAAAAAAAGAAGGAGACAGTCTCAATGTCAAAACTTCAAAGACTGATAGATGATGGTTTTTTGAGAGTGTTTTTAAATTGTCAGTGAAAACGCCGTAGGACTCTAAATTCTGACCAACAGATTGGTCATAGGACTTATCCCAAGTACTGACGCAAACTAAAGAAGCTGCAGTACTCACCAGAGAGCTGGTATAGCTGGGATCGGACGTGTCTTCCTGTAGGTAGCGTGACAGGCCAAAGTCAGAAACTTTACACACCAAGTTGCTGTTGACGAGGATGTTCCGCGCCGCCAGGTCACGATGGACGTAATTCATTTCTGAGAGATATTTCATTCCAGCTGAGATTCCACGTAGCATTCCTACTAACTGGATCACTGTGAACTGACCGTCGTTTTGCTGAAAAACAGAAACAATGAAGGAAATTGTTTAAGACGTTATTCTTGGTAGATCTCATGCTAGGACATTTTTGTGGTAATTATGAAGATCTATCTATTTTCTGATAAAATATATAAACATTTAGTCCTCGCTAAAGGTCAAAACTTGTCATTGGGATTAGATTTTTCTTTAAGAACTTAAAACAAGCCTTGCAGAATTGAACTATTACCACAAGCAAAGACGATATGGACTTTGACAATGAGAAAAGACCATTTTGTCCTACTTTTTGCACACCAGGCAGTTGCATTTATTTATGCAGTAAATAGCTTTATCCTTTCCCTCTGTTTTGATGTAATTGTTGGTATACACTGCAATAAAAAATTTACATTTTGAGTTCTTTCCTTGCGTATCTAATCCTCTTTAGGTACTGAGGATAAATATACAGTCTTCATCCTTGTAGGTGTTTGAGCACTGTAGCATTCCTGAATGCATTCCTCCATCTCTCTAACATCCACACATGGTGCCCCCATCCTGGCGTAAATGCTCTCAAGAGCAAGCTTTGAACCCTTGAAACAAAGTAACAAATAAGAGGGTAAGAGAGATCGATGGAAACACAAGTCGGATGTGGCGGTTAGCAAAGCCAACTTCAAAGAGCCCATTTAAACCCACCATAGATCAAAGTGGAATAAAGCGCCAATCCATGAGATTGAAGGAGGGAAAAAAAGGAAAAAAAGGCGAGCTGAATATTGATTAAGCTGTATGTCCGCTCAATCCTGACTATAAAAGAAAGAGCGAAGAGTCTATTAATAGCTCTGAGTGGTATTAAGGGCTGATAGATTTGGATAATGTGGGCATTTTCACATTGTGAGTTATTGAAATGATGTTTATTGTCTCTGAGTATATTCCCAGTTGGAAGACGATAGGCTAATTCCAGACTTCAATAGTTTCTCATTCACATTATGCTACGTTTTCCTCCAAATCCCACATATTACTATATCCAGTGTGTTTCCACAGCAGGTACTCACTCTGAGGAATGAGTCAAGGGCACCATTCTCCATAAACTCTGTGACGATCATGACCGGACGGCTCTTTGTGACTACGCCCTCCAGACGGATTATGTTTGGATGGTCAAACTGGCCCATGATTGACGCTTCAGACAGGAAGTCTCGCCTCTGCTTCTCCACATATCCAGCCTTCAGGGTTTTGATGGCTACATAGATCTCTCTCTTGCCAGGCAGCTTCAAACGTCCCTTATACACTTCTCCAAATTCACCTGGTAAAAATAAAGAAAAGAATGCAGAGGTTTCTTTGTTAAGACCAAATTAGATTTGTTAAGTAGGCAGACCTATGATGCACTTCAAAGTAAAAGTCTAAATCTTCAACAAGTCTATATAAATGCTGAGATTTGTTTTTGATATTCTTACAGGGCTGGCTTCTCTTATTCACAATGGTCACCTATTCTAAACAACAGCTATGGTCCTTCATATTCCTAAATCAAGGAAAATCAACCAAGGATGAGCAATAAGTTTCTGGCACTCATTTAATTAATTATCACTCCCTCACTATCCTGCAGAGGGACCATACAGTGAAATCAACAAAAACGGAAATCTTTAATTAACTAGTCCCCTTGCATTCTTACCTCTACCCTATCTCTGTCACTTTCTCACACCTAGCTTGCTGAGCAGGCTAGGGTTCAGGAGCTATTCCAGGCTTGGTCACTTAACCACTATTTTAGCATCTTTGTGGCCAAACACAGCACGCCCTCTTAGCTGTAAAAATCAGTTCAAAGAATAGAGCTCGTTGTTGACAAGTGGACAAGCTAGGATGAAGCTATTTTAGCCTCCAGTGAGTAAGAAGTATCATAGTTTTAAAATAGATTGTAATGTTTATTCTGAATCAGGTATGTCAAGTGGAAAAAAAGAAGGTTTGACATGAGCCCAAAACAGACCAAAACCAGGTACAGGAAGAACCAAAGACATGAAAACACAGGAAATAGGCTAAAAGGCTTGAGCTATATGTAATGCCTTTAGGTCCCTGGGTAGCTGCCCCATATACTTCTGGTGCACTTGACACAGGCTTGACTTGACACATTACCCATCTGATGTTGCTCCTAAAAGGGTTGGCTTTATGACCCTAAGCAGATCCCAGCTGAACTTAATAGTACACAGATGTGCACTGTACATATGACACACAAAAACACAGCAATACACAAGAAAAACACATGCACACACAGACACACACACAAAAAAAACTTCACTAAAGTGCACACACATGCTGATGTTCAAGGATATTTATCTGCCATACCTGCACCAATGACCTCCTCTATCTTGACGGTGGAGACATCGATCTCCTTGGCAAATTCTCTCACAGCTTCGTTGGGGTCCTCATAGGTGAAGGGGTCAATGTAGATCTTCATTCCCGGGGAGCCTGAGAAGTGGGTCGGGCAGCCCAGTGGGGAGGGGCAGTTAGACATGTCGGCTCGCAAAGAGAGTTCTAGAACAACCAAAGTGCTCAGTGAGCTTTCCAAGAAAAGATGCTGCTGTTTTTGATTTGGGTAATGTCTTTCAGATGATCTCAATTACAACATATTTCAAGATGCAGCCTAAATCTCAGAGTACAATGCAGTTAAACTCGTAAAACGGTAGTAGCAAACAATGCAGATTCTGTTTGTTCATCAAAGAGAAGAAAGACCATAACATACAGTATGTGTCCAAAGATTTGTGCTCTATGGAATAGAATAGATAAATGATTACAGAAACAGTCTCAGTTTCAGGAAAAAACAGATATACTGGTAATAGTGGTTTGATAATTCTTGAAACCAGAAAAAGGCAAGCAACTGATTAAGGGGGAAAGGAAAAGATGAGGATACATAAAAAGCATAAACGCAAACAGCTTTTTTTTTTTTACTTCTTCATCCCTTGCCGTAGCAATATCTGCTCTTTGATCATGGTGGAACCAATTTCCCTGCAGCCTTTTGGTGGAGGAGCTCATAAAGAGATAAACCACTATGCAATCAACAAGCTCTTTATGCAACTCTGCAACAGGAAAGCTGAGTCCACAGACTGACGATGTCTCAGGACATTACTTTTCCTGTGTGGACAGTCGGGGTGGGGAGAAACGCTTGTAAACAAATGCAATATGCTGCTAAAGAATGCACAGCAAGCAACCAGACATCAACTCATCTCTACAGTGACATCGAAGGGCAGACTTCTTTCTTAGAGTTGTTTATTCCAAGCCTTGGCAGCTTTGATTTGAATGAACCCATTTCCATCAAGCCAATTTTGCGTCTAGTCATTTGCATAAGATACAAAAAAAATAAGAACGTCTGAAGAGACGAAATGGAGAAAAGTTTTCGTCCTGGGATCAAAGTGTCTCACCTTACTCTTGACTAGACGTTGATTGTAGTTACCACAATAATTGCCTTGAACCCTGTCTGACTGAGAGTAATTGATCATTAGGTATTCCATACACTCTTGATCTAAGCTAACTTATCGGAGGGCCTTTAGAGCTTTGCGATGCATACGCTCGTTCTATTTGCAAGTGTCACCGGGGCAGAACATAAAGTCTCAGTGGGGAGCATACACAGCAATACACATGTGGAAATGCATCTATTCAAAATCTCAAGCTCAAGTGCACAAGTAAGCATAAACCCATACTTTCTAATTTATAGCCCAGAGTCCACTTTCATCTATAATTTACAATTCAAACAGTTTATTTTCCTCCCTCCCAGTGGTACGGCCTTGGTTAACTGGACTTATCTTTTTATGGCCACTGAATAAAAAAAATAAAATAAAAATGAAAAGACACCCACTTTAATATTTTATTGGCCTTTCATCTGAGTGTATGAAGCAAATGTACCTGAACATCATTTCTATCTTTGCCAACATATAAAACAAGCACTCTTTAGGGATATGATGCCTTGCTGCTACAGTGACTCACAGGCTTAGAGGTACTATTTTTCAAAACCATGTTCAGAGATGATTCATGAGTGGAAAAGTTAACATATTTGTTAATCTGGTGCATCTGGATTAAAGGAGATCTGCTTTACTAATATTTGAAACAAATGCTCAAATAGTTAAGATACTTTGTAATAGTTTGTCTTTCTGTTAAACCATAGTTCTGGCATTATGCCAACACAAACTAAAGCTGTTTTAGACAGAATTTGCATCAAATCAATTAACGAATACATTTTTGTTTAGGGTCCTTTCACACAGGATGAAGACCCTGCTGTGGTGTAAAACCAGACAGAACACTGATGTGTTTTGCAGGATCTTCAGAGGCAGATTAGCAATGAAGTGGTGATATAGCATGCTAGCAGAAAAAAAAAACAAAACAAGGCAGGGATCTTCTAACACGTAGCTGCATTGTGAAAGGATGAGGTCTGTGTTTGGTGTGATCTTGTGCATTCTTGGCCATGACTACCTGGGTATTATGTGCAGGACAACATCAGGTGAATGTAGGAAAACGCTAATTGATGAGTATAATAATGAAGTCATGATTGCTTTAAGTTGCGTCTGTTCCTTGTTGGTAACTTGAGGAGACTTATAACACTCTGAAAAAAGTAAACATTGGTCTAACCTAAAAAAAAAAACAGGGGTCTAACTTAAAAAAATTGAAGTAATCGGTCACAAGTAATTTAATTAGGTTTATCCAAGTTAATCTTTTTAAGTTTACTTTGAACAAACGTAATAAATTAACTTTGAAAGAACTTAATTTAATTACTTGTGACCGATTACTTCAATTTTTTTTAAGTTAGACCCCTGTTTTCTTTTTTGCAGTGCATGATGTACTAATGCGTAGCTACATGTAGCGTAACTGAGTGATAAACACATTGTTCTTGAGAGTAACCAAACCCTCACCCAGCTGTTCAGATCTGTATAATTGTGCTGCTGGTTCTATGATGAATTCAACCTCACATTCAGCCTTTGTGCCTTGAAATTAAAGTAGACTAAAAAACAAAAGTGGATCAGTACCACCCTAAACATGTTGTATGCATGAGGCTGTTGTTGTACAACAAGCAAGCACACTCTGACTGACACCAAAAATTGCTTTGAAATGGTTCGTGATCAAAACAGCTTCCAAACTCCCCAGATCCCATTTTTATTGAGTGAAGCTGGAATGCATGACAAGAAATCCGACCCAGAAAGCCCCCATCCTGCACCAAAGACTAACGAAAGGATATGCTGCCAATAACAGGGACTAGAGGACACTCTTAGAGGTACCACATTCACGACCTTTCAGGTGAGAGCTGATCTGGTGGCACAGAGGGAGCCTACACTGTAAAACATATGGATTTATTGCTGTGAAATGACTGATTCAAGTTCAAATTTACTGTACAGCACTTAATCATGGTATTTTCACTAATGTCTGTCATTGACCTTGCAATTTGTCTCCTATGCTTGTTTACTGAGTGGCCTTAATGTATCCACAAATCAACCACACGGGTGCAAGGCTTACACTGATCTAATACAGCCACGGGCAAAATCAAATTAGTGGTCGTACTTAACAGAATTTACTTATGGTCGTAAGACAAACATGAAAGTCAGTAAATAAAGCGGTGGCTTCATATAAGCTAATCTTTTTAAATTAAAGGACTCTTCCATACATTATCCTTTCAGCAAGGGAACATAATTTCTGTTAATTTTTTTCTCCCTGACAAAGAATACAGTATGGATATCTGTAAGTATGCTTATATAGCTATAATGCATTTTCAGTAATTACACACAAACAACTGCTGCAACTGTTGGACACTTTTTTTTTCTAATAGTGAATTAATTTCTATTTAATGCCAGCCAGGCTAGGATGTGGACTAATCTGTTAGGTGGCTCAGTGTGTTATGAGTTAAGTTTCTTTCATAAATATAAACTAATTATCCATTGTTTGATCTGTGGAAAATTTTTTCCAAAACTCGCTGTGACATATTAGCACAGTAGGGGACTTAACATTGACACTGGATTAACAACCATATTACTATTCATCGTTAAATGACATTCTATTTGGAATGATGACATTATAACTAGACAAATGTACTCATGTATTAGCTAAAACTACTGTATTAATACATTTTGTGATCTAATCTAGATTTTAAGCGCAGAAGATTTCTTCAGCATCAAGGCAAGAAACAAAATTCTAGGTCTAGAGACGTGCTGGTTCTTTTAGCCATAAATTTAATGTGTGATCATTAGAAATGTTAATGAGATCAAGCTGAAAGGTCTTGGTGTGAGGAACAAACAACAGGAGTGAAGCCATGTTTTTTTTTTTGTGAGCGAGCTGAATGAGATCACAGTGATGCAATGTGGGGGGAAAAAAATTTAAGCAAACCAAAATAACCTTTGACTCAGACGGAGGTGATGCATCACTTGATGTACTGTATTTGTTCATGTGTGTGTTCCAACAACATCACACCTGGGTTTTGGCTTAATGGTAAAGATCTCATTAGGAAGCATTCAGCCGCATCAGTGAATGTATATTATTCCTGAAGCGGCGTTCCTCTTGAGTTTGGCAGAAAATAAGCAGACATCCTAAAAAATGTGTGTGGCAACATCTGGAGCAGCAGGCTGCTGGATGAAACTGATTTTGGGAAATTTACCCAAAACAATTGGCTGGTTCTCTTTTTTTTTTCTCTCTCTCTCTCTCTCGCTGCGGTGAATACTGTCATTACAAAACTGTCAGTCAAATCTTGAGAGAATTGAAGAAAACAAAGCACCGTGAGGCGGGTGTGTGGGAATAGGGATGCTTCATGAGCTTAGGAATTGTGACAGTTAAAAACTAAATCTGTGTGCAGGATTCCTCATCAGCAACTCGTTTCTACTTTATCTCAAACTACTCAAATAAGGCTGCAAGTTTATCTGATCTGTTAAAGTATATTAATTTATTAGCTTTTGCTAAATTTACATATGACAAAAGTGACTCCTTTTGGATGTCCAAGGCTGCTTTAATGAGTCCCAGGCTGCCACACTTGTGGCTTTGACACAAAGTAACTGTGTTGAAACACTTTGCTGTGTCAGGTTCAACAAAACTCAATCCCCCCGAGTGAGCCCCTTTACAGACTGCTTAGCTGGCAGTATGTGTGGCTTTTATTTCAGGTACAATGCCTATACACTTTTGTGCGCATGTGTGTCACTGGATGTGTCCGATGTGCCTCCAGGCTTCGTCCCCTCATCAGTCGATGCCCGAAAGGAGCTTAAACATGACTCAATCACAGCTATCATACAGCCCAAAGAGATGTCAGTCAGTGTCTCAGAGTACAGGGAGGAAAATGTCACTTATACCCACAAGCACACACCTGCCGGTAATTTCACTTCTACGTTATCTCTAAATCCTTTATGTGAAATGTGTGCTCTGCTTTGGAACATTTGGAATTTGTACCAAGGAGAGTCTGACAAAAATTTTAATGAACTAGACAATTATTATTTAAAGTAGAGCAAAAAATAAGGCCGTCCATAAAAAGACATATGTTATACATGGCTTACACAGCTGCCCAATATTTTCAAGAGATCTTTTTAAAAGAAAATGATGGTAAAAGTATATTATTCTGCTAAGGAAAGGAATTGTCTCTCCATCAATTAACAACATGGAAGTACAATCAAATCAAAATAAAGACAATGTCTGAGACATTTACCTTTAATACCCCCTCCCCCTAAAAAGCCAAACTTCTACATTTGCTAACTTTGTATTTAATGACTCTATGTACCATGACATTACCACTACATTCATAGTGCACTAGTTAAAAAATAAGAAGGAACAAGAGTCTATAAAACTGTGTACTAAAAATTCAACGGCTGCAAAAAGATTTGGTGCAGCTGGTAGTGCATGGCTCCAGTCACAGATTTCAGGTCACCTTTGATTTTGTTTCCAGTCAATTAAGAAAAACTCAGCTTTGCATTTCTTTGTTTGGCATTCCAAATGAGTTGACACAGATTGGGAATCTCTTCCTTGCACACTCTATCCTCCAGCTGTCTTTAAGCCTACTTTATGCAGCCACTATGGCAGCGATGTCGAGCTCAAAATTTGAGACAAGCTTTTATGTTAATGCCTAAATTTGTAGAAAAATGCGTAACAACATCCATCTGTGTGATTACTTTTTAAAAAAATGAGCCCTGTCATGCATTTTAAACTCTGAAATGAAAGCTCCCTTAAATTTATACAGGGACAAAAGTCTCCAGCCTTCTTTAGGGTCTAATTTAACATTCCGCCCTGTTGGTTGATACAGATTTTACATTTCAACATCAAAACAGGGTTTGCACCAGGCAACAAAGCAACAATAAATCTGCTTCATGGTCATGGTCAATAAAATCTGGTAATCATTTTTATAGCTATGCAGCAAGTTAAGTAAAAAAAACTGGGACCAATGCAGGCATTAGAGTGGACTCACCTCTTCCTGTGCTGTAATGTTGCAGCTTGTCACTGTACACCGCCTCCTTGCTGTATGCTCTTTTCCTAAGGGAGCAGTGAATATTGAGAGAGAACATAATAGTTGACAGGATGAAAAGGAAGACTGCTCACAATTTTCTGTACCGTCTGAAAATGCCACAGACGAAATTGAATCACTTGCAGCGGGTTAGCAATGGCAAATGAAGTTTATGAAAATGAGCTGATTTTTAATTAGACCATGATAGGATCTCTCTCCTTTTCATCTGTCTCCTCTGCTTCAGCATCAAAAGAGCCCGGCCCATTTGATGAACACTTGACTTGCTTAAACTTGCATACAGCACAAGAGAAAATTTCACTTTCATATACTTAAAGTGGAGCAAGACAAGAATTTGACAATGTGACAAACTGGTGCAAAATGAAATTGGCTTAATGGGGCGAAGTGGAAGTTGTCACATTTTCATTGAAACGGAGTCTTTTTTTATAGCAACTTGGCTTTCCCTTCCCCCAAACCATTTGGTTATGTGATATCTTTATTTTTTGGCATTTTTATCTTACTTAGGACAGAGCAAGACAGAAACCAAGACAAGAAACAAAATAACTATTACCATAAACAAAATAAAACAGCATCCCTCCTGCATTCCTTTAAGAAGTCAGACTGTATAATATTTATAAGAAAACATATAATTACTTGCATAATCTTTATGTAATCTGACTTCCCTCAAAGGTACAATATTGGTGTTGAAAAATGGTCTTGTGGTCGCATATATATATTCAGTTTTATTTGCATTTCTTCCCAATCTGTCACAGTTGCCTTGGGCAGTGCTAAGCCCAGGACTGTGTGATAGTATCCCTATAACAGTGTATCAGTTTAATGGGTAAATGTGCAAAAATGCCTGTGGGATGGTTTAAAAATACCTTGTGAAAATGTCACCAGCCATTCACCAAAGGTTCTGCACCGGTTTGTCTCATTGCACTTTGGAAATCTTCCACACCACCACTTTCAGGGTTTTGGTTGTTAGCTAGGATGCTACAGTTTTCATCAGTGAAGGAAATAAAATCATTTGGAGGAAAATAACAAAATGGGTGGTGTTTTTTTTCCCTCGGTGAACATTGTTGTAATCAAATTGAGGATCTTGCAAAATTCAAAATGACCCTCTTCAAATACACTTAATGGCCTCTTTATTAGACACGTACACTTTGCTTGAGGTGACTGACCATCTACCATGTGGGAGGCCAGGTTTCTAATCCCAGCCCGGCCATGCGTCGAAGTATCCTCGGCCAAGATACTGAACTTCTAACTGCCTCCCAGGCACCATTAAAAATGGCTGCCCTCTGCTTCTCAGGGATAGGTCAAATGCAGAGAAAAAAAATCCCACTACCTAAATTCCACAAACGTTCTGGACTGGACTGAGGTCTGGTGACTGTGGAGGTTGTGGGAGTTCAGCAAACTCATTGTCATGTTCAAGAAATGAGTTTGAAATGATTTGAGCTTTGGACATGGTGCATGATCTTACTGGAAAAAGTGTGGTCATAACAATGGATCTACTGTTATACTCCGCCCTCTGATCTCTGACATCACCATTTTGGTCCACACAACTGCTGCTTACTGGATATTTCAGTTTTTCAGACCATCCTCAGTGGACCTCTGGTTGTGGTTGAAACCTATGACATTCTCAAAGTGACTTAAAACCCATTTCCTTATCAATCTGAGGCATAGTTTGAACTTTGCCACATCTGTATGCCTCAGTGCATTGAGCTGCTGTCATGAGAATGACTGATTAGCTAATTGCACTGTTAAGCAACTGAACTAGTATATCCAGTGAAGTGGCTGATGAATGCACATTGCTACTACCTCTAAAACCGTCAGGCATTATACACACTCTGTAAGATTATTTTCTAATTATTGAAGTATCAGTGCTTCTACTATTTAAATTCAAGCAGCGCTGTCGTTCATATTTCAAATGAGGAGTTTTCTCTGTGGAATGAGACAGATTCTCTCAATGCCACTGCATCAGACACTAAGCTATAGCACCCACAGAGGTTCAATGGTAATTGCGAGAGTAGCGTAAAGCAACATTTATCTTGAAAAGAAGATGGGAGTCTGAAAAGAAGCTTAATTATTTTTTTGTCAGGAGGAGCTGGAACAATGAAGTCACTAACTTTGCAAAGTGTGCAACAATAGACTAGACAGAAAAATCTGCTTACCTGCTGCACACAATAGAGATGGCAATAAGGGAAACAATGAAGACCACTCCGGCGGCTGCTGACCCGGCAATCAGAGGAAGCTGCTCCCTCAGCTCAGACTTGAAGTCTTCTGGGTAAAACACACAAAAAAGGAGAGACAGGTTCTGAGAACAACTCAGATAAGACACAAGAAGGATGACTGTGTTTATTTGGAGGTGTGTATAGAGAGGGTGTTTGAGATTTGAGGGGAGAAGTTGGAAAACAAAATGGCAAAGAAGAGTGGCAAGAGCAGCTGGACTGATGGGTAAAGAAAACATATAGATTTTTCTGTAGAGAAGTGCTGACTGAAATCCTTTGAGCACTTGAAAGAAGAACTGATAACTTGTGTATTATTAAGTAGGAGGAAGGCAGCAAATGAGCGAGAGAGACACACAAAACTAAAAGAACAAAATAACTGAGACAGACCTCACAAGAGGTCACTTGAAACTTTGTATTATTATGATTTTAAAACAGCCATCACACAGAGAACCATAAAATGTTTTAGCTTAGCTGTAGTTGACTGTAGCTGCTTCAGAGGACAAGCTAAACACCTGCTTAAAAAGTGCCATGCAGCAGAACTCTCAGTTATCTCATTGTGTGCATGTCTTTCTGCGACTTTGACACTGGGGACACCGTCGTTAAAGCAGCTCACAGTTTAGCATGCTGAAGGCAAATCAGCAGCTTCTAAATCCCATCCCCCGTGCAGAATGAACCTATTGGATTAAAATGATAAAGGGAGAACTAATGCATCTTCGGAGCAGCGTGAAAGCCGCAATATATGAGGGAACCCAATGTGAAAGGAATTGCTTACTCTTTTAACTTGCACATTTATCAGGAACGTTTCAATAAAAACAGTGCCCATGCCTTTCGAGCCATGTGAGCTTCAAGGCAGTCTTTCTGGTATATTTTGATGTGTATTAGTTGTGAGAGGTCCATATAAATCTTCCCTTTGCTCATATGAGAATGAAAACTTCCTTTGGCAGTTTGAAATCTTACAAATGCTTCCTACAGTAGTAAATAGGGTTTGTGTTACTATCAAGTTCCTTCTTGAGGTCTGAGTCTTCAAGATCGGACAGCTAAATGATTCATCGGTCATCTTCTGCAAACACATTTGTCAATTAAGTGTGTTCTGCTTCTAAATATGACTATGTGGTCTGAGAGGGCAGGAGAGCACAATGCATAATGTTCTGACAGGGAGACATGTTTTGAAGACACAGAGCGGAAGATCAGTGAGGTGTCGTCTTCATGAGGTAATGAAGCGGTTTGATGGTGAGAGGAACGACTGGTAAGAGGGGGCAGGAGGTGGAGGCGTGGGTGTTATCGTCAGCTGTCCTCTAGTGTCTGCCACTAATTGCCTTGACGAATGTCTGCTATGGCAACCGGCCAAAGGATGAACAGTAAACAGAGTGTGAGAGTGTGAAGAACGTGCATGTGTGTGCACGTGTGTAGGCTCACGTGCATGAGGGAAATATCATTTCTGAAGATGGAGAGCAAAGGGAACCACGTCTATGCCACCACATTTGCTCTGCTCTGGTAAAAAGAGGCTAAATAATCCTCTTCATCATCATCGTTATCCCAACCTAAAGATCATTCCCATTTATTTGTATTAATACCAGATGGGAATCCTGCATTTTGGGTGGCAGGAAGTGAAGCTCCACCCTTTGCACCAACACTAATGAACATAGTTCCACATGCTTGCCAGTTTACCAGGTGTTGCATCCCCTTCCTTCGCCAGCAGCCCGCTGACTCCATACCCCCCCAGAAATAAATAAATAAAATAATAATCTTATAAACTACTAATCACAGCTATGCATTCTGGGACAGCTCTTCAGCAACAGAAGGCCTGGGTGAAAAACCAATTAGCTAAGCATTTTGGATAAAGCAGTTACTTAGACAGACAAAAGGCACTAAGTGTTCATATTTAAATCTCCCACAGACATACACACTCGAGCATGACTTTGAAGGAAATCAATGTTGATGTTAAAATAGAAGCTCAATCAAATATAACAGACCTACTTTATTTATCCTATCAATGATAATGCAATAACAAACATGAAGAGGCTTATGTGTGGCAGAAAGCGATGGGTGTATGTATGTGTGTGAAAAGAGAGAGAGAGAAAAAGACAGAATAGGACAGAGATGGACAGGCAGGCAAGAGCTGATTCTTCTGGCTCTGCAATCCTTACCATCTGTGAGGGTTTGGAAGCACATCTTGCTGCTGTATTTGCCAAAGCCAGCCACAGTCCGGGCCCGCACCTGTACCACGTAGACCGTACCCGGCCTCAGGCCCTCCACACGCGCAGTATTAGTTTGGCTACGCAGCACAGTGGAGTTAATCTCGGCGTGATCCTGAAAGAAGACGTAAACACAAAGAGAAGGTTCATTTTATGGGAAAAAAACATATTGAAGGACAATATTAACACATTCATGGAATGCTCATTTCTATTGAAGAGCAGCACGGTGTACAAAAGATTTACAGGAAGTGGACTTAATTTGGTGAAAAGCATCTAAAATCTGATTGTTGTGAACCTGACATTTAGGTTATCCAGTACACTTACAATAAATTCCCTAAGGGGGTGAATAATATTAATAGATATCAAGCAGTTGGAGGCGATAAATGAACTGCAGTGAAAAAAGAAACTTTCTTTATGTTTTCCTCTAGTTTTAGAACAGTTTTACCTTTTATCACTGTACAATACAAGGCTAAACGCAACACACACAAATGACTAATACCACAAACAATACTATTATATTCAATCAGCATTACAGATGCAAAATATGATAATAAAAGCAATCAGTAAACAAGAGCAACAGCAGCATCATTATGCATTTGTATCTTTTAGAAATGCTCACTAATATGGTTTAATTACTGGAGGATAAATAAACAATACATTGTCCTGGTTTGTTAGAGTACATTCTTTATTATTTAGACTATGACAGTAAGCACCAACAAATAAAGCATTTTATTTTTTCAGTAAATGCTTTAAATTCTTTATGCAGTCATTGTTTGCTGGAGCACTTTTTGCCAATTTGTAATCTAGTTTTTGAAACTGTTAAGATCATGTCAAAAATATGATTTCACCCTTGATAGCTCACATAGCATATACATCTATTTGGTAATACTCTATTTAAATTCATGATTATAGGTGGACAGAGACATTAATTACATGGTTTGTCTTTATAGTCAGGCTGCTTCTCTTCCCAGGCTGAACAAAGACAGTAAGGCAGGCTGCAGCGGTGAATTCTGGGACTTTCTGGAGGTACAGGATCTTCTATAGGGGATCAGTAATGACTTGAGCCTGTCACCTTCCCAGAACACGGAGCGAATATGACAGCCAGAAAATAAGGCTGCACCTACACTACACCCACCACTGCAGGCCGCTGAAAGCTCGACGCTGACAAACCAGAGAGGGCAGTTGCAAACGCAGGGGTATATATTTCTCTGAGTCAAGACGGCAGCGTAAATAAAAGCGGTCTTTATTAAGCTTAGCAAACAGGCCATTGTTCACTGTTGGACAAGAAGTTCTGAAACATGTAGGAAGTCTCTGGGAAAAAGAAAATGTTTATAAAAGTGTGGAGTGAAAAAGAGAAAAACACTGGCAGCGGAGAAGGCAGGGAAAGTGAAGGAGGAAGAGGGGTGTGTGTGTGTGTGTGTGTGTGTGTGTGGAGGGGATGAAAGATGGCAGGAAGCGATAAGAAACTGGAGGCAGAGGCAACCCACACTGAAATCATTATCCAATCTGATTGGTGTAATTGAATCATTCCGGCTGCTCCGTCACTAAGCAGACGAGGTAAACACAGCTATGAAATCTGCTCTCTCCTCCCACCCCTCCATTCCAACACCACCACCATCCTCCACACACACACACACACTAACATAATGATGTGTGCAATCACATTAACTCTTATTGGACACTCTGGGCTTGATGAAGACAAATGTTTGGACCCAGGATGTGGGGGGGGGGGGGCATTACACCAACAGAGTTCCATTCTTTACACAAGAGGGAAGACGTATTTTTAAACGGAATAGTGGTGCTTAATAATAGTAATGGTTTCGAGAGTTTAATCGATTCACCTTCTATTTTTGGTCATGAGATCACAGAAACTGCTTCATCTCCAAAAACTTGATTTTAAAGCAACAGCTTGCATGATCGAAAGAACACAAGAGGTTGAAGAACCAGTCACCTATTCCAACACGTTCTCACTCCCCACTTGTCAACATATTGACGCATGGTCAGCGTCCCTCTGCGGCGCATCTCAACGAGCGGGGTACACCCCTCCCGTCCAAAAATGATGTTCAGGGTTCGCTCATTGAAAGTTATAGAGCTCCCTGAACGTCTGTACCTAACGACTTGAGAACGAGGACTAGGAGCCTGTTTTATATTTTAGAACGTTTTATAAAATGTACTACGATCCTTTTACAGCTGATACTTGAAATTATTTGAACCTTTTTGTTCATTAGACTTCATCTTTAACATAATCTGTTCTGCCTCTCTAAATAAATGCAGTAAATTTTAGAATCAGTTAGGGTTAACCCTAGCTCTTTTTTTTTTTTTTTTTACAACATAAAGATAACTATTTTAATTAGGAAGAAAAGTCCGGTGGCCCGCGGCTTGAGATTATGTATGGATAAACGATTTTTTTAATAAAGTTTTTTCATCACCGTGGTGACGTCATCGAACGCGACCGTGCCACAGGTGGGTCAAAACTATATTCCTTAGCTCTTTTTTGTACCATAAAACACAAATAAACACACGTTAAAGCTCACTAAGTTGCTGATGTTACTTTTATGAGTTAATGGAAGAAATTTTGTGGAACAATGAGTGATTTAGGACATTTATAAATACGTATTTATCCTATAAACGTGTGTTTATTTGTGTTTTATGGTACGAAAAGAGCTAAGGCATATAGTTTTGACCCACCTGTGGCACGGTCGCGTTTGATGACGTCACCACAGTGATGAAAAAAACTTTATTAAAAAAATCATTTATGCATACATAATCTCAAGCCGCGGGCCACCGGACTTTTCTTCCTAATTAAAATAGTTATGTTTATGTTGTAAAAAAAAGAGCTAGGGTTAACCCTAACTGATTCTAAAATTTACTGCATTTATTTAGAGAGGCAGAACAGATTATGTTAAAGATGAAGTCTAATGAACAAAAAGGTTCAAATAATTTCAAGTATCAGCTGTAAAAGGATCGTAGTACATTTTATAAAACGTTCTAAAATATAAAACAGGCTCCTAGTCTCGTTCTCAAGTCGTTAGGTACAGACGTTCAGGGAGCTCTAACTTTCAATGAGCGAACCCTGAACATCATTTTTGGATGGGAGGGGTGTACCCCGCTCGTTGAGATGCGCCGCAGAGGGACGCTGACCATGCGTCAATATGTTGACGAGTGGGGAGTGAGAACGTGTTGCCTATTCATATGGTTGAAGTCATGGTTGAGTGCACGTGGACCCGTTGGGGGGTCAAGATTTGCCGATTCCTGCTAATTCTTTCTCATAGCCACATCCCCATCTGTTGCATAAGAATGGAGAACAGGTGAGCAGGCAGATGGCAAACCGCCAATGGATGAACGTCCCTTGAGAGACGACTAACTCAGAATGGCCTCTTCATGCTGCTTGTCAAATGGGGATTATATCTGACACACGCACGCACCAACACACACACATCTGCCACTTAAAAATGAGCTGGCATTTGGCACCACAGCATGTTTGAAGGCAGCCAATGAAAGGCCGTGCCAGGAGGGACTTCCAGCTAAGAGAGGTCCTCCCCTGCTGCCGGTCAATTGGGGATTAGGAGGACCACACCCCAACATGCTAAATCAGGACTGAGTTCGCAGGTGGGAAGGCAGATGGTGAAACAGCCAATCAAAAGCCTTGCCAGAGGTGACAGACAGGAAGCACTGTGGGAAATGTGGTCTCTGCAGCAAACAGAAAGGCCCCAAAAAGAGACAATCACCAAGATGGGTCTGTTTAAAAACAGCCATGACAAATAAGCATAGCATTTTAATAAAAATGAACAAAACAATGGTCAAGCAAATACATTTCTTGTTTTATAAGATTTATCCTCCGATATTTTGGCTTCCCTGTGGAACAACAGATGGCTCATCCACATTTATACAGTATAGTTTTACCCTTTTTCTTCGATCTGTCATTTATTGGTCTATTACAACAATCTTCTTAATTATAAATTTGGTCATTACTAAAATAAAAAAAATAATACATTTTTGTCTGAGATACTGCTTGTTGGTTTTTGCGTGTTTGTATGATGACTACCAAGTGACTAGGTTGGTACGCCAGAACAGATTGTTCAGGAAAGAGGCCATAAAGAGACCGAAGCTTGAATAAAGTGTTTCAGATGGAAGAAAACATCAGATGCAATATGAAAAAAGTTCAATTATGACCCTTCCTTTAACATGTTTGAGTCACTTTGAAAAACCTGTAAGTTTGAGAGCTTGTAAATGTAATGTAAATCTATCAAGAAAGGCATAAATACAATATTTGGACATTTTTAAATTGAATATTGTCCTATTATAATGCTAAACTAAATATACTGGCTTTAAAAAAAACAACTAAATAGATTGCCACAGGACCTCAAACTGATTATACTGAAAATCCATGGTACTAAATGACATTCTCTTCCAGAAATGTTTATCATTATCATTTTGTTTAATGATGCATTTTTTAATCATTTTTTCCATCCTTTATATATTTCCAGCTGTTTAGAATGATACCTTGTGTTGTTTTTTTTTCAGAAAGACATTATATAAAAGTATATATTGAAGCAATTATAAAACTAATACCAAACTTTTTCACTGTGTTACAATTTGATCATTTCTAGGAATGCTAGAAACACCTGGTAAAACTTTGCTTATTGCAACAATTCTCTTAGGATAAAGCGCTGAAAGGAACTGGTTTCTTTTTAAATTAATATTTTTTTATTTCCAGCATTATTTCCTTCAATTTTCTTTGTTTTTCAGCCAAAATCACTTTTTACTCTCAAAGCCTTCACTGATGATATTCTAAAGTAAAAGTAATCTATAGATATACATAATCTGTACAAATTAGCCTGATTTGACTTTATTTCACTCTAATTATTTTGTGTGAATGGATCCTATTTGTGTTTATGTGAAAATTTTTTTTAAATAAATTTAAAAAAAGCCAACCACCCAAAATGAACAGCATGGCTACTTGGCATGAAGACAGACATGGTGGGATACCATGTGTCCTCTTCACATGCTCAAACAGTTGCGTGCATGCAAATAGCAGGCAGATACGAAACTGAGGAGTTTGTGTGAGAACACTGAAATTTTATGCTTGTAAAGTAGAAATAATTAAAGGAAACGCTTCTCATTAATATTTCTGATTAAAACGTAGTGCCTGCAGCAAAAAAACAGGAAAATAATGAAAAGAAAAGAGCTGGCAATTTAAATCTAAGGGACTGAAAGTGTTATTATTAAAATGCAAATAATCACCATCAACTCGTGGGCTGTAAAATCTAAAATAACAAAAGAACAAATAATTTGTGTGGCAGTACCGTGTGATATTAAAAACTCCTTTAGGGCTCAGAGACCGTGATTTGGCAAATCTGCATGAAAAACACTAATGAGCTTGGTGAAATATAACTTAGAACAATCATCTTGTGTACATTACATTTAAAGAGAATCTTTCTTTGTTGTTGTTGTTTGTTCTTCATAACGTTGTCCCTTTGGGATTATTCTTTGCATGCGTTCATTCACCTGGAAACTAACTGAAAGGGAAAAGAAAAAGAAAGCCTGAAGGAGGAAATGTGAATACCCTTGCTGGGGGATTTGGGGATTGCTGAAAATGAAAAGTCTGATTTTCACAGGTTCCCTTAAAAAGCTACAACATCTGTGCATCTACAAAATGCAATGGACTTAATCAGGATCAGAGAAAAGAGAATAATACTGCGATTTCAATGTTCCCATCCTGCAGATGATGTGAGGGTCGACATATGATGGCCATGATGACATTCTGTAAAACTTTGGATTTTCTCCTGATTCTCTCATACTGTAGCGTGACATTACCATTGGTAACCAGAAAGGACACACCTGCACTTGCTGCTGGCACTCACACGCAGACACTAGTGCAAACTAACACACAGATATACACACACCCTTTCTCTGACACCATCAGAGCTATCAGCACCCAGAACCGGTGGCTGCTCTGCTCCAGCCTAATGGAGGGCCTGACCTCTGGTACGGTGAGTTATTTCCACCCTCCCCAAATTTTCAGGCAACCAGATGAAAAAGGGGTATGGAGAAAATGGAGCGTAGGAGAGCATGGGATTCGACTTTTTTTCTTCGCTGCAAACCAACTCAAATAATCTTGCCTCCCAATTTCCAGGGTTTTGGGGGCATTTACTTTATTTAAAAAAAGGCAAGCTGAAGAAGAGACTGACACCAGCTGAGAGGACGCCCTTCAGACAGAGCATGTTTCAGGTGAAATTACTAAAATAAAGTATGTTAATTTATTCTGCGTGGTTTGTGAAGCTTTAGTTCAATGCTACAACAATATGGCAAGTTGAGAAGGGAAAAAGAAAATATTTTTTTCAATGAATTTATAATATTCAGGGCAAGGTATGACAATGTGCAGCTGTATGAGAGGCTGCCAATGTAAATAGGTTCGAGAGGGTTCCTGTGAGAGGATGTGTGCAGAGAGAGAGGGGCGGGGGTGACAAAGAGTGTTTGAAACACTGAAACAGTCAACTCCAGAGCAGATAACACTGTGGCTTTCTCAGATTAATCCACCCATCGATAAGATAAAAAAAGTCTATCTGTCCATCCATCCGTTCGTCCACCCACCCAGCCAGCCAGCCATCCAGTGAAAGAGAAATCTTGTGAGTAATCAGGTGTAAAAACACATCTTCACTGACATTCCAGACAGCAGTGGCTCACTGAAGGACAGTCTGTTTAGAACCTGTGAAAAACCTTGTCAGATCTGAAATACAGAGTGTCAAAAGAGGACCACCGAAGAAGGGAAATCTCATCTCCACAGCCCAGTGTGTCACAAAGCAATCACTCTGCCTCACCCTCTCTGTCTTACTCCCTCAAACACGCTGGGACGTTTTTTAGACAGGAAATACATTTCTAGACATAACGGCGGACATGTTCAGATAAACAGCAGTTGGCAGAACTTCTCCTGCAAACTGAATTATCTCAATGCAATTAGCGATCTTGCCCTTGAAAATTCATTAATTTGCAATTATGCTACACCCATCTATTTGTTTAAGGGCGTGCTACATAAACATCAACAGGATTAGATTTCATTGATATTCATGAGTCAATGGGTGCTGTATCAGTGGTATTTACATGGCACTAAGCTGTCTGGTAGATAAGGTTTGTCAGGGTCATGGCAGCCGGATTCAACTTGAACCACCTGAACTGTGCAGTGCAAGAGGAGGGAAAAACAACAAAGCAGCGGAGCTGTTATTGAACACCTGAGTTTACAAATGCATCATTTTAAAGCATGAATGTTGCTCAGTCTGACAGAAAATGTTTACTGTGGCAAAAGCTATTCTAAGGTGGCATTGTGAATATTGATCCAGAAGGTTTAGACACAATATGTTTGCAAGACGTAAATAAGTCAACAGAAAAGGAAAAGAAAATAGTGGAGATGTATTGATTCTTATCTTATGTGGAAAGCAAGACATGGGTGTAGGTAGACTGAGTCTCCAAAACATCTTAAAATGACAGAAACTGGTGGAATAAAGAGAAAAATAAAGCATGACCAACATCGATCACCTTTAGGAGGACAAACAAGGACCCAAACAAAAAGCTTGGGTCTCCAGTCTCTGAGTATCATTATGTCCAAGGCCTTGGGAAAAGCCTACAGGTCAATACCGGAGCAGTATAGTCACTGAAGGGTAGGACTGGTGACTTAATAAAGCAGCCGTATTGTGTGTGAGGAGACAGGTCGATGCGGCTCCCTCTAGACGCAATGCATTTTCACAGCGGGACAGGGTTACTGCACTGTGCAGAGTGAGCCTGGAGCAGAGGTCAACCTATTCACTTCATCAGGAGCAGAAACCAAAGAACAGTGGGAGAGATGGAGGGAGCGCAGGAACCGAACACATTATCAACCCAGGGGACTGCTCCAGGAGAGTTTAGACTCCAGAGCCGGACATGTGCAGCCTGCTTTGCATATGCACAGACAACGGAGGACTCAACTTTACCTGCACACAAACACAACTCACCTTCTCATAGTAGCGCAGCTCATAGTCCAGGATGATGCCATTGGGTTGTTCCGGCTGAGGCCATGATAGAGTGAAGCTGTTCATGGTGGAGCTGATTTGGTGCATGATGGGAACAATCGATGGGGCTGCAAGAAGAGAAAGACAGAGCGACTTGAAATCGGCAAGGTATGCAAACATAAACAGCCATTGACAACATATTAGTCTCATCCACAACTGCTGATGATTAGAAATTGATGATATTTAGCATTTAGAAGCCAACAATGCAGTTAAATTAAGAACTGTCCCAACAATAAGATGAGAATTTAGATTTTACATGATGCACAAGCTGCATTCAACTTAATTTGATACAGCTGTTGTAGGTTTTTACTTGAAATATGTGGATTTTTATTGCTCTTCAGGAAAAATAATGTATTTAGACAGCAATGGAACAAGCACTTCTCATCCTTTCTGTAGTTTAAAAAATGCCTGCTTAAGTATCCTAGTTCAAAACGATTGATATTTCAATTATCAATCAACTTTGACCACAGTAAAAAACAAAAACAAAAAAAGTTTTTTAGGTTTAGACTTGATTTGAAACTTTCCCAACATTTTTAAGCATTTCATTTGCATTTTGAACCTGTTGGGCTAAATGCAGGCTCATGGTCATTGCCTACAGAAGCAGCTCCACAGTGAATTCTGTAGTGTTTTGTTGCAATTCAAGAATTGTGAGAGTTGTCACACTTATTACTCCTCATTTACGTAAAGTTCAGATTTGGGTTACTTTATACAAATTTGGGTCAACTAGCACCTAATTCCTCTGGAGAGCCAAAGGTAACCTGAGCATTTAAATTAAAAAAGAACCAGCTGCTATATGTGGGTTCTGCATCTTTCTCCTAATTGTTTTTAAACCAGATTTAATGTGCAAAAAAAAAAAAAAAATGAGCGTCTAATACCGATACTGGAATCTGTTCTACATCTACTCGTATAAATGCAGTCAACATGCACATGCCTCTAACCTGCAAACAGTGCAGCTTATTTCCAATTGAAGCTCAATCAACTATAAAATATTAAATAATATAAGCATACCAATATTTCACATTATTTTTGCAAATAAACATGATCTTACTAGCAAAAATCAGCAACATTATATAAAGATGGTTACTACCCAATTTACTGTAACATCCTCATTGATTTAGGAGGCATTCTGCTGTGAATACACAACACGACCTCATCTGTACACGAATGGCATGTTATTTGTTAAATTAAAACCTCTGGAGTCAAATAAGTATCATGTTAATAACGTTTCAGCTCGGCTGCGCAGAATTTATCATCCTTCATCGAAACACTCGGCTGCACACACAGAGTTTGTTAATTAACCCAGAGACACGACACTTCTAGCATTTTTTCCCTCTGCACTGTGATCCCTGCCCTTCTCTCTTCACATAAAACATATGACGGGAGTCATCAGATGTTGTAAGCAAGTGTGTTTACTGTTTGTGTTTTTGTTATATGTCTGTATGAATTTAGGTCACAACAGTCCAAGACCAAGTCTGTAGATAACAGCTGTCAGTATGACTATAGCATATAGGAGCTTTTGATTTTATAATGTTTTTAACAAGAGATAAAATGAGTCAGAGCATTCTAGTATGGAAGATGCAAATGCAGGTTCAAAAGCAGGTGGACAGGTGAGGATTCAAGTATAATGTATAAAGTAAAACATAAATAAATACATGATTTATAAAAGAAGATGAACATATGGATGTATTCATCTTTTGATAAGACAGTATTCATTTTGAAAGGACTTAAAACTAAATACCTGTTCACCTAAAATGTGTTGGAAATGTAAATTAATTCAATAAAGCTGCAAAATCTTTCAAATAAAACTGGAATGGCATTGATCAAACGGCTACATGGTGGCACAGTTGTTAGCACTGTATTTTCACAGCAAGAAGATCGCAGGTTCAAATCCCACTGCAGCCTTTCTGCGTGGAGTTGCATGTTCTTCCTATGCATGTGTGGGTTTCCTCCGGGTACGCTGATTTCCCCCACACATCACAACATGCCTGAGGTGTGTATAAGATGGCAGTCGCTTTGGATAAAAGCATCAGCTAAATGAATAAACATAACAAGCAAGAATTGTTTTATTCTCAGAATTTTTAGCTTTTTTCTAATTCTGGTTTTACATCATGTACATTAATATGCTTTGTCACATTCAAATAAATCAATCAGATCAAATCAAATTAAAGTGTCACCAGGTACTCTATACTGTCAAGAAGAAGATCCAGGTGTGAATTATGAATTGAAATAGAAGACCAGTACAATATACTATGAAGCAAGGCTGACTTGTCCTGGTTTTCTTTAAGAAATCTGGCTCTATTAACCCAAACGATGTGGTACTGCTAAGATTTCAATCTACTCAACCTAAATGTTGTGCTTCTGGGTGTTTGTGTTCATATTAAACAGGTGGAGCTTTTATCAGAGGAGCAATCACAGTCATACAGCTGAAAACTGCTCATAGAAAAGAAAAAAAGCCAACATAATTTAATAGAAATGTTATTCTAAGCACTTTGAAACTGTAATAAATGAGGAACAAAGACAAGATTTTTGAGAGTAAAAGGCAAAAGCTATTTTATAATTTACATGTATTTATTAACAAAAATATTTAATATTCACATGTCAAAAGGAGTCAAAACTTAAGTAATCAGCTTCTCTTGAAAACTGTATAATCAATAATCTCTGAACATGTCTCATAAAACACAGTGAAAGTTAAACAGAACGGGTAAAAAAATAAAACACTCCTACTGTGACACACTGGTGGGTTTTCCATTTTTAAAGAACATTGATTGGCTGAGAAGCAGTGTGTTGTCATGTGTGAACTCTAATCTGAGACCTAACCGCCTCTGGAGCAGGGTGGACGTTCTGTGTCAGTCGCTGCAGTAACAGAGCATGTAGGAATGAACCAGCTTTGTGAAAGTCCTAAACTGAACCTGAAGCTACCTTGATAAGCTGCTAATCCATGCTCCAGGTGAGAGACAGAGCCCAGGTGAGTGGGGAAACAGACAATAAACAACCAGAAAACAACCTGAAGAATGAAACAACAGAACCAAGATGAAAATCATGGCTAATCAAACTGATTTATAAACATAGTAGGACTGAGTAGATCCTGCTCCCTCATCACTCTACCTGATCTTCATCCACCATCTCTCTGAATAACTCCTCCCATCGAAGTGATTCTAACTCTTACTGGTTGTTTTAGTTTGCCTACATGTTTTGATGACGCCTCCATCAGGAGGAAAACCTGCAGCCTTTCTATTCTCTGTGGTTGCTCCCAAATCATGTTCCACAGCAAGAAGCAGGCTTGTTCCCCAGTTTCGACTGGGATTAGTATTCCGTCAGATCCTGCTTTAACACATTAAAAATGCAAATGTGAACAAATGAATGGGTTCTGTTTATGTGGATTATGCTTTGCCTGCCTGCCTTGGCTTTCACCTCTAGCCCTCCTCCTCTCCTCCCTTGCGCTCCACACAGCGACTGTAAGGGCTGAGCCTCACCTCAGTGCACTTCAGACTCTCTACTTCTCAGGCTGGTTCACGCTCCACTGACCAGGGCCGGGGCTGCCTAGGCCGCATTATCAATTACCGGCCACAAGCACACTGTTCCTGACAGACCCAGGGGAGGGGTGCACTACTCAGACATTCCTGCAGTGAGAAAAGAGGCTGAAGAGGAGAGCTGCGACTTCTGGTGCCAATCGGGTTCAGGTGCACATTCAAACATTTGTCCTTATGTTTAAAATCTCATCTCACATTATTTCCTCAATTGAACTGTTGTGCCTTCTGATGGTCCACTTGGAATTTCATTTAGTGTAGAAATACTACCCAAGATCTCCAGAAGAGCTGCAAATTTTTCATCTAAAACCGAAAAATGAACATCTTATTACTGCAACAGCAGCAGAGAACTGAATCTGAGGAGAAGTTGGACAGAATAAAACAAGTTCCACGTGCAAATTTCTACGCGCCCTTGTGACCTATGTGTGGAGAGCCTGTCAGAGACAATGTGTCGAGACCGTATGAGGGTGAGATTCAGCTCAATGAAGCACCGCTGTCCCCTCCAACCGCGTCCCCCATTGTCACCCTGGGACAAAGATGCTGACAGTGATTGGTGACTGTGTCCCGCGCTCCTCTCTCCTCCCTCCATCCCGCCCATCCCTTGTTTCTGTGCTCCACTTTTATCTGGCCCCGCTTGCAGCCCCTGGCTTTTAATGCAGAGCTCGGCTCACCATTAATCAAAGTCAAAGCCTCCGAGCGTCTGACTTAGAAAGAGAGTGGGAAGAAGAAGAGGGAGGGGCAAAAAAAAGAGATTATGAAAAGATGAAAAGCTTATTTACCTTTTGTATGTTTAATCAGCTGTAGAATATAGATGAGTTGATTCATGCATATGCATATCTGACATCACCCCAAGCTTCTGTTTTTATTATAAAACTTTGAAATCTAGTTGCCATAATGTTTACTTAAAGGTGAAACTTATTGTAAATAAACAATTTAGCACCATATTTGATTAAAATTGGTTAAAAAAAGATGAGGAACAGTCAAACAGATAACCATGCTTTGACAGAGATGAGGAGTTTTACATGCCCTCTTAAGTTGAGCTGCTACTGCATCATGATGCATTTTAAACTCGTTTTAAATGGTTTTTAATGGAGACCTTCAGTTAGAAATCTGATGCTGCCAAGACAAGCTGAGAACTTCTTTATCAACAGTCAACTTTATGTGCAAAGTCTTTTTAAAAAGAGCAACATTAACTGAATTCTACATAATAAATAGCAAATATTTATTGTGGTGTTTTCACTCCAAATGCTTAAAACTAATTGTTTTGTCATTGAGAGATTTCCTGAATGGACTGATTTTGTCCCACATATTTCGTTTAGGATTCTCAGATGAAAATCTCAGCATCAGTTCAATTAATTCCCAGCAAAATTAGCAATAATGGACATAAAGCTAGCACAACTGGTCAGCTGACCTTGCACCAAAGCTTCATTCAAATTTGTGAGCAGAAAGGTTTAATATACCTGTGTGAACACAAGTACAACCCAAGCGGTTCTTTCTCCATCGTGCACTTGAAGTTTGTCCTTTATGATGGTTCACACTAGTGAACCATGCAGGCACCTAATAGGGACTCAGCGTCTCAGATGAAGGGAGCAGCCTTTAGTCATGTGTTGCGCCTCAGTCAAAGGCGTAGGTTGAACTTCTAGCCACCTTATTACCAGGGGCTCAGAGGGCCAAGCCAGCCATGACTACATAGTAATGGGTCTTTCTCAAACATCTTAAAGAGGGATCAGTTCAGCACCAAGGACTTCTCTCAAGTATCCATGGCTTGAATTATTTTTCCAAAATCACATTACACACAGAAGATTTTGATCACAGCTGTAGTTTCATTTTGTAAACTTTAATAAAAGAAAAGAAGAAGTCACACACAGCTCGTGTGCTAATTCATCTTGGCACAGACGGACATAAACACATGTCCACCATCATTTATGACACATTGTGAAGACATCGAAAGTGACAACTGAGATCAGAAGCGTTGAACTTTATGTTTTTTGTTTTCTTTTCTTCAGCTAATGCTTTACTTTAGAGATTCATGAACAAGATCTAACATTTGTTAGAACATCTGATCAAATTAAAGACGGCACGTTGGAGAGAACCACATAAAACTCTACCATGATGAAACACTGGGACACTCCACACAATGAGAGAGGAGAAACAAGGGAATACCCCTTAAACTGATGTAAACCAGAGAGACATAATGAGTAGTGTCTTGAATATCTTACACAGACATGTTTGCTTAACATCTCATCTGATTTTAGCCCCACTGAGAGCAGATCTCTTTAATTCATCCGGTTGTTTGGATTTCAGTCTTATGCACTGGATCTTGAACGCAACCCAGCAGATCCGACGGGAAGGCTACGGATCGTCGTGTTTGCATTTCTGCGGGAATAGCCCTCCAAACATCAGCCAAGCAGAGGAGGATTGTTTGTAGATATAATTGGCATTCTGTGGTCTGAGAGAGAGTTGGCACATAATCTAGGTCATGAAGGCTATGCCAGTGAGATCAGAGAACTATTGTGTATTAGCTGAAAAATGTGCCACATATTTGCCTTCAGTGCCATTTTCATTAATTCACTAGAAGTAGGGAGCCTCATTCTCCTTAAATTTAACAATATGACAAAAAGTTGTTGTTTTTCAGTGGCTAACAAATGAATATGACTAAAAACCAGGCCAGGAGTGAAAAATCACCTTAGACGGGTTGGTGTATAACCTTTGTGTTTTTTTTGTATCTCTGTCTTTGTGTGTGTGTGTGTGTGTGTGTGTGTTTAACTCCTGGAGAGCAAAGGGCCACGAATGAACTCCTAAATCACACTATTGATCAGACACAGGCTAGGATTGAGGGCAGTTAAATGGACTCTTTGGTGGTTCCCAACGAATCTCTTCAACGCCCCCTTCACCTCCTCCATCACTGTCCCCCTTCACCTCTTTCTCATCCAAACTACATTTTGTGCTTTTTAACATGGCCGGTTTTCCAAAAGAACATGTTTTTAATTAGCAGCATTTCAGAAATAGTTCCAACCTAATAAATTCTTCTGAAAACACATTTGTTTTCTCTCATTGTGTAGTTCTCTCTGTCTCAAACACACATACACACAATCTATAGGTCCTAGCGAACGTTTTATTAAGTATTCACGCTACAAAATTGTTAGTTTCAGATATTTTCAATCAGCTACAGGATGATGGGAATCCATCATCTATTTCAGGTGTCTAAGCTCACGTATTAAAAAAAAAATACTGTTTGCATACTGTGTGGGATAGAGTGCTGGCTGACCTAGCACCTCTGCATCAGGACACCTGCCATATTCATTCATGCATGCCAATTAGTTTACACAAGCAGGGCTATGGATAACTTTCTGTTTTGCATGTGTTCAAACTTTGTCTTTGGTTCCTGTTTAGTTTGCATAAATTTTGTTAAGTAAATGGAGCAATTCATTTTTATGGTTCACAGAAATGGACTCAGAACTACAAGCAACAACATTTCCTTTGAACCAACAAAAACAGAGTCCTTGGTTTTGGTCTTTAAGTGCATCATTCCCTTTAGTTTCTCCTGTGTACTTCTACACTGTCAGTGGCTTTCTTCTGAAACTCCCTGTCAATGCTAGGAACAGTGCAATTACTGGGTGACAAAAGGGCCACAAAAGGCTGGACATGGGCCTGGCAGATTACTGGAGGACACCTCATTACTGCAGCAAGCTTCAACAATAGGCCTGGGCAATGCTTCCTCTACATCTATCTGTCAAGTGTGCTATTAGCCTGTCAAATAGGTACAGTCAGCACCATTAGGCCACCTTGATAATCAGACCTATTTACCCCCTCATTTTCCTCTCCTTCACTGTCACAGTCTCTGGGTCTTGTGGAAAAACAGCACCCCGTTTCTCCATCCTGCCTCTCCCATTCCTGTCCTAACTCATTCTCAGACAAAGAGACAAGTGCAGTTGGTCATTATACCCCTCTGAGAGTTGATGTAATCAAACATGGTATGCCATCCACCAGCAAATTAAATTTGAAAATATACTTTGAAGGGGAAAAAAAGGATCTAGATGAAGCAATTACTATTTCACTGGTCCCTGAGATAAATGTGGAATAAGTTTATTCTACAATTATAATGTTGAAATGGACCAAAATGGAGTTCCTTTGAGGTATTCACTGGATGAATTTGCAGACATAAGTGCTCATCTGGGCTGGATGGGAAAAATATAATGAGACATCAAAGAGCATCAAAAACAGGGGTTTTCAGGGACCCAAACCACCAAAGAATGTGACCATTATATATAAGAACATTACATTTATAGACTACAATAACTACTTTTTTTTTGTCTTGAGAAGGGTGGGTTAGTATGGTCTAAAAATTACATCACAATATTTTTGAGTATTTTGATGATAACAATAAATCTGACAATATAACAAAACACCCCCCAAATCTTTGTTGCTTATTTATCTGTCAGCATAAATGGATTGCCTGGAAATATTTTATAAAAACTAGAAAAAATATTACACAGGTAACTTTTAGTTTTAGTGCAATAACTTTATATAGTAAAGTATTCAGTCTTAAAAGTATAAAACATCTCCCTCTGTTCTTTGGACTTCTGTATAAAACAATAGTTTTCTAATTTATTTGTATAGAGCTTTTTTAAGCTATGGACTACACAACTCTTTACACTCACACACTAACCCTCTGGCCACTGCCAACAGGTGATCCGGGTGAAGTGTTTTACCTATTAACAAAACAACAGGTGACCCAGTCGGAGTGGGTTTTGAACCGGCACCACTTCCGGATTCAAGTCAAACGCTCTCCCTACAGAGTTACTGCTGCTACAATAGTAATAACATAATATCTGCGTTTGCTTTATCTGTCTTAAGGACAACAACTAGCAAGAGACTGCAATGCCATGCTGAACTAGCTTACTTTGTTTGAGTTTCATAGTGTTAGCTAGTGTTAGCTACTGTTAGCTCCTGTTTCTCTTAGGGTTTCAGGCAATCCCTTTACAGACTCAGGAGATGAGGCTTGAGATGTTGAAATAATTTAGAGGTGCTTTAGATATTACAGGCTTCTTGCACTCCATATTCGTATTACTTCGTGCTACATGACACGTATGAGTGTAATCTCCTCCATGGTGAGGTGACGTAGTTACGTCATAAAATTAGCATATGTGGTTTGCTTTTTCCAGGTAAGAAACAATTACCAGTATTAATGATATGATATAGTCTATTCCTAGTCTTGAACCAAACAGAAATTCAATTTTATGTGTGTTGCTAGGTTTCAAAGACTGCACAGTTTGATTCATCCACAGAAACAGAATAAAGCAGAAAGTCTAATTAGCTTTTTTCCGTGTTTTGGTCAATATTTTAATAGGCCAGGTAAAAGACCATTAAGTTGTAGTCTTCATAATTTATTGGAAACATTTTTTTTCTATTATGCTATGTACTCTGATGAATAAGTAAACAAAAAAAGAAGGAGAGATGTAACAGGAAGTCGAATTTGCTCAGCTTTTATGCAAATTCTGCCCAAGTTTGAATTTATTTCTCAAACGCAAGATTGTGTGTCATGGTCACAAACCTGTAAAGAGGTTACAATTTTAACTTTTAAAAAATTATATTGATTATGCAAAGAAGAAACTAAACAGCCATAAGAACAAATATGTTTAAAATAAAAAAAAAAAAAAACGCAAGTTTTACAAGCTATAAGAAATATTGGAGGAGTAAATGAACATGTACTTTTATGATCACTATCACCTTTAAACACTCAGTACTCACCGGCCTGGTTGGTGGTGATGTCTATGGTGACATGTTGAGCTGGGTATGGACTCTTGTTGCTGACGCCATTCACGGCTTGTATCTCGAAGCTGTAGAGGGTGTGAGCCAGTAGGTTGCTGATGAACACCCTGGTCTCCGTCAGACCCAATTGTCGAGGAACAAAATCCACGTTGTCATCGCAGTGGGAACAAGAGCGCCGGTCGGCTCGGCACTTCCTGCAAACAATGTTGTAGACGACATCGTCCCGCCCGCCCGTCTCCCTTGGAGAGTGCCACTCCAAGATAACCGAGGTCTCATTCACAATGGAGATCACATTTCTTGGGCTGGATGGAACACCTGGAGAAATATAGTCATATTATGTAAGTCACCTCTGAATGAATTCAAGCATTTTGTAGCACAAAACATCTTATCAAGAGTAAAGATGTCATCACGCTCAAAGCAAAACACTGCTGGCAAAGAAATATCAAGCTCCCTTCTGTGAAATTACACATTTTGCAACACTGTAATAAAAATAAGTGCTATTGTCCAAGACTCTTGTGTAAATTTTCTCCATCTGAGGCACAATTGGAATGCAAATTTATTCCATTCACATCCAGGGAGATCATACAGTGAAACGTTCATGTCTCTCAAATATTGGTTATTTACAAAAATGCAGTGTTGCATAGAGCACTCTGATCCAAGTGGCTCTGGAAATTCATGGTTCCATTCATTCCCTTATGGCTCGCAGCTGGAGCAGAACCTCAAAAACTATATTTAGAAAGAAATCAAGAACACAACCATTGTTTTGCGCGACGGGTGGCTCGATATTCGGGGGCTCGCTCAGCGTCCTGCAATTGCAGCGTGATTCTTTAAGAGTTGAAATCTGCTGAAATGGCAGAGACGAATTTTGCTTAGCTGATACTCCGAGTCCCTCCGGCTGCACAGAGAACAGCTCTTCCCTTTCAAATACCAGAGAAAGCACAATCTCACCAAAGCCCTTGGTCAGTGCTGCTCAGGCTGAATGCAACAGCCCTGGAGAGGTAATCTGGTACCAATTTATCCTCCATAAAGCCCAGCCTTTATCATTAAAAGAAAAGTTATACTGACCCATTTCCAGCTCAGTGACTACTTTAACATGATCCAGTCAATTCTAGAGACCTTAGAGGAAATTTTCAGAACTCTAACAGACCATACTCAGAGATATTTATGACTGAATTATAGTATATAGATATATGACTATTTTACAATACATCACCTCAGTATCACATTTCTATCGAAACGGGTCATTGAGTTACTTTGTTCAACACAGACGATTAATCATTGTTGTTGCAAAGCCAAGTGGGAGAGACCTGGCAAACTGGGATAAAGCGGCAAAACACACAAGGGTGAGCGAACAACCCTGTTATGGCTGCAACCTCATCTCAGCGCCTCAGCAGCGGAGAGGTCAGTGACAGGAAGAGCACGACCTCCACAGTGGGATTATTATGGTCTGGCTGAGGGGACAGATAGCGCTCCAGATGCAGGTCAAATGGCGCATAATTCTGTCCTCGGATGCTACGAGATGCACTATGATGTGGAGGAAAAATGTGGCCCCAAAGGGTGTGTGAGGGGCCGGAAGACATGCTGTTTTCTTAGGAACTGTTCAATCGGCACTTCATATGTTACCCACCCACTGTGTACTCTCAGTATCATCCATCACAAACATGCTCTCACCACGAAAAACTTGCACCGCTGGTGAAAACAGTGTTTCCTTTCAAAACTGCACCTAAACTGTTGTGTGTTTGAGTCAATATTTCCTCTGAATGATACAAAAATATATTTTCTAGCTGAAGTAAAATGCCAAACTCCTTCTAAATTACACACACGCCCCACAGATGCAAAAAAAATTTGATAAAAATTTGATCTGACTACCACTTTAGGAATGATTTGCAGACTATTGCATCCATTGGCTATTTAAAAATTTACCATGGGATTTATGCTTCGAGGACTTAAAAGCTCTTAGATCCAATTTATTTTTACTTATTTAACTATCAAATGTGGTTGTGCCCGTATAATATTTGCTGTCACTTAGGTTAAGGGAGATTTAAATGAACTCTGACATGTATTGATGCGTATTAATGGTGCAATCAAAACAAGGACAATCACTTTTAACAGATGTGGCAGTCACAGTGACACATCCTAATGCTGGATAACTGAATTGACATTATGGCACAAACTGAACATGTCTTCAAGGAGGAACAAAATAAAGAAGGAAACAATGCACAGCAAAGAGCGTATAATATATTTACATGCAACAATAGTGTCAAATTTGCTCTCTGGGAAATGATTACAAAGCTTTATAAGCTGACATTACTGCATGATATTATTGTCAATATTAATTTCATACCACATCATGTTTTAAGTAACTTTATATTAAGCCTGAATAAGCTCTGTCACATCATAATATAAACAAATATGAATTATGATAGGATATGTAGTCGTGACTCAGCTGGAGAAATAAAATCTGGATCATTCCAAAGGAAAAAGGCCACAAAGGCTCAATGTCTATATATTAATATAAGGTTGCAATGAAAAGAGAGCAATAAAGGTAAATGAAGTAGCCCAAAAAAAGTTTAAGTAAGACAAAGATCTAGATAAATGATGTTTTTGCAGCCAATAAGTTTGAACTGGATCATTGGTAAATTGTCTTTTTTGTGTAAATCCAACACTGACTCATTTCATGAGTTATTTTTCACTTCTGAAAAGACATAGAAAGTAACGAGAACTATGCATTCATTCTATGTGTTTGTATTAGTGGTTGTGCATGCATCCAGTACAACCTAATGGAGAATGATGGATGATTATCTTATTGTAATTAAGACTAAATACTAAAAGCTGCTAAATTTACAAGTTAAAAAGGTATGTATTTCTGTGACAATAAAATTTTGCACATTTAAATTAGGGATGTCCAGATCCGATCACGTGATTGGAAATCGGACCCGATCACATGGTTTCAGACTCGATCAGAGTTGGACGTTACCTCCCGATATGAACGCGAATATATGTATATACTTTCTCACTATGTTTTTTAAAACATCTATAGTTTTGCGGTGGCACAGAGGTGTGGTATGACATCACTTTGTTGGAGAGACGCTATTGGTTAGACGCCGGACGAGTAGAACACAGAAGCAGCTTGAAGTGGAAAGCGCCAGTATGTCTGTGGTCTGGAGGTATTTTAAAGTCGATGACAACAACATTGTAGAAGTATTGGATCGGGACCCGGTATCCGTAGATGCTCAAAGTCAAAGGACTCAGACTTGAGGGCAAAAAAAACCTGATCAGGACATGCCTGACTTCAGTAATCCACTTCAATGAAGAATCATCCCTATCCTCTCTCCCAAAAAGAGCTTCATTAACTCAGAGTAAAGTCAGACTTACGTCATGCGTGTAAATATGTATTAGTTTGTCTTCAGCTTGTCTCAGACTGATTTAATCCACAAACTATTGTTTACCAACAAATCAGGTTTCTACAATTATTAAAAATATCATCAAATCATAATCCTACAGCTCAGGTCTTAAGCTTTATGTAAAGCAAACAAACCTCATGACAATCACGTGTGTCTTGAACAGTCTTCATTACAAAGCACTTTGTCTTCCAGTTTGCATAAGGGTGGCCAAACAAAGTACTTGATTTAGCTCCGTTTACTTTTGCATCACTTAAACAGGAATCTGGCTAGCTGACAGCTATTTGAGTAAAGCCTTAAGAGTTTTATGTTGTAAATTAAAAGGAAAGGAAATGGAAAGAGGAGAGAGAACAATATTCATTCATTTGTTTAAGACATGTAAAACATTTTATTTTTTCTATTATTTTTTCAGGAAAAATAGGCAGTTTTCTTAACTTCTAAATTAAATGTGTGTAAATATTATATAACCATATTGTTTTTATTTCAGACCTCCTAAAACCCAGTGTCTGTATGGATGTTGGCTTTTTGCTCTATAATATTTTATTCAGTTTACTTTTGACCTGGTATTATTATTCAGGGAATCTTTGTTTGAATATTAAAAAAAAATAAAAATTCTAACTTTTTAATTCAGGAAAATAGTTTTCAATTTTTTTCATCTATCTATCTATCTATCTATCTATCTATCTATCTATCTATCTATCTATCTATCTATCTATCTATCTATCTATCTATCTATCTATCTATCTATCTATCTATCTATCTATCTATCTATCTATCTATCTATCTGAAAAATAAAATATTATATATATATATATATATATATATATATATATATATATATATATATAATATTATATATTTATACATATTTATTTTCTTTTTTGTCCAAATTTATCAGATTTGCTTCTCCGCTATTCCCGTTTTCAGTGTTACTACTCAGCCTGTCAGTCTTCTTCTTCTGACTCACACATTGAGAAAGTCCCCATGGCCCAGCACGCTGAAGTTGGCTGACCTTTTCCCTTCTGAACAGCTCTCACATGTACACAATAATTCTTTTTCTCACATTCACACCCATGGGGGGAAGGACAGATACTTTAAATCGCAATGTGGCTTAAAGTCCAGAGAAGGGGACCAGAAGGGTGTGAAGTTAAATGCAAACTACTTGTCCCAAAAGTACTTATTTTACTTGGTAGCCTGACTGAATGGTGGGCTTCACACTGGGATCCTGAACACGTGTGGTGTTCCCACCCTCAGGCAAAGACTGAAAACAGAACAAGACAGAGAAATGGGAGAAAGGAGGGGCGAGACATAGAAGGGTAGTTTGAAATGCACCCCAAGCCTGGCATATTCAGAAGCCTGAAAGAATAGGTTTTTGGAGGTGTGTGGAGGAAGGTGGGGGTAGGATTGGGTTCGGGTGGGGTTGGGGGATAGCACGAGGCCCCCTGCTGCCAAAGCCTGGGATTGGACGATCCATCAGCAAGCTAATCAGGCTGATTTGGAGCATACAGAGACCTGTGCTTCTGACGCTGCTGAGAAGCACTTAAGCTACAGCTTCTGCCGCTACAGACTGGCCTGATTTAAGCTACTAGCAGTGGTTTTATCAGGAACCACAGCATTAAAGAGATTCGTGCTAAGATGATCTCACTGGCCCCCCTGCTGCGCTCTAGGGCACCCAGAAAATCAAGCTAAGCTGCTACAGTATGTTTCAACCTGCGGAGGAAGCTTTGAATGTGCTGCAGCAAAAGAATCATGGATGACAAAAACGGGAGCATGGAAGCTGCGGTTGGAAAAAAAAGCATTAAAATATTTCTAAACTTTTGCAGGAGAAAAATGACCAAAACTGAGCTCTAAAGAAAAAAAATACTTATGGTAAAAAAGAGTAAGATGTAGAGATGCTTGTTTCTTCACTGAGAGCAAAATGAGGAGAAACTCTTGAGCAAAAAGGGAAAGAAAAAGAATAGAACCGACAGAGAGGGAGATGCTTGAATGATTGAAATCAGGAAATAAAGTAACAGGCTGCATAGACCACGGGGATCTGTACAAGATAATCAGCAGGGAGCTTTTGTGGAGATTGCTTGGGGAAAATGCAAGACCTGGAGGTATAAGCAGAAGCTATAGATGATAGAAAATTTACCAAGAGAGAGAGACGTATTACATCAAGGGAGCACATTGAAAACTTAAGATGAAAGAGAGATGTCTTCCTATTATAACATCAAAACCTTAAATATGTGGATGCTTATACATGAAAAGACATGCTGCAGAGATTTATCCACTTATTCAAAATTATGAAAAGCTACCTGTCAAAAGATTCACAGTGAATACACGTTTTAGCTGTGAAGGCTGTGCAGCCAGTGCTAGGAAACTAACGTGGCCCTGAGCCCATTCTTGAAGCCAATTAACCAGATTTGTTTGTTAATAAATCAGGAATTAATTAACAGATAACCAGACAACTAATGTCTCCAGGTCTGCTGTTCAATTTATACACTCCCCCATTGTCAGCAAAAGAAAAGATGGTAAGCAAACTTTTTGGAGGTCTTCTTCTGCGTAACTGCGTGTCAGCGGGGACAGCAGGACTGCTTAGCATATTGCTTTTACATCATATTAAGATAACTATGATGCTGCGTGAGGCCTTATTGGATCTCCAGTGGATAACGGCAGGACAACGTTGAAGCTTCACAGCATCTGCCTGAGTAATTAGGACTTCAGGGGATGATAGCAGACAGAGAAAGAAATGAGAGAGAAAAGAGACAACTGAAAAGAAACAGAGACAATGCTCATTGGTAGAGTGATAGAGATGTTAGTGATGCAAATCCAACAATGTGATTATTGCAATTAAAATCAAAAGACAGTTGGGGTTTGGATATGAACTTATTTAAATGCATTTCTTACAACAACAAAAAAACATGTCTAACTGAGTGCATATGCAGTGTCATGTGTGTATACACTCACTGGTGCAGGGTTCATCAGGTTGGTCAGCGTCCCCGCGGTAGTAGCCATTTCGGCACACGCAGACGGTGGCAGCCTCAGCTGTAGAGCGACTGTTGGGTGGACACTGGAGACAGAGACCTGGACCTTGGGTTGACTTGAAGGTACCCGGTGGGCATGCTGTGACAAGGAAAAAAACATTTTCATAAAATAAATTAGGAGAAAAATTCATGAGCCAAGTCGCACTCATGAAGTCAAGCATCTGGGACTTGTAAATAAATCTGCTAGAGTGATGAGAAGGGATACAAAACAGAACGAGAAGGAAAATGGCCTAAACATGAATTTACTAGTTTTGGTTTATTAATGTCAAGAACAAAAAAAACCTGCACTCTTTGCTTTTTTTCTCATATATGGATGGGTAATTCAGAATTTTTATGTGCATAGATCCTTATCCCTCCAGTAATATAATCAGCAAACCCCCATGAGGAAAATAGATAACAGAGAAATGCTTTTCTTGTCTTTTAAATCAGTTAAAACACACCATACTGCAAGCTGCATCTACACAAGCAACTTTGAATTTATGCACACACAAATCAAGTATGCAATAAAGTCAGTCAGGGGTTTACTCATAATAGTAAAACTGTCAAAAAAAAAGGCAACTGTGCTCCTTTTGTTGCCTGAAGATATTTTACCTTTCATCCAAAAGACGTTGTCAGTTGTGATCATGGGTTGGGAATTCATAATAAATTGAGGATGCCAACAGAAACACATCGTCCTCAAAAAGCTAAGATGAGATCATGATGTTCCCAAACTAGACGTTCTCCTCTCCATGATTATCACAAGTAGGATCAGGGACAGGTGGCAGCCCTGGCAGAGACCAGTCCACACTGGGACCAAGCTCAACTTAGTATCGAAAATGCTCTGTCTTTGGTTGTACAGGGACTGGATCGACCAATAACACAATCATAGCACCAATCACAACTGAAGAAGCCTTCTGGATGAAAGGTGAAGTGTCTTCAAACAAGAGAAATCCAGTTGCTTTTTTTGACTTCTTCGCTCTTAATTTTGAATGCATGAGAATCCGCCAACAGTCAGGGGTTTAGTTGGATCCAAAGATAGAACAGTCCATCTCAAATTTTTGATGCTCTGCTCAAACAGTCCAGAAATACTTAGTGCAGCCTAATCAACACTTCAAAAATGCAACAAAAGAGCTGGTTTTAGCTCTACTAACAAGAACATAGAGTGCTGTAACAGTCTAGATGGCACTCATTTGTACGGAGTCCTATATTTGAAAGGCTGTGGAGGAGGACAAAGATTATTGTATCCTATACTGCTGCCCCTAAGTGAAGGCAATAACCAAATCCATTTACTCTCGTGCCTCAAAAGAATACAAAGCTGAGGAGATTCAGCACCGTGTGGAAGGATTTAATGACTATAATAACTATGATAAATGTCTGGTATTTTAGCAAGCTTTACTGGTGGGGGAGGAAGCTGGGCCGCTGCTGCACTCTTAAGGGGGAAAGGTCATAAATTTAATGGGACAAGGCTGATTGATTGCAACAGCTTGACCGTAGATGTAGGGTATGCTCATAATTGTGTTAAAACAGAAGTTTTATTCCTTTTTTTATAGCACTTAGGTAGTGGTTAAAAAGGAGAAATATTCTGAGAAATATATTTGAAGGCATTAAAAGGAAAACAAGAAGAATAAAGTTTCCTGTTAGGTTTAGAGGCAAGGATGGAGTTCATAAAAATAGTTTGTCAGTTTGCAGTAAGTGCTCTAGATAATAAAACAACATGATTTATTAAATCAGAACTGAGTTAGCTTTCACCAAAATGACTCTGAGAGTACTTTAGCTTGATATGATGAGCTTGGATGTAGTCACGATGAAAATAATAAAAAATTTGTCCCATTTTGCCTCACATAAATGAAAGCTGTGTGTATTTAGAGAGTATTTCATTAACACTTTTAAAAAGTAACATCAGTTGTATATCTACAACTGGTTAGCTTTTGCAGAATTCAGCCTATTAACATTAGCAAACACAAAAATGGCTATGTATTCTAAAATTTGATGTAGAAGCTGAGTCATGCCCAACACATAATCTGAACATTACGTAGGTTTAAATAGTCATCATTAACTGTTAAATTCAACTCTGTCCGCTTGCAAAAAATCTCATCAATCACCAAACTAATTTTAATGCAACATTTAATGTAAAATTATAAAAATCCTATGATTTGGTGAGTTAATGATGGAGGATATTGACATGCTTTTATTGTGATAGTTTGCAAAGAAATAACAATATGTATGCTTGTTTACTGCATGTATAAGGCCATTATGTAATTTACTTTGTTTTCAGTAGAAGGGGGAGGCCATATGAGATTTTTCTTCTTCATCCCCCTTTTTTCACTTGGATAATCTGTATTTGACGTTTGCATTGTGAGTTACTGATGAATGAATATTTGCAGACTGGAATTAACCTATTGAATTGAGTTATGTTTGGAGTCAGTCCAGTTGAAGATGGTCCTGACAGTTAGCTAATCATCAACCTCAGCCAACACAACAATTATATAATCTTATATCAACAATAAAGACAAGTTTACTTATATTTAGCTATAATTTAATATGCTAGTAGCCAGTGGTGTAGATTTGCTATTGACACTGGCGGGGACTGGTGCGGGACAGGATTGGGGAGGTGGTTTCGAGCACACACTGACAACAGGATCAGTTGAGGGCTGCGTGACCAGCCCGTCCTAGCCCAAAGTCACCATTACTTGGGAAATGCCCGATGGCCAGTCCAGCCCAGTCCACATCCCACATACAGACCCAGAAGTTCTGTCGGCGTGAGCGGTTTGCTGCGGGCCTCTGCTCAGGGGGAGGGGGCGTGTCTTGCAGCATGTACCGCACCGTGCATCCCGAAGAGGCTCGTGCCGGTCAATTCAGACGCGCCTCCTTCCCCTGGACACAGCAGCACCTTGGTCCGATAGGCTGCACGTATTATTAGTCGGGATGCAGCGCTTCTGCACTCTTGGATCGAGTTATTGGTGGGGACAATTCAGTGATCGCTGTGTATTGATGGGGACACGTCACCTCCGTCCATGCCAACTCTACGCCCATGCCATTAGCTGGAATTCATCCACAATTATATACTGAGTGCAGCGCTCATTTCTTGCAATACTGCATAGACTCATCCATAACATTACTTTTGAGATTTGACCAAATCTCTCCATCTTTTTTTAATAAAAGGTGATAGTTTAAAACTCTGGCAAGAAAGGCAACGGGCAATATACAGTCCTTCAGGGAATGCTAGGCTTTTAATTATAACTGTTATGCTTTGTTTGAAACAATTAACTGAGTGCAGACATGAAGGCTTGAGCCTATTTCACAGTGTGTAGTAACAAGGAGTCACACCTGTTTTTCTGACACATTGCTTCGTACTTTTCATATTACTTGTCCTGGCTGCTACAGACAGACACAGATGTAAAGAAAAGGAGAAATCCAGATGAAAAGAAGGGGAAAAAAGTCATACAAACACAGCTCATACAGCTGATCTTCAGTCTCCCGTTGCTGTGGCTGTCAGGTACACCAGAGGCTAACTGACTGACCCTCATATCTGGTCACACAACACAGCACACACACAGCAATGCTGCCACATACAAACACACACACACACACACACACACACACGACTAGATCAAAACCTCTTCACATGGCTCATAAAAGAATGTTGTGGATACTCCTGAACTATCTGAAACCTCAGATGCATGTAACGGAAGAGTGTGCAACTGCCTCATGGGATTTGTAGAATACTATCAAGGCAAAAAGGTTTCTATAAGAGAGAGGAAGGATCTTTTATATTTTCGTGTGGGAGTGTGTGTTTACAAACTTTTGACTTTGAACATAGATTTCACATGTGACAAGATCAACTTTGTCTAATACGAGAACACCGGGGGTCTTTAAAAGTGCTCGGTTGCCATATGTGGAAGCACAAACCAGCTGCGGAGTCATTTTATGAGGCAATAACTTCCAGCGATATCAGATGCTACAAGATGATAAAAACGCAGATCAAAAATGAACTTTGGAGCAGGAGAAGACGAGGGAACTTATGTGTCATCATATTTGATGTGTAGAATTCAAACAGGGGGGAAACAGTGGAGCATTTGCATGCAGATGGCTGTCTTACAAAGGCAAGCAAGAAAGCTTCAGAAGCGTTAAACTGACTCTTATGAAAATGGGTCACAATAGGTTGTTCACTGTGTGTTTAATGGAGTGTAAGCAGAACGTGTGCATTGGGTTTTGCCCTAGGGTTGTGTGTTTACAGACAGACTGCGGCTTCCCTGGACACTCATAAATGTGCAAAAGAAGAAGAAAAAAGCAGAGGAGGCTGTGCTGATTCAGCAGCCTGAGTGAGCAGCCCCGCAAATGGGTTTCAAAGCAGACTAAATGCGAGCGAAGGAATGCACACAGTCTTATACTCATCTACACAGCCTAAAATAAACATCAGTACCCTGAAACCCAGAGAAAACAACAAGCACGCTGGCATCAAGGAATGCATTTAGTGATTTACACAGCAACACATGTAGCCACTGTTGACCCCATTAAATGAGATGGCACACCCACATTTTCCACCACTTGATTAAAACGTGTTCAACAGAAACCCTGGATAATTTAATGCCTCTCCTTGGAAAAGTGAGGATGGTGTGATCAGCATTACAGGGAGATAAGTGACAGGCAGGCAAAAGCAAATAGGCAGCCACACACACACACACACACACACACACACACACACACACACACACACACACACACACACACACAGACACACACAGACACACACACATGTGCAAACACTTTAGACGCAGCTGAAGATTAATGTCTGTGTAGATTATAACTCCTACCTTGGAGCTGAGGCTCTTTCTCTAATTGAAACATAATATGTGCATGAATCCAAACATTAAACTCATTAATTAACTGCTTACTGATCTGCCTCAGAGTGAGAGGGAGGGAAGAAACAGATATGTGTAAAGAGAGGAAGGGAGAATGAGTGTGAATCACAATGCCAGAACCCTTAAAAGGTTCCATTCTGAAGGTTGGCAGCAGAGACTTGAGTATCCTTACTGAATGCTTCATTGAACTTGGAGCTGAGCCCAAAGTTTTCTCCCCTGATTTGTGAATATTTACATTAAAGGAGGTTAGGAGTTCCTGTGCGGCAGAAGAAAAGACCCATCACTCATCAAACGTTTTCCTTTTTTAGGGACAGGAGGGGATTGAGCATTAGATCAACAACCAGTTACTCTCCCCTGTGGGAGGATACCTCACAACTGAACTGGCTGCATGCCGAAACAAAACTTTTGTTCCTTTTAAATGGTCCCAACAGAATATCCTATGCATAGTTTTTCTCCTCCTCCATTTCTCCTTCAGTTCTTCCCTGACTGTACATCTTTTTAGTCTGTCCCTCTGGTAATGAACTAATCTCCTTCCCGTCTTCCACCTTGACTCTCTGTCTTGACTGACAGGTTTAAATCTGTCTAAAGTTTGTCCGTCTTTCTCTCTATTTTTCTTTCGCACACACTCAGCAGCTGACACAGGTATGGCACCAGTCTAACAGTGGTGGTGTGAAGTTGTAATAAATATGACCGATATGAACATTTCTTAATATTTTTAGACTGTTGTAGCTCCCTTATGATCTAAGGTTTGCAATCTCTTTACGGGGTAAATAAGCCGATCCAGCTTTTTCAGTCCCAATCCCGATATTTGGGCCATATGGATTGGTCAATACCTAATATCCACTGATACTAATGTAAACACTAAAATATTGTAATATCAGACATAATAAACTTCAAACATATAACTTGGACCAGAAAATGCTCAAACTGGTCTAACATTTGTAATTTGTGAGTTACAGTGTAAAGCAATGTGCCACATTTTTTCTCTGCTCATAATTAGAATACTGTAAAGTGTAGGGGATAATATCGGATCCAGTATCGGCCAATTTTACCGATCCACTGATACAGCTAAACAGCCTGGATTGGCACTGATATCCAATCCAGTATCGGTATCGGTGCATCCCTAGTATAATGTACTGGTCTTCCCATTGACATAGCATGATAGACTGACAATGCTTTTGCTTTTGATCAACACACAAAACTTCCATAGCAAGGTAATAGCCGTTTTTCTTTGAGGTGACTGGTGGAGCACTTTGGTAACATATCCACGCTGTTGGGTCCATGTGCATTGCTGTAGCTTGGTTTTCAAGAATTTAAAGCAGAACTGGAAATCCTGGCCTCTTACTAAGACTGTGATCCATCATGCAGTAGCATCATAGCATTCTTCTTGCACTTAGCTATGTTTTGACTTGGTCTGATGATGTCATTACAGGACAGGGCCTAAGGAGAGGTTTGATCAAAGCTGCATGTGATGAGATTGTCATGGGAACTTGCTACTGGCATTTCAAGCATGGTGAGGTCACAGAGGAGCATTTTATGGATGCAAAAAAGAGCACGACAAAACCTTTCTGGTGAGTAATAAGCTTAGCAGCATTATGACTACCCTCACTCCAAAGGACAGTTTATACATTTGCTGTAATCTAACAAGTTTTTAAAACTCATACAGGTCATCAAGAGAGTAGCACGGTCTTAATTCAAAGTGTGTGTGTGTGTGTGTGTGGGGGGGGGGGGGATGCATAAACAAAACAAAAAACATGACTATAATGTAAAATGCTGAATTTGAGGGATCGTGGAGGTTTTATGGTATAGGTAATTTCATTCTACTGGATATTACTGATCTGAAATGTTGATCCCTTATCCACTTTAGGAAAGCAGAACATTAATTGGCTCAAATAAAAACTAAATGAGATATGAACAGGTCCCTGTGTGCATCCTTAAAAGTAGCTGATCTGCAGGCCCAGGAGTTAATGCTTAAGGTTCACACTAAGGAATATGCCTTATTATAGCTAATAGAAAATACACTCTGGGGCAAACCTCTCACACATGGAAGGGCACTGCCACTGTGTGCACATGTTTCCAAGTTTGCAGTTGAAGATGTAGGATTAATAAAATCACAGTGATAAGAATTGCATTAGCTTGTCATGCAAGCATCACCAGGTGTGCACAAGATAAAATGGTAATATATAAGTTAGCAAATGCAGGAAGCCAGGGTGGAGGTGAGTTTAGAAATTGCCTTCAAATTCAATCAAAGTTAAAATGAACTAAATCCTTCCTTGACTTTTTTTATACTGGCTTATACTGTATTCTCCAGCATGTAGGAGATTTTTTACCCATCAGGAATGGCTTGGCACCAAACTGCATGAATGCAATCATAGAATTTCAGTAACTGATTTGGAAAGGTCTTCGATTTGGTTCTATTGTGAAGTAGTTCAAATATTTGCAACTTTTATTGCACTGCAGTATTGACTGTTAGTACTCAAATGTGTCACATTTATACATTTTTTCCCATGATGTGAATCTCTTTAGCTATTTCTGGCTCTGCCCCACCCCCTTTGACCAGGGTTTTAGGCAGACAGGTTGTGACTGACATCATAGCACAAATTCTAAGCAGCCTTCAGTGACAGTACAACTCTCGGCCCCCCAAGCACACCCTTAACCCCAACCCTCATCCATCACATGTTTGGATCGCAGTCATCAAAGGCTTTAGAGTCATGCACATACCCACTCAGGTCACAAACACTCAAGCAGGCAGGCTTATGATTGGGTCATGACCCCAGCTGACCCTTACTCCACTATTTTGTTCCTTAGTCAATCAGAAAGACAGCACTCTCACGCTTAAGTCATGGGAGGTCATCTAAATGCCAGGAGCCATCCTGCTTAAGTTTGTTTATGTGATTAGTTTGAGAATATCAATCAATGAAAAAATAAATAACATGCTGTTTGGCAGAAAGGACGACCAACGTTTAAACACAAAAAGCAATCAGAACTGCAGCCAATTAGTATTCCACCTCACTTCTCTCTCATTGTTCATTTTCCTTACACAGTCCACATAATGAGCAGGGTTTTTTTAACTAAGGTATTCCATTCCTTCACAAGGTCATTGAAAAAAGACAATACAATTATTATTTGAGACCAAGATATGAGTTGAAACAAAGCCTTGTCAGAACCCTCAGAATATGCCTGCAGGATATTAAAGGTCAGGGTAAAACGCCGTAAGGGTTATGATTTATTCATTTAGAGAAACTGATTTTAGAACACTTTTGAATTTATTCAGAAAATTGCCACCTCGGGTCAACGAGGACCAGAAATCTCAGTGAAAAAGGCTTTAGACTCCCAACGTACATCGGTCTCACAACAGGTCGTTTCTTCTTTTTTTTTATTTGAAGGCATCTAGAGTTCACGGTGACATCATTTGGCATGTCTGGTCTGTGTAAGTTTTCACCATGCCCTGTCATCACCTTCTAATCTGAAAAGAGAGAATGTAAAGGGAGGGGGGGATCAGATGGTCAGAGTGGTTCTCTCAGGAATAAAAGGATGGTCAAAGGAGCTCGGCGCCTCGTATGCTTTTGTTAAGAGCAGCGGCGCTGAGGAGTTCCACCCACATCACACTCCCCCTGATCATTAATCATCCGTCCATTCTGGCCCTGTCAAAGCTTTTCCTCCAAGATAAGACATGCATGTACACCCACAGTCATCCCCCCCCCCACACACACACACAAAAACTCGCTCTCATATGCATATATTTTACACACTTTCTGCTGTCTTTGTTCACCTCACCAAACATCTACCTGCTCTCCCAACTATGGCTGATACAGCAGTGTCCAACGCTGCAGAAACCTCTGCGAACAATAGTTAGCCCCCTTGAGAAAACTGAGATATCCTCCAATTAGGGCTAGAGCTTCACATATATATATTGCTGTTTGGTGTTATATCAGAGATGAGAGGCAATAGCTCACAGTCAGAACCAAAGATGAAGAACAATTATGCTTCAGTTTCAGGTGGTGAGTTCTCTAATTTCAGAAAAAAGAGAGTTCTGTTCAGTGCTGCTTTGTGTGAGTTATGGAGAAATAAAATAATGCTTTATTGGTTTCAGCAGAGGGCAGTGTAACTGTAAACCTTTAAAAACAAACAAATATACATTGATGTGTTGGTGTTATTAATCTTAATATTCTGGTTGCTTTTCATAAAGATGTAAAATCCAACAGAAAGAGAATCTGTGCCTGGGAAGACTGATTAAAGTAGACACATTGGACCGAAATTAGTGTGTGAGAGCCTTAACAAACCAGCGAACAATTTAGCAGACAGCCCACACCCCTGGGCAGGCTGTTACCATGGTAACCTCACAGCCAGTATTTTTTTGGCTCACACTTTCCCTTTGAACAGCCGGCCAATGACAGACCAGCCGACTGGGAAATCTGGCTTACTGAAAGCGCCTCCACGAGTTGTGTGTCTACAAGTATATGTATGCATGCGTATGCATAATATGAGCATAATAGAGATGAAGAGAGCTATAGATCCGAGTGTTGAATTGGCTCTTGGCTGATCTGCCTGGCACGTTGGCTCAGGTGTGTTTTATTACCAGGAAGATCCAACTACGTGTCAAGGCAATGAGCATGTAAATCAGACAGAAGAGTAGCCAGAGAGTGTGCAGAAGGAAGAAACAGAAAAGATGAGGAGATATTCTTATTCTAGGAAACTCCAGTGTGCCAATCTATCGCTGCCTGCCTGGCAAGGTAGTAGAGAAAACCGCCCTTCGAAACATATCACCTCTCAGCAGGCAGTAACATGTGCTTGCACTACAATCTACACTGTAATCAGAACCTAACAGGGGGCTACCAGGCTCAATGCCCACTGCCAACTAGCAGAGGAAAAACACAGAGGGGGCAAAAAAAAGGACTGAAAGTTACTTGATGAGTGTTGAAATCAGTCAGCGGCTGCTATGAGATTTTATTATTCACACAAAACTTCTCAGCACTGGTTTAATCAACCTCAGTTTACTGTTGAACTTACAGATCAACAAACTTTCTTGTGAGAAAAAAATCTTCATGATAATAGAACATATTTATAGAAAGCATTCAGAGGTCTGCTTAGATTTTGTATGCAGAAATCTGTTTTTATGTCATTAGTTGGATTGTCTGCACATAATGACCTTTAATCATAGGCAGTGATAAAAGTTCATGTTGCATGAAAAAAATAGCTTTGTGGTTCTTACCATTTAAGGCTGGGAGAGACCATTAGCTTCCTCTGTCTCAGCACTTGTCTCTTTTTAAATGGATCTAGCTCATTAACTTCATGGGTAGATCAATTAATCCATAGCAGTTAACCAAAGATGCTCACTCTTGCTCTTTTTTGCGCCTTTGCTGATGCTTTTCTGAACAACAGTTATAGCATTTATAGCCATACGTGATTGCGTTTTTCATTATTCACACACATCCAAACAGAACCTGTAGATTGGAAATAAAATAATACACTCAGGTAGAAAAGGGACACAACCATGGTCATTTAGGGAAATAACTGTCTTTTTTTAAAAAGGGAGCAGATAAAAAACAAAAGGAAAGATGGAATCTCAAATCAGATCAACACCAAGAACAGTGCTGGTTCTGGAGGGACACACATCCTACAAGTGTTGTTTGTCTGCTCCAACACCTGACTTGAACCAATGATCAATTAACAGACTTCTGCAGAACTGGAGGACATGCTGAAGAGATCATTCAACTATAGAATCAGGTGTGTTGGAACACAGAAACAAATATATGCTTTCTTCCAGGATCAGGACACCAGTGACTGTGATGCCATGTGCAAACCCCCTTTGTCTTTGATGCTTTGACAAACGCTCAAATGGATTTTGTTGAAAAGTAAAAGTCTGCTAGAAGATTTAACACTACTGTATTACGGTACTATTAAAGTATCAGTTGCAAAACAAATACCTTATCTTGCTAATGATGAGACAAAACTATTACCAGTAATCTGTATTAAAGCTTTAGCTATCAGATAAATCGCCTGGCCTGTGCTTTTAATACAAGAGTCGATGTTTTGCTAATCTGTAATAAGAGCCAGCTGTGTGTGTGTTCTCTATTTGGTGGATCTGGACCGGCCCAGTGGGTTGATGCTCATGTCCATGAGCTAATTAAAAAACGGAAGAAAAAAAATGATCTCATAGAGATTTGTCAAACATGTCCTTACAATTCTAATTTGTCCTTTTTTGCAATTCTAAAGCGTTGAACTCTCAAGTGATTGCTGCACAGCTGGTACCTGCTGGTATTCCAGGTACAAACTAAAATTAAGTAGTTAATGATTCCCTCTACTTCTCTATGCCACTTGAAGTTTTAACATAATAAGAATTATGGCTTAAAGCACTTAAAAAACTATTTGAAGTCATTTAAAGTAACAAGAAATTAAATTGTAGGTTTATTTTCCTCATTTATGAGCAGCTTAAGTGAATGTCAAGGTGTAGGATGGATGGTAGGTAATCTGGACGCAGTAGCTTGGGTAAACTACATAAAACTAATGTAATATAGAGATTCCTTTACTTTTTAAAATCGATTGTATTTGATTTCTAAGTCAACTAACACAATGTTAACAACAAGCCTGAATTATGTTTGTGAGATGAGCACTTTTAGCTAATTTACCTGCAAACTGAACCAGAATCTGAGAAGAGGCTACAAAAAAAAACCTTTATCCTAAAAAAAATCATTACAACAAAGAAGTCTGGTTATATGTCTCATCTAAAAACAGTCAAGGGTTTGCACTTTCTCATTCCGATGCTGTCACTTTCACACACACAGGTTGTCAGATTCACTTTGAGGCCAGAGGTTAGCAATAGAGTGGACTTAGATGCAGAAAAACAAAGATAGAAAAAAATATATAAGTCTGTCTTTTAAAAAATCCAATAGTGACTTTAGAGGCAGCACCTGTTGGCTCACTAATAATAGAACAAGAAATGAGGTTGGAGTAAAAAGAAAAAAAAAAGCTACACAGTGATGGTTAGGTTATCAACATCAGCTACCCTAAAAAACAACTATATCACCATGATTCACTAGAAAGACGTTCCTCCAGCTGCACCAGCACATCCACTGTTTATCACTCATGCTGCTTTTATGCCTAATGGGGAGTAATGATAAAATGTTCTGCATCAAAAGGAGAAAAAAAAAAATTCAGCACAATTTATGTGTGAAGCGTGGGCGAGTAGAAGTGACCGAACCGAGGGCAATCCAGTCTGAGAAAGGCAAACATAGAGGAATGGGGAATGTGAGAGCAAAACAAAGTGAGGAAGCACTCAGGAGTACATCTTGTCGCTCAAATTGTTGATGGCAGCGTCCTGCAATATGTGCACTGTCTGTGTGAAGCAGCCACCTCTCACTGAAGGCTGTTATTTCTAACATCAGAAAGGAGGCTGGGTAATAAATGCTGTTTAGAGCAACTTTGCTACCTGGATTATGTAGGTACATGTGAGCATGCTTTAGAGTGAGTGTGCTTTTATGCATACCATAACATCTATTCTGCTGACATCAGGCCCAGGCATGACCAGAAAATCTCTATGGATGAATGACAAATGTTGAAATAAATATAAAAAAAACATGATTCTGTTTCTTCAGGTTCTGAAACGTATGTTGTTTTTCCTCCAACACTACAAAAACAAATGGATTTCTTAAACAAATAGTGTGTAGCAAGGTGTGAATGGGAAGAGGTTGACCCCATTTCCTGGCACGCTATGCCCCAGTAGCTTTGAGATTCTCCAAAGGTGTCCAGACTCACAGTACATCTATATTCATGTCATATTTACATCTGCCTGACCTCTTCAAAACCTTATCAGTAAGCTGTATCTCCCTCCAGACAACACACACACAAGCACACAGAAAAACGGTGTGTGTGATGGTGAAGTGCAGCTGCCGTCCCACCTGTCCAAATCTGGACAGTGCTGACCTTTATCACGCAGTCAATATGCCAAAAGGTACGAAACAGGCACATATGTGTTGTGTGTGTGTGTGTGTGTATGTGTGTGTATGTGTGCTTCGGAGACCTCTTTGTGCCCTCATGCATTTTTGGATTGATGGAGACAGAAAGGAATTCAATAGGAAGAGAAATGAATGATAGACGGCATGAGACTGCAGCTGACGGACAGCTAGCACATTGGATTTGAAAAAAAATGTAGCCATCAACCCAGCAGACACATACATTTATAAACACATGATTATGGAAATAGGAATTAGGAGTCTGATATTCTAATTCAAATGATGGATGATACAGTTTTGATGTTGTTGTTGTTTTGTCCTTGGACAGCCCAAAAATGTTTTCCCTACTTTAATAAATTAACTTTAAAAAATGACCTAAGGTTTTCTAAAAGAAAATAAATCCATGTTCCACTTTCTTCTTTTTCTTTACTTTGTTTTGCTGCTGCTGTTTCCATTGACGCACACTGAAGATAATCCCTGCTCACTCGTCTCAAAACTGACGACACATAACCACAAAGTTGTTCATCTGTATCAGGAGACAAGCCTTTCTGATGAAAGTTGAGCTGCAGCATATTCTTTTGGTATTGGTTGTACTTTAACCACTACGATTATAATTAAAATATGTGAATATCCTAACACTTTGTTGCATTGGTCCTTTGTATAAACACATGCAAAACAGCATCAAATGGTTGAATCAACTATTTGCTCACATGAAAGGAAGTTTTGCACCAATTTGTTTGGTTGTATGCAGAACATGAACCAATAAAGTTTGTATAAAATTAAAGTGATAGAGAATTTGTTGCATCCAACATCAACAAAAGGTCACCCAAAGACACCCATTTACATATTCATATTTGATATTATGAGGAACGTTTGCTTGTTAAGGAGAACTGTTGTGAACTATTGTGTTGGTGGTGTTCAGAGGGGCCGATGGCATAAAATGACAGCCATGTCTCTGTCAGACAGTCCCACCACTGAGTGTGACAGAGAGTGAGTGAGTGAATGAATAATAGATCATTTCTGTAACACTTTGGGCTCCTTGGAAAAGTGGTATATAAATCGAATCCATTATTATTATTAGTAGTAGTAGTAGTAGTAGTAACTTCCATATTTTTTGCAAATTATCTTTTTTGTGTGACTAGTCTTCTAAACACGCTGTCCTAGTAAAAGCAATAATAAATCTACATCACTATACAACTCTTTATTTTGTTACTAAGGTCTGAAAGGCATGAGTGATTTTTCTAACATGTAAACAAATTTCCAGAAAGTTGGACGATGGAATATTCTGGAGAAATTATGTGCACGGACTTAATGTTTAGCAGTTCTTATTTATATATTAGTGTGTTTAAAAAATTTTGTTTTAATACTTTAGCCGTGTGATACTGTCAATGCTGACAAAGACATCAATATGCTGTCCAACTGAGAATTAAGGGGGAACACAACATGAGCAAGTGGGTTAAGTGTATAAATGGCAGAAAGTCATTTATGGGATGAAAAGGCCAAACAAGGTTTGTGTTTGCTTAAAGGATGGAGAGTTGTATTGAATACATTCTGTTTAGGTCAGATTAGGCAGAAAAATAGGCATCTGTGAGTTCATAATGTAAGTAGTTTCAGCAACAAATCAGCTTTTCTGCTCTAAATTAAGGCTTAATTTGATGCTCTAAAATCTTTTCTTCATCCCTCCATCATTCACACAGTAGAATCACGTCTGTTTACTTCAACAAAAGCAGATAGAACAGAGCGATTGGTTCTCGGAGGATAAAAGACAAATGCATTTATAAATGTACAGAAAACATATATAGCTAAGTGTTTATATACATGAAAAAAAATACCAGCTGTAAGACACTGCTTGCGCATATTTAATTGTGTGCAATACACTCAAAACTGTTTAATACATTTCAATTATTGATACTCCAGCAATTACCTTATTCAATAAGTTATCTTGTAAACTCTATAAATATTCACTCCACTTCCTTCTAATCAATAAAATGTGTAAATTACTGCTGTTTACAATTAAACGAAGAGGAAAAAAAACGACTGCAGCTTTAAAAGCAAACACATTAGCATTGCTGCAACAACATTTAGGCTCCAATAATTAAGGGAGTTTATCATTTGGAACAATTAAACTTTATACGTAGAACTACACAATAAAAAGATATATGTGACTCATAAAGCAGGGGTACAGGTTAAATAAATGTTGCCTTTTAATGTCAAATACTGAATAAGGTAAATCATAATGCTGTAAAACGGAGATCAATAAGACACAATTACACACTAGTGTCAGGGAGAAGGAAAAGGAAAGGGCCTGTGTACACCCTCACAATGACCATATATGGAGCTTAGATCAAACATAAAACATTAAAATGGCTATAATATCTATTATTTCAATGATAATATCAACTGTAAACCCATAGTTTATGCACAACAGTTACAAAGCTATTGGCCACTGAAGTCTTAAGCATTTAGAGTCCATCTGATTGGCCAAAATATATTATTGACTTTTAAAACATCATGCAGGCATGTGTGGCACTTGGAATATAATAGTTTATTCAAGTCCAATCAGTCTTTCCAATATTGATTTTGCTCACATTGTTAAGAACACTGATAACACAATGACAATAAAAAGTCAAAATATTGTGCAGCTCTGTTAATCCCTCATGGACTAGAGTCGTTAATTAGCATCAAACCACTTCTGGCCTTAAAGCAACCAGATGGAGTATTAGGATTAGTACTTTCATTCAAAACTTGTGATTTAAGCCTGATTTATACTTCTCCGACAGCACGTTTGCGCTCAGACGCACACGTATTGACGGAGACGTTTTTGATTTTTACTTCTCTGTCAGTGTTGTGAAGCAGTTCTCCACCAGGACAGGCAGAAGAAGTACGAACATTTATATCATCCATCAGTGTCCCTAAAGGGTTAAACAAGAGCTACATTTTCACTCGTCGTCTGCCTCGTCCTCACTGAACGGACGGACGGACATTCAACAGACGCCACTGTCTCCTCACTCCTGTTTAATTCTTTTTAACAACATTGTTTGTTCCTCGAGATCAATCTGTTCAAACTCAATCAAAATTTGCTCTCTGTCGGTCATTACTGAGCTGAAGTAAACAAACTTTGGTCGACCGGAGGCATTACTGCAGAAAAGTTATGTGCCCTCTGCTGTCCTGGTGGAGAATTGCTTCACAACACTGACTGAGAAGTAAAAATCAAAAACGTCTCCGTCAATATGTCTGCGTCTGAGCGCAAACGTGCTGTCGGAGAAGTATAAATCAGGCTTTAGAATTTTGGGCATGTCTCCGTCAGCCTCTGCGAGCATGTTGTAGAGTCGACGCATAATGGCGTTGCGTGTCTCCGTAACGACGCAGACGGAGAAGTATAAATCAGGCTTTACAGTCCAATACATGTCTACTGCCCTCTGGTGGAAGATCAAGGTGGAAAAAAAGACTATTGTATTTCTTTATTTGGTATTATTATTATTTGTTGTTATATTATTACATAATAACAAAACTGATCATTATGAAGTAGTTTAATTAAGAATAGTCAATAAATATTTCAGCTTTAAAACTAGATATTTTAATTATTATTGTTTCATTATTCAGGCTGTAAAGGGTTAAATGCGTGTACTGCTATCAGCAGTATGTCCTAACATCCTGCACTGCAGAGATGCATGTAAGAAAAATGCACCTAACTAAAAGTCCCATCTTCCCAACAGCACAAAATTATGGTGCTTTTTTAGCATCAAATAAGTAATAACAGGCACATTTTTGTAGTTACAGTAAAGTTTATGGTGTAAATTGAGTGTTGTTCAAAAAAAAAAGATGAACTAAATTTTCTCTTTACTGTATTTGCTGTTTACACATAAAATCCTGGTCACAAACAAATGCACAAACCATTCTAATTCACACACCAACACACACTCTTAAAACACAGCTTCTCTGTGCGGGACATATTGGATTAGGAGTGATTTTTTTTTCTTGGCTCCATTTCTGAGGTGCTAGATTAAATGCCATTCCCACTTTACTACAGATGGCTCAAAAATAAATCATACTATCCATACACACTCATAAGAACGAGCACACAAACACCCTCACGTCCATACAGTGCAGCTGCACACGCACACACCGACATGTGGGCAAACGCGCATAAATACACAAAAAGCGCTCACAAAAGGTGATGTATAGCATGTTGGCACACCCAAGCACTAAAGCACCTGTACGGTTCAGCGATTCTGCTCTTTGTATTTCAATCACTGAATCGATGGTTCTAAATTGATTGTAGCTGAGCAGGGGCCAGAGATGTTCCCCCTGGCTCGGTGCCCTGGCCCTCTATTGATTAGATCTGAGAGAGCCAATTGCTTTCACACTGGATTAAGGTGTTCTGGGGCAGCGAGCACAGAAAAAAAAAGAAGGAGGGAGAGAAACAGAGTCAAAGAGAAAGAATAGACTCAAGAGATGTATCTCTAAAGCACAGAGTTCAAACCAACAACACTATTATTAATTACTGAACAACCTATAAGTTTGGATTTTTAAACCTCTCACTATTTCTAAAACAAACACAATTACATGTGATAGACTCACACGCCTGCAAATGCATGCAGACATGCCGTTGTGTTGCAATCCTTCAGATTTGAGGGGGCACCAACAATGATCAAAGGTGTGATCTAATTCAACCCTGGAGCTGAAAGGAGCCCAGAGCAACAGCGTTACACTTCAGACTGAGTTTATTACACAATATGGCTCTAAAGTCTTACCGCTCATCATCTAGAGAGGAATCAAACTAAACTTTACTGTAAACTATCACAAGATCTTTTCCAACGTGGATCAAATAATAAATAAAAAGTGAGGTGTGGATTTAGTTGTTTACATTCTCCACGAGTTTGGATTGATCCACCTCTTTGTGGCATTTTACTTCCACTGGAGGCAGTGTCAAGCAGAAAATCTTTTCAACATCCGACTATTCTTCCTCTTCACACAATAAACAGCTGCTGCTTTCAGAGAGAATGGAAAGGAAGAGGCCTGGGTCTAAGAAGGGCCTTCACCCTCAGCCAAAGACCAGGCCCTTTGTCTGGACAAGTTCCCCCACTCTGAAATCATTTTCACAATGAAGGGGAGTCCAGTTCAGATTAAGCAATTAGGAAAAAAATGGGAGCAGCTTACGTAGACCCAGGTCACAAGACCCAAGAAAAACACCCCTCGGTCTGAGTGCTTCTCAATGCGTTTTCTTGGGGAGCAGCAGCCCTATTCATAGGGCATTAGGAGTGTAAAAGCCTCACATTGACTCTGCAAGTCAGTATGCAGTTGGTTAATACCTCTATTGTCACATGCCCTCTGTGACTGCTCTTCCAGCACAACGTGGGAGAATAGGACAGTGGAAGATAGGGAATTAAAAAGGCAAAAAAGATGAGATAGAAAACGAAGACAAGGGCAGAAGGAAATAGGATTTACTGGCCCATTCATGCTGGGATGAACACACACACACACGTAAACTTGTGTGTGCATACACATTGACATTCTTGTCCATCCTGTTTAAAGGAGACTGAAATGAGATTTGGTTAACAATAAACTTCTGAGTCAAAAAAATAAATAAGCAAAAACGAGCCGGGTCACATAATGACAGGTAAAACTGCCATCGCTGGCAGTAACACAAAGGTGAGTTCATCCGGAAATAGAGGAGTAAAATAGATAAAGTGAAGACAGAGACACAGATAACTGATCAAGTGTACAAGCATGTGTGCTTTTGTGTCCCCTATCACTTTGTTTGGTTCATTCCCCAAAGGGTCTTATTATGCTCCGTATACTTGCTCCAACACAAAAGCAACGTCTTTCTATCTCCGTCTATCCAGCTCCCCAGGAGAACATTCCAGACACAGCAAATCCATTTGTTTGTCAGCTATAGCTGAACTAATCAGATATCATTCTCCCTCAGAAGCGTACCACTGTGCAGACCGGACCAGTGCGTTAGTCCTGCTGGCCCAACACCGAGATCAAATCTTTGGTCTTTCAGAGTCTCTTTATATTTGCAAGCACTGTGCACACCCTTTAACAGAACAGATTCTAATCGAAGGTATCCTTTGACTAATGTGCCACCTTTTTTAAACAATCAGTAATAGTGTGTTCACCTCAAGCCTTCCAGAGTTATACACACAAAGACATGCATGACTTCTGGGGTGATCCCTGGTGCCTGGTTCCAGGATGATGACACTGGATCAGTTTTAGCTGTGTGGGTTGCAGAACAAGGCCTTAGTGCTCATTATGAAGCTCTGCGGATGCTTGATTGGATTGGGATCTTAAGGGTTTAGAGGTCGGGTCAATACAATGTTGAGCTAGTTGTTGTATTCTTGTATTTTTTCCCTACTGTGCTTCTACTCTAGTGGTGTAGCAGGACACATTTGTATTGTTCTTTTAAGTATTCACCCAAATTCATCTGTATATATAGAAATCACTTTCATTTTTTATATTGACCCAATGGATTTCTATACATGAATGATTAAAATACAATCTTTCTAAATATTTCTCGGGTAAAGTATCCTCCCCCCACCAAACAGCTGAAACTCACAGTTGGTGATTGCAAGCCTCCTCTTGAAGGGTCCTTGAATTGGCAGAAGATTTTGAGCAAACAGAGAAATATGTTACTAAAATCATCAAACTGTTTTTAAACCAGACATCGGGGGGTGGGGTGTGTGGATAGTACATCTCAGCTTTTTTATGTTTTAGAAAATCTAAGAGTGACTCCAGTGAATGCAGAAGACATTTTACCAATAAACAAACTCCCATGAAAGCCTTTCAATCCATATCCATTAAACGACAATCTTCATTTGTGAGCGTAATAAAGGAATGCAATTCACATCATTTATGATGCCAATCCATATGTTTTCTCCAGTGAGTATGAAAAAAATTTAAAGGTTCAACAGCATAGTCGTATAATCTTATGCATTGTTTGAAATGAGTTTTGCTTTGTTCTGACTTTTATACGAACATGACTATCCTGAATCTAAATTATCTGTTGATTTAAATAGTCAGGACGGAAATGTTGCTCACAATAACGACTTACATCACAGAAATCATAGAATGTTGATTTGATATACTGTGCGTTTATGTCTCATCTTTTGTTTCTATGTTTATTACAATCATATTATCTCCTACTGATTTTTGTTTTCATGTGTCATTGCAAACTAACCAACCATGTGACAATCAATCTCGTATCGTTCACTCAAACATTCTGGCAGCTATAAACCTGCTAATTTTCTTCCACTTAGCCAACAAAATAAGCTTTAGATTTATTTAAATGGGTTCCGTTTAAAACAGAAAGATGAAAAAATAGAGCCGACTTCCATCCGGATTTGGTTAACTCAGTTCTATGGTATAAATTTGACAGGGTGTCTATTTTGTGGAAATTATAGCACAAGCTGTGTGCAACAAAAAGGTTCCTTTGGTATGAGGTGACTCAGCTGATGAGGATCAATCTGTCCCATAGACTTCATTCTTTTCTTTGTGTCTCTCAGTTTGAAAAGAAACATTTCTTCTAGTTTCTGCAGAACTGCACGCTTCGACCCAGAAAAGTACAGGCTGAGTTAACTGTCAATGAAAACATGTTATTACACAAACCCAATGACACAGCGCGACGCAGATTATGTGGGAGGTGTCTAATTGCTGTATAATTGCATATTGTAAATGCACTGTGGCTGTGTTTGATATGACCTTCCTCGTTACAGGGAGCTGAGACGGTCCAGGATAATGCATGGTGTCATCACATAAATTACACAGACTTAATTTTTCACGTATGTTAAACCAGAGACACTTTAGGGAGCATTTACAGTGGAAGTCTAATGCAGTTTGCTGCAAGTGAGTGGGGATTAGCGCAAATATGATTAGGTTATGAAATTGGACACGCAAAGTTCAGCCAGAGGTTAGGGAGACTCTGTGTGGGAGCAGGCACACGTGTTAAACGAAGGCTTGCAGCAAAATAGAACAAAGATCCTGCAGGTTTTGACCAGAAGTGTAGTGGGTTCATGCAGGCTCAGAACAAATCATCGTAACTAATTTTAAAAGCCAGGAATTGTAAGATATTCTCCCTGGAGTAGTAAAAGAAATACTTCTAGAGACAACAAATCTGCACTGCTTGTCAGTGGATTTATCAGATGTTAATACAAAAAAAGTCAATTCACCCAAAAAACAAAAACAACATTTCTATTAAGAGCCGGATTTTTATGTCTGCACATCCTTTGTGTTATTTGTTAAATTACTGCTGCCACTCCAACACAATACAGGAATAAAGTGTGTTTGTTGTTCCTACACTAGTTAGATGGCATTTAAAAAGCTCTACAGCAACATGTCTTTGTCACAAATTGCTCTACACGTTTTGCACTTTATAAATAGTTTCTATGTGGAACAACGGGATGCTAATATATCAAAATAGCTACATTACTTCAAAAAAGTTAGAAAGTATAGCATGGATTTATTGTTTCGTAAATATGTGAGAACTGTCCCTAAAATGGGCCACAGAAATAGATAAAACTTGAGCCTTGTTCAGTCTGATTCCCTCCTCATTCCTCCTGATTGCTTTGTTGTCTAGTTGTCACTGCAGGAGGAATAAACAGACGTTTATTAGCCCCTTCTATAATTGCAATTCAATTCTAATCGCTCCACAAGTTTCATGAAATAACCTTGACTAACCCGCATCTATCACAGCCCTCCAGGAAGGGATGAGACAATTTTCTGCAATTGAAATATGTCCCTCAGCTGTCAAACTGAGCAGACGTAGCTGTTTTATTAGCAGGACAGTGAGCTCTGATGGACACTGATGGGAGAGGGAGCGTAAACAAACAAAAAGCAATAAAGAGGAGTGCTGTTTAGACTTTCTATACAAGGGGGCGCTCTGTGGAGGGGTTCACCATGTTGCCTCATTACTGCCTGCTGGAGCTGTTTTCAAAAGAGAACAAAGAGCGGGTGGATTGTAGAGGAAGACACATTTTTATTTGATTGCTGTTCAAGATTAACTTTGAGAAACTTGTGAAAAAAAAAGAAACCCACAGAGGTTTAAACTTTTCCAGAGATTTACTGATGGCTCTTAGAATTTGGTGAATGTGCTACCCTAATTTAAAAACATCAAGTGAGCAATTTGATAGATGGGGGTCAAGTCTGGTGTGGGAGGTGAAGGGGAGCCCCTCGTAGCAACTAGCTTTTGTTTCCTAGCCCCAGCCATCTGGTGAATGTCTGGGGTCTTTTGTCCCGTCCGTGTCTCGACCTGTCTCCAACTGGCCTCACCTCCATCACTTTGAGGGGGAATGAGAGAGGAGCGCCAAAAAGGAGAGCGTAAGGAGAAAAATCTCAAGCACAGAAAGAGAAACGAGTGGAGTTTGGTGACACATATTGGTGGAGATGTTAGGTCAAAGTGATATCTTCTCAAAAGAAAAAAATAGTTTTGGCGCAGTGACTGAGGGGAAAAAAAAGTCCGAGATGACAAGAAAAGGCACAGAAAAATGCACAGTCTGAAAGGGACTGAGAACTAAGAAAAATCAAGCTGAAAAGAAACACAGAAGGAGGAAGAAAAATAATAATAGAAGTAGGACTATGTGTCCCTCCTTGGAGAATAAGAACAGCTCTGTTTGTGGTAGGTATGTCCATTATGTGTGAACAAAATCCCTAGATTCCCCTCACATCATTAGAGACTGACTGTTGTTGCAGAGAGAGCAGTGCATCTGTGTTTGGGGTCATTAGAAACACTCTCTTTGGACCTTGAATTCAAAGAGTTTTTGTTTGGGTCATGCTCTTTCACCACTGCTCTCTGCCACCCCTCTATTCAGCCTATTGAGAACCATGGAAACAAGAAGTCTTTCACCCTCTAGCTCCTCTCTGTCTCATCCTTTTACCACTCCATTTTGTCCTCATCGGTCCTCCCTGCCATAAGACTAATAAGAACAGGAAGAGTCAGATGCTTACTTAATTGGGCTTCAAGGTGACTTAGTGTGTGTATGTGTGTTTTATTGTGTGATGGTGAGTACACATGGATGCCTCTCTGCAAATGAAGTAAACTCCGTGGAACAGAAGTAGACAAGGCTAAATGGTCTGGAATTAGCTCTAATAGGTTACGGGGTCTTTGTGGGTCCTATCTGTCAGATCCTTTACACTGTGGTGAGATGTACAAAGAAGTAATTTTAAAAAAAAACTCAGCTGGAGAAGAAAAAAACAAAAGTTTCAGACGTGGAAGTCAAACTTTAAAGCTTTGGATAAATGAAATTTGCTCAGAAGATTCAGCGCTTACTTGTGTTTCTAGGATTTAAAAGCATTACTGTCTTATTTTAGCTGAATTCACCATTCCCTCCCATACGGGGAAATAAGCCCGCTGCTTGAAGTTCCTGACAATGAACTGCATAGGAGTACATACTAGGATTTATATGGTTTTAGGCTAGGGTTAATAATGTGATAAATGAGCCAGGGTCAGTGCATTTAACATTTTAAAAATGCACAGATAGAACAAGTAATATGTGCTTTCACGTGTGTGCGCGCGCGTATGTGTGTGTGTGTGTGTGTGTGCAACATGATGGCAGCCATTAGACAGGAGTAAGGCATTCATGATGAATCGGCACTTAGTCTGGGGAAACGCACTTGCTCAATGGGCTGTGAATCTCCTACTGCCACTGTCAGCCTGCAGAATGTTAAATAAAGTTATTTGAATATTTGTAATATTAATGTGCTGGCATGTCAAAAGCCCACTGGAGTCTAACGGTGAGAGAAAATATGAGAGGATTCACATTACTTTAGTGGGGCTGTAGGACTGCTCGGGTGTATGGTGGTGGGTGGGGGTGGGGTATATGTAAATACCCAACTATATAAATACATAATCATGGATATTGCATTGGATGGATAGATGATGGAAGGAAAGGAATGAGGGGGATGCAGCGAAAAAGCTGCAATCATTTGTAATAGATTTGTTCCAAGATGATAACACAGGCAATTATATTTTAAACACATATATAATTAAAAGTTCCCCAAAAACAATTAGTGTGGAGAAAAATACTCTTTACATTTTTAATTCTCTTTACTATCAACAGAGCTTTTAAGTCCAAATGCGAGAGGGAGGCTGGGATTTCTGAGCTGCTATGTGTTTTGCATAGAAATGGCCGACTAGTATATAACCAGAGAAAAGAAGAGAAATTGTCACTTTAATGTTGGAAAAATAGTTAAAAATGGTAGAAACACATCTTATAAAAGACTTTTACTTTCATAAGCTCCAGTTTTAAGTTGTAAAAATAAAATCCTTGAGGGAAAAAAACCATAAAGAATATATATCCCAACTGCTTTCCCTAGACTATCAATTAGGAATGCTTAGTGTGAAGCGATTTATGTCACATCAGTCACTTTTGAGATTTTCAAACATCCGAATAATTAGCTTAACAGGGAGTTTTAATCACTTCTTATATTAGGAGTCTAAAGATCATTAAAATGATCAATGATTACCTCAGCAGACGATGTAAAGCAAACACAATCAAGGTAATTCTATCAATCACTCAGCTAGACCCCCACAACAACAGTTACGAGAAGGTTCAATAAAACCATCACATCAGTGTCTCTTAGGTACTTGAGTTGAACAGGGGACACACACACACACACACACACACACACACACACACACACACACACACAACAAGCTTTGTGCTGGCAAAGGTGGCGGGGTGCTGTTTTGAGTGTCTCTGCTCGATTTACCAGAGAGGTGATAAAATATTTAGCAGATTGCTTACATAGCCGAGGGGGGAGAGAGGGAGAGAGAGAGGGAGAGGCAGAAAGAGGAGGGGATGCCCTAATGGCTTGTGTGGGAGCTGGGGAGCTGGTAATGAGGATGGCATGCTGGTATTGTTGCAGAGTGCAACATCTCTACATGGCCTAGCTGCACAACTTACAGCAGGCTTCACCAATACACAGAAAGGCTACCTGTCACTAATTAAAACATAGGGATCAGGTACTGAGGATTTCAAACACAAAGACTTACTGTGGATTCAACATTTATTATGGCAAAAAATTAGTTTATTATAAAAGTGAGACTCTGTGGTTTAATGAATATGCACACTGACTAAAAAAAAATCCAACTTACATCCATCCATCCATTTTCTGTAGCCGCTTGGTCCTCCACAGAGGGTCGCGGGGGGAGCTGGTGCCTATCTCCAGCGGTCAAGGGGCGAGAGGTGGGGGACACCCTGGACGGGTCGCCAGTCCATCGCAGGGCTACACAGAGACGAACGAGACAAACAACCACGCACCCACTCACACCTAAGGACAATTTACCAGCCCAATTAGCCTGACAGTCATGTCTTTGGACTGTGGGAGGAAACCAGAGTACCCGGAGGAAACCCACGCACGCACGGGGAGAACATGCAAACTCCACGCAGAGAGGCCGCAGAGCCGGGATGCGAACCCACGACCTCCTTGCTGCGAGGCAACAGTGCTAACCAACTGCGCCACCATGCAGCCTCCAACTTACATATTCTAACAAACTAAATAAAACAAGTTGATGTGCTGTTTTAGTTTGCCTACACCAGTCTTTCTGAATAAAGTTGTCAAAAGTTTAAAAAAATAACTCTACTCTGCATCTCTAAAAACAACTGTGTTGTTTCCATTGAAGGAAAGATCATTTATGAGAGCGTGAATATCAAGACTCAAGATTGCCTCTTATATATCCAAGTTTTTATTAGCTGCATTAAAATAGAATTGATTTATGTCTCAGAGCATTTCAAAATAAGCAGCCTCCGAACACGTTTTTATTTTTACATTTCGATAGGCCGTGTTTTCAGTTTCAAGCCAACTTTCTGAATAGTGTGATAAATATCTTAAGGAAGTAAACAAATAATGGATGACTCACATGGCTTGGGCAGGTTTGCTTCACTTGTTTCTACATGTAGCTCTAAACTTTAGTTGAAAGGAATCACATGTCTGCTCTCAACCCTCTATGTAAAAGTGAGAGTATAAAAAAAGACTCATTCTCATCCGACGGGATCAGTGGTTAAATCTACATGTCACATATTTAATGTTGATGTCGTACTCAAATCACTTATGTAAAATCCAGACATAGGCATGAATATTTAGAAGGATCATCTTTTTCTTTAAATTATAAAACAAGTATTGAATCAATATTTTACTATTAGCTATACTCAGTAAAGTTAATATCTGTATTTTCTTAACATGGGTTCATAATTAAGAATTAGCAACAGCAACTACTGTCCTGAATCCTGAAAATTATTCTAGTTTAAAATAAAATATCTCATTTTCTCCGTCTTGTTTTGCCTTTAATGGGCAATTAGATACAATATTAGTGGCCATAGCTGAGGTCTATAGTTATTACACCCACTCAAAACTGGTTGCCGTAGCTTTCACAAGTGTTTATAGGTTGGAATTACAGTTTTAATAACGGAATTTAAGTCCATAAAAAGGACTACTAGAAAATGAAAAAACAAAAGGGGAGAAAAGTTGTTATTGGAGGAGCATCTCAACGGAGATGAGGTAAGTAACCGATTCCACCCAAGTCTCCAGAGAGTGAGATGTTTATGTGAAAGAAAACAGCTGGATCATCTAGTTCTTTTGTGGAGCTTGCTGCTTTTCTTTAAGCCTTTGTGTAAATGTGTTATGGGTGTAGATTAAGTTAAGGTTTAAACCAGTGACCATATATATTATATATGGGTGCTGCTGTTGGTTATTTTCTTAGGAAACCAAGTCATTCAAGAAGCAAGAAGGATACAGTGGATGCAGTCCCACACAGTGCAGTGTGCTTTGTAGATATGTGGCATGCTTATATCTGTTTATTGATCAGAGCAGATGGGCTTCAATCAATCTTATCTGGGCTCCACATACTTTCCAACCAAACGCCTGAGGCAGACCAACCAATACGGCACCATGCTGAGAGCCCCAAGGCACTCGAATTATCGTCAGACACCTTGAGCAAATTTTCTGTGTGCATATGTGTGTGTATGTGTGTGAAAATAACAAGGTGCAAAGCCTAGGGGTACATTAGAGGACATAAATGAAAAAGAAACAAAGTGGCAGCTTCAACAGAAAGCCCACATTAATCTTTTCTTTAGATTTTAGTTGTTATCTGTTCCTTAGAACTTAGTCTTCGCACATCATACGGAGACCGAATCAAACCTCTCGCCATCTGTGAAGTAGGTAGGTTGTACAAACGGCTTGAATTCACTACAGATTAGGACTCAGTGCTAACGTGTATTTCAGTACTCTGGAAGTTCCAACGGCAAGAAAAAAGTAACAAGCTTGCACAGCAAGATGCATGTGACATTTTCATTCCAGCCTTCTAACGATGTGGTAAATATGTGATGCTTATATCTTGTTATATGCAAGTTCAAAATAAAAGACACATCAGACATCACGGGTGAACAGGGTTGTTTCTAAGTGGATGATTATTTTGTGAGTGAGAAGAATGAAAGGCAAAAAACAGTATGAAGTAAATGTGGCACACACAGGAACTAATGCTTATTCATGATAAATGGATCTAGGTTTTTCTTACCACGGCAGACGTTGCCATTGTCAGGTTCAAACCCAGCTTTGCATGTGCAGCTGCCAATAGGAACCATCCATTCGCCATCTCCATTACAGTAGAGCTTAATGGGGACGTCTACTTCCTCCGAGTTTGAGATGCAGATCCCTCTGGCAATGACCAGGGAGGTGCTTTCAGCTCCTGTCATGGTCTCTGGAAAGATTGCAAAGTTCTGCACCACACTTGGGCACTTTTTATAAAATACTCTGACCGACAGCAGAGACATGCAGGCACCATAATCCTGAAAGGCCAGGTAGAAGCCATTTTTGGACAGTGGACCGAAGCTGCGGACCTCTGTGTTCACCTTCATCAGGCGTCCACCAAAGTCTACCTGTGAGAAGCTTTCATCTGCGGCAATGGTGTCCACCTTAAGGTAAGGGGCCTCCATCCAGAAGGCTGAGCCTTTGGTGGCGATGACAGCATCGGTTTCATAGTAGTACAGATTAAACGTCTCTTTGCAGGAGCCAGGGACATTTGGGATGGAGCTGCAGTCGCGTACGGTGAATCGTATCTCCACGTAGATGCGCTGGGCTCCACGACGATCTATGAAGGTGGTGAGAAGCCAGTTGTTTTGACTGGACTCAAAGACATTACACACCTGGTAGGTCCTGATGGTGTTGAGGTTTTCATCATAGCCACTCACTTCCTCCCACTACAGAAAAGAGAGAGAGAGAGAGAAAGAGAGTATGCACAGCTGATTAGTAATCATCTATCATGAGGCTGCAGTACTTTTTTCTTCTTCATTTTTTGATAGAAATTAATATTGGCTGAACCACAGAGAGTTTTTACACATATCACTATCCTCCCCGAGGCTCTAAATGCGAGTCTTCTTCCTGGATTAACAAAAAGGCATCAGCCTTTTGAGCTAGAAGGCTTATTCATCCTTTGAGATTACACAAATGTCTTTTTTTCTTCTTCTTGAAACAATAAACAGCAGCCTAAGTGCAGCTACTGAAAAAAAAACATCACTTTATCGTTTTGTTCTCTAAAATGCACTGACAGTTGTTGTATACGTACTACCGCTGCATGAGCAATAACTGAGTAATTACTGTGGCTGCAGTAGTATTTGCCATCTTTGCTAAGTGTTGCTGGGCACTGAATTGATACATGAGAAATATGGTGTGTAACAAATTTCAGATTATGCACTAGTGAATTACAATTAGATAGACATGGACTACATGGCAGCCAAGAGCCCATCTGATGGAGAGGCACTTGTGTGCAGACTGAACTGAAACACGCTGCAGGCCATTTCTTGCAGGTGTGACCCAGAAAGTATGTTGGATGAGCATCAGAAGGCCCTTGGGGAATTAACTCAGTGCACCAAATCATGATGAAAATGTGCCATTAGCATTTGGCTTGAATCACTGAGCACCGGAAGGAGAAAAAAGGCAATAAAAACATATAAGTGTTGACTGAAAACTTGTATTCTGAAAACTTTTGAACAACTGTCAGCCTGTAGAAAAGTTAGTCATACTTTAAACAGATGATGCAATGGCACAGGAGAAAAAAATGTGGTCTATTGTGTGGGAGATCAGGGTTCAATTCCTGGCCCAAGTCATATGTTGAAATATCCCTGGGTATGATACTGAACATCCAACAACATGCAGGCCTCCCTTGGAAAGAGGTTTTAAGACTTCAATGAGGTAATACCTGAGTAAATAAAGGTAAGGACATCAAGATCTTTGTTTCCCAATGTTGGTTATCATTGATGATGCATATACAGTAACCCTATGAGAGGAAAAGATAATGAGACATATACTAAAAGGACCCGACCTCCAATCAGGTCTTGTTCCCTGTGTGTATATATCTCCTACTATTTCCTTTTTCCTCCTCTGACCTTTTAAAGCCCCACCTGCTCAATCTGGTTTAATAGAGCAGAGAGATATCAGCGCTCCATTCATAGCCCCAAGAACCAGTCAAATATTCAGAAGTCTTGTTTGAAAAGTCCATAAAATGATAGTAGGCAGGAGAAACAGGATGGACGTAAGCCATCAGCTTCCAATGCAAATGATTAAACTACATGTGCAAAGAACACATGGACAAAAACAAGCAGGTTTGGGTATAGGGAGGACATGTAGAGGGTGGAGAGGGAAGATACATGATGAACATTGAAAGTGCTGACATGATAAATGAGTTTACAGAAATCTGAGGTGCAAATTAAAGCCTTTTTCACTGCTGCTCCCTCTGTGCCCACTTCACTCTACCATTCTTCCCCCTCCTTCCCCCTTCTGCTCTCTTCTCCCATCTCTGCTCTGTAATGACCATTCATCAGCATTACAGGAACCTGTCCCTTTCAGCACTGCCTGTTCATTAATACAGCCAGCCCTAGGCTCCTCTGCACCCGTCTGTTCTGGTCTAGGAGGGGGTCCTCACCGCCTCTCGTCTAGCCAAATGACCACCATCTTTCACGCCAGAGAGGAGCCCGAGGCATCTCCGATAATGCCCGTCTAGAATCTGTCCGGAAATTCATTGGCTCATATAATAATGAACTACCTTTTTTTTTATTTCACACTCAGTAGATGTTCATTGTCACCATTGTGTCAAAGACTAAGTAAACTATTACAGGTGCATTGATTACTTAGCAGAAATCCGACAGCAACACAGTTTTGCCTTATCGTTACGCTGTTTTGCATTCATATACTGTTTACACCTGTTTGCCCAGAGAGGTCTGTGTTTGTAATTTGATAGTTTACCAACAACATATTGATTTGCGAGCTCTTGTTTTACTGTGAAGAGCTTGAGGCTGCGTGCCACATTTCTGCTTGTGCAGGCCCAAACCATTTGATTACTGCGGGTATTGATGTTTTATTTTACAGCGTTCTTTAGCATCTTTGTCATTTTCCCACCTCTAAAACCCACACATGTATTTAGAAAGCAAGGACGGTCTTTGCACTGTAGGGAGCACGTCCTTCTCGCATCAATAAGATTCATTTTTCTTACTTTGTCCCCAGATCTTTTACATCATTTAAGCCAAACATATCCCTGTGACATCTCCCTGACCTAGGAAAAGAGAAGGCATCGTCACCCATCACCTTTGCGATAATGGAATTCTCTGTTCATTTCTTCTTGAATAATTTGGGCGTCAGACGAAATGAGGCCATCGCTGTGTATATTTAGTCCATGCATTAAGAGCCCAAGCATAGATGTATGTTGCCAGACTGATTTCTTTTCTTAAGAGATGGATAATATGAGAAATGAAACTGGAATACATGAAGAGATCAAACCAGGGTCTCGCTGCCTGAAAACATATGTTGCGTATATGCTTTGCACCATAATCACCTGTCTATTGAGTTGCACCAGCTGGAATGTTTTACTGATATCAGCTCAAGATAAACAAGGTGTAGAGGAGAGATGGGCGCTTCTAGATCCCCCCCTGCTGTGGATCTTATATACATTGAGGTGATAAGACGTAATGGTCTCCTTATGTGAGGCAATACAATGAAGTGTGTTGACAAAAGCTTCTGCTAAACATCACTTAGCAGAGATTTTTTTATTTTGTATTTTCCCAGTCACTTTTATTTTCCATATTGTCAGATCTTTATCTTTCACTGACAATCTGACTGAAAACAAACTGCTTTTTGCAGATGAAACACCTGACACGTACTGAAAGCCTCTTTACACAACACTCATTTGTAAGCCAACCAAAAGTACCCACTGGCTCCACTCTAATAGCTTTGCTTTTACCAGATGTGTAGGAGACACTTTCCCTGCCCCTGATTGTCAAATGTGGCCATTTTGTGTGTCATTATAGCTGCTCTCTTTTATAGGCTGTAAGTAGTGAAGAGTCAGAGAGCTATGGATTCACAGAGCACTTAATGTTGTGTTAATGACCAGTCACAGCTAGCTGAGCTGGAGAAGAGAGGGTGAAGAAAAGGGTGAGACAGAGTGATGAATAAAAGACAAATTCAGGTTGATACATTCAGGCTCGAGTTCCCCTTCCCTCAGCTTCAGTTCACTGCCATCGAGCCACTCTGCCCTCATAAAGACCATTCATCACAATGATCTCCTGCCATTTACTCTCAAAGACTAAAATAACACAGAACAGCTCAGATTGCTCAGGTCTGGCTCTGTAGGACTACAGCATCCAACACCGAGCTGGAGGCTAGACTAACACCAATCACAGCTGGGAGGACTGACCACTCAGAACACGGAGGTAACACTCATCAAAAACAGGCTGAATTGGAAGAAATTATGGATCATTTAGAGAAGGCAGTGGGACAGAAGGGTCTTTTGGGTAATAATCAGTCACTATACTTTGTACAATGGTTTCAGATCTTATTGTCATTTCTTGGTTGTATTTCTGGTCCCCAGTTTGGACGGTAAAGGGGAGATTTTGGCCTCTCTGTGCAGAATTTGAATCCCGACCTTTGAAAATTGGTTCAAAACAATCCTGAAATGTGCTAAAAGTCTTTCAGAAAACAGATAACAATTAAGTGACAATACTATGAATAGGTTACATTCAACGTTTTTAAAGTGGTTCTCTTAAAGTCTATTTCCCTCATTGACCTGAGTTGCTTTTTTTGGACTTTTTGTAAATGTAATTTAAAGTTATAACTAACCTATAGAGATCCTAGATGGTTTTTATATGTAAGTTTTAACAATTTTTTTTTATCTTTCCTAAATGTCATAATTTTGTTCATGAAGCCTAATATCTTTTTGACTAGGTATTGCCACAAAATGAGATTGAATGCTTACTAAATTCTTTTGTTCACTTAAAACTATTTTACATCTGAAAACCGGCCAAAGTATTCTTCAGGAGTTGAACAGCTCGGGGCCTAACTACACAAACATAAAAACAGGGCTTGACAACTTTTAGCTCATCATTCAACTTCAGCTAATTCACTCGACAGGGACACCTGAATAGAGAAGCATCTACACTGCTGATCTTTAACCTCCAGTCTGCTATTTGAGGCTCAGTGGAGTCCAACTCCCAGACTGCTTTTCAAATCCATCAGCACCAGTTAATTCAACTATACGTATGCTCTGGCAAATTAAACACAGATGGGCGATGTGAAGTTCAGAGTTATAGCCACATTCAAAACGTTGCAGCTAAAGAAGGACTAAGAAATGTCATTGCTGATGAGTGACCTGCAACTCTTTGTTGAATGGGCTGCAAAAGATCCAGTCTGGCAATGTGCTTTCACAGCAAGGTGCAAAATAAAGAGATGTACTGACTTTGGGGGAAAATGACTAAATAAAACTAAAGCACTAACACTAATTTTGTTTGCACGTGCAGGTTTCCACTTTATGAAAGTATGCATGCAGGTATGTTTTCATTTATGCATGCATTTGAGAGGATATGGTGAATTCATTAAAATCCCATATTAAAAATAAGCAGACATTTGGTTAAAACAAAAAAAAAAGAAAAGAAAAATGTGACAATTCACAAGGCCAAGGTCTTAGAAGGACAGTGGATTATAGGTGGACATAAAAAGCTGAGATAGGGACTGAAGTCTTTATGCCTCTGCTGAAAGATGCTTTTCTCATTTTTGCAAAGCTCTCTGCTGACTGTAATCACAAGCCAAATACTTTTTTCTTCTCAAAGGTTGTTTCAAATATCTCTGAGTTAATGAGAATATTTGCATTTCAACCTTCAGGTCTGTCCCTTGAAGCCGATGGTTGCCATACAGAACGTAACAGTTGCTTTGCTTTGGTACAACTTCTCATTCACTCGCTTCCCCCTCATAAACTTTGAAGACACTCATATTCTTTTGTAAATTCGCATGCACACACTGACCCACACACACAGCCAGAGCGCCGCCTCTAAAATATGCAGTGGCATGATTGCTATTATCATTTCTGATCAGCTGTGTTATTGAATGAATGCTGCTGTCAGGACTCTTGCATGGGAATGATTATTCTGCGGGGCATCTGAAACCCAGTTCTGCCTGGCTGGATGTGATGGATGGGGAGGAAATGGTGATGTCTGAAACATTCCAGGTCCTGCCAGATCCAAGCCACTCTATAATTACAGTCACACAGTTTGTCTGAGCCCCAAGTAGAGTCCTGCCCATCTGGCTGGATGCAGCAAAATGAGTCTTATGAAAGCACTGTTCCCCAATCACGCCCACAAGCTGATTAATACTTTTTTGGTGGAAAACTGAATGACTTCATGTTGGTAATTAGCTAATTAAAAACAGTAATACTTTATGTCTCTTGCATTTATATGCTCCTGAACATCTTGTCTCCTTTTCTTTTTTAATATTCTGAAAGTGATGTACACTCTATGGATTCTGGCTGCATCATTAAACCGAGCAATCCACTCACTCTCACATCATCTAAGTTTTATAATATGACTATTAACCCTTGCATTTTCATTTTGGAGCCCCCGTTTTTAAAAGTCCAGTGATTTCCTTGACTTTAAAGGATTTTGGAGGAAGAGCTAGCGAAGTCAATCCTCTGAGACAGGCCTCTGTAGTGCTTTCAATGGGAACTGCTGGGTGACATAAGAGGATTGAAAATCTGAATATCTAATTATTCAGATAAGCAGAATTAAAAGACAGGTGGGTGTTAAAACAGAGATTAGGATGTTTGATGAGGAAACAGAGACACTAAATAATTATTCTAAATTGCTGATTTATGTAAGATGAACATCAGGATGAGCAAAATAAATGTTTTTGTTTTTTCTGACAGTGTGTGATGGAAAATATGATCTACTGATGTAATATGTTTTTATCTGAGGTCACTCTGACCCTTCACTGGTAGAACTACCAGCGTGTTTCATGTTCTGACTCGTTCTCTGGACATGGCCTGCCTCTTCCTTAGGAATATTTTATTGATAATCACTGTGACTGTTTTCTCAAGAGGTATAAATATTACTCCTTTCTTATTTTCAATCAAAATCTGATTTTAACAATGCTTTCTCATGAGGTGAAGTTGAAATAAATTCACAAAATAGAGCAAATTTTGGACTTGCTCATTACCTTCTTGTTACAACAACACAAACAACATGTTTTTGTGCATAAATGTTTTGAGTTTATTTTAATCTGTAGACTTTATTAAAATAATATTTGTTTTTGTGGAAAATATCTCATCTTGTGAAATTGTGTTCACATTTATTGACTAAAAACTTGACATTCAAAGGTTTATAAAACTGTTTTTGGTGGCTATGTGAGTGATTAAGAACTATTTTTAAATGTTTGCTAAATTATCATGAAACACTCCAATTATTACCAATTACTACTAAGCAAGCAACCTTAAAAGTCAACGGTTGCTTAAAAAGTTAGAACATTTTTCAAAAAGATAGAAATGAAAATGAAATAAATTAAATTCAACTTGTTTCCTGAAAACTCTGATTTTACAATACAGATGGAAACACATTCATCAGGTAGTTTTCACTGAAAATGTGCAGTGGAAACTACCTCAGCAGTAGCTTTGTCTTACAAGATGCTTTGATCTGTGAATTTATGGGTCGCTCCTAGAGGATGACAAGGAAAAATACATAATATCTCTCCATCAATGTGTACATAAAGCTCCGACTAAATCTTGAGCTGTAAGATGAAATAAAAGGAAAAGAAAAACTGAAAAATAATCTCGAGTTAGAACAAGTTTTGTTTTTTGAAAAATACTTCATAGAGAAGAAAAAAAAGGGGAAAGCTTTAATTAAAAAGTAAACATTTAAATTCACTGTAGGGGACTAAAGACAATGATCAGGAATAAAAAGAGAGAGAAGTAGCAAAAAAAAGTGCCACTCTGACACATACATTACCCAATGTGGTCCAGGTTAAGTGTGACATAAGGTAAAAGAGAAAGACTGCAAATCAAGGCTAGTGCAAGTGTGTATTTCTGTGTGAGTGTGACACTGCGTGACACCAGACAACCTTATACTGCCAGCAGAAAGACACAAAGAGACCGGGTGAGACTCAGTCAGGGGATGCTGGTTTAGTAGAGCTAAAAGTGACGCTGAGCTTCGAGACAGACAAGCTGCAGCAAAGAAAAACAATGAAAAAAGAAACATTCTGGGTGGGTAAACAAAAGATACAAGCATTCACTGCCGATGCTGCCAACTGTAAAGGACTGCTGAAAAGCAGCTGCAGCAGGTAGCGGGACAGACACACAATCACGTCCACCCACACGAGCCACACTCAGCCACCAGCGGATCCCTCTCACTCCTCCAAATTCATACCAAATTAGGAAGAGACCCATTTCTTTTATTTTTGCCCACTTTCTATCACTTTGTTCTTTTATTTATTCTCCCCCCCCCTTCTTCTCCTCACTGATCCAAGAGAATTCTTCTATGTGAAATATGGAGGCGGAATCCTGCAGGAAGGAAATCAATAATTGAGATAACCATATGTCATTTCATTTTGAAAAGGGAAAATGGAAAACATCGAAAAGGTGACAACAAAGAAAAGATATTAAAGATTTGTGGCACGCAGTTTAAATCCAGCTGGGTGCAGCGTGTACTATAATCAGACTATGTTTTTGTTCTGAAACTACACAATGATGTTGCTGTTTCCCTCAAATAAAACTTGGATTGTAGATTAAATCAAATATCCAAAACGACCCAAAACAGAACCATATGTGCAAACAGTAACCCGCAGTATGGCATGCTTCTGTTGTTTCCATGTCTAAATTTAACTCTACAAGGCACTTTTCTTTACTTCTCAACTCACAATGAATTCAAATGTGCTGAAACCCCTTTCTGAGTAACCCCAACCACAATCTACAGAGCTCATTTAGGGCCACAAGACAAACAAATCAACAAATAGCAAACGTCTGCATCCTGCTCACGCTTTTCCAGGAATTCCTGGCTTGAGCACATCTGCAGAGTATTTGTTTTTTGGGAGGAAAAAGGGAATATGTTGGAACAGGAGTTTGGGAACTTGATGCATCAGAACCATTTGGAGAGTCTATATTTGTTGCTGTTTGGGGAGAAAATGTGGATTTTATTTCCTATCAGTCAGTAATTTGTAGCTTGAAACAAACAGATCAATAAAACTGAACCTGTTGGTAAAACCAAATTATTTATACGAAGATTATATTGTCTGTTATCAGACTGGTGGTGCTGTGGCTGTTTGCAGTTCTTATAATAAATTTTAATGGGTCTATTGTAGCGTCTGCCTCACAGTATTCACTTTCTGCCTGGAAAATGAACAACAGCAACCTCCTTTCTCTAGAGTAGACCAGCAGATGCAGTACAAAAGCAAAAAAAGACAGACCCCACCCATCTGGCACAAGAACTATTCACCCTCCCTCCTTCAGGCAGCATGTTGAGCAACATCATGAGGCTCATGAACTCGTCCCCTTAGGTTTTCAAGCAATTTTTAAAAAGGCAACTGCTTCTCTTGTTTCTTGAAGACACCTCTCATCCAAGTGACTTCTTCAGTTCTGAAACATGGGCTGAAAGTATCAGAAAGATACTTCAGATAGTCAGAAACACTCACACTGATAGGGTTATTCAGGTCACTAATGAGGCCATGGTTGTCACTAATAAGGTCAATTAAGGTCACATTAGTCCCTGGCCTTACTCTATTCAGTTCCCTGTTCGTGTCGTCATCACTGATGATCCAAACATGTCTCAAGGTGTAAGTTTCTGTGAAAATGCCTTCCTTACCGTTATTTATTTATTTTTGGATGGCCTGTGTAACACTATTTTTCTCCCATAGCTCTAACATGCTAATAAATGACAATAATAATCAAATCTAAATCTGAAATTGAGACTCTTAAGTGACATAAGGGGTTGTGATTTGCATACACTGATTGAGCAAACTGATTTACTATATTTGCACTAAATCAGAAGCTAAATAACTGTTACAGTTGTCTGCCATCATTATCTTCTTTGCAGCACAAAATAAACCAACCTTGGCTTTCATAGCTCCTCCTTCTGAATTTGTGTATCTTTCTTTCAAACCATTATGAAACACCAAGCATTCCACAAATGGGATTGTTGGTGCATAAATGACAGGACCACACTGAGTGTTGCACAATCAGATGGTTCCCTAAGCAGTGTGAAAGAAAATACAGTGAGTCTTATAAACCCTTCAAGGTGGGACCAACGATCCTTAAAACTCTTGGAGAATTCTGTTTGGCCTGAAAGGATTCATCCATAAGAGTACATCACATAACACACTTAAAGAAACCATTTGTTTGGGTGATATTGTTTATTTTGAATAGTTTCGAGAGGCCCAAGGATGCAAGATGCTGCATTCTCCTTTTGTGCTCAACTTTGAACCCGACAGGATGCAATTTCTCAGGATTGTTGTCTTCATATTCTCAGGAGAAATCAGTCGACCCGCAAAGAGCGGAGTTCAGCGCTACCACAGATACGTTGTTTATACACATAGATAATGATTTTCTCAGACCAATCTACAACAAAAAAGCAAAAGGAATGCAAGTAGAGTAGAGCTGATCTGAGCTGCGCCGAGGAAAATCAGCGCCGGTGATTTGTTGTCATAACATTTTGATCATCATGCTGAGCAGATGTGTCTGAGTACGAGTTCGGATCAAATTTAGCTGTCTGGCAATGCTCCTTCATCACGCTCGCATATCATGCAGGTAAAAGGAAACAGGTCTCCTGCTGGTATCCATCAGATATGTGTATCTGAAGAACACTCCATGGACACGTTTTTTGTTTTATCATTTACATCTCATGAGGTCATTATTTATGGCTTATAGTTGCTTATAAGTCTAAGTAAGTTCATTTATGCATGTGAGCAGTTTGCTTTGGGGTATAAATGTGTGTGCTATATGTGCATTTCTTTTATACCTGGCCTCTGCAGCAGGGCCAGCATGACACTCATCTCTCCTCTCACTCCATTTCATTTTGAGCTAAAAAAGTTCAGAGTTCACCTCCACCCTGCACTCCAACTTCCTCATACTCTTGATTCTTTTTTCACGTCTTTTTTCCATTCAATCAGCTCCCTTTACCCTTCTTTTTTTATAGCTAAAATTTACATTAAAAAACTCAGTCAATGTTTGTTTGACAACTTTGAAATCTAACAAACTCTTATTCCCATGATTTGTGAGTCCATTTCTGACATAGTTAATTAGCACAGACAGCTAATAGAATAGAATCTGCCTATTTTTGTAGTTCTGCATCATAAATGATGTAAGGCAGTGGTGTGACTTTAAGTCGGTTTATAAATTTAGTTAGCAAGATAAAGATCAAACATCAACTCTTCTAATCCCAAAGTTGCTTTGTGGTTACTTCTCAGTTTTCCCTTCATCTCTCTCTGACTCGCTCCATCTCCAATCACTCAACCCCTTCTTCCTGCCTCTCTGCCGTTTCGCTCTTATTCATTTTCCTCAGTTTACATTATTCCTTCTGTGTTCCTTTCTGCCCCTTCAGAGCCCCAGCCTGTCTGTCTTTCACAGTATGAATAATTGAGATGTATTGAGTTTGGTCAGCAGATGGTAAGATGGCCCTTATGGATCTGTCCGTGCTCTTTAGCAGCGTGCAGTTGCTGAGTGACACCTGTCCGGCTGAGGTCCACAGGAGCTCTGCTGAAGCACAAAACACAGCGGGGGGAGATCGGCAGGGCATGACGAGTAATGCTGCGCTTCTAAAAGCACCTCACACATGTAGGTGCAAATCGACAACGCTCCCTGCCCTTTGAATTTATGCCCACGAGTGGAAACACAGGGGAGCATAAATATAAACACATTAGGGCTATATATCTATTCTGTCTCCTTCCATTTTTATTCACATGCTTTCACAAAAACCTCTTCAACCCTACATGCTGTATGTTCCACCAGTTTGCAAACACACATTTTTAAAATATATTTCTTCATTCTGATGAATTGCCTACATCTCTGTCAAATCTAACAGAATATGAAAAAAGGAGTTACATTTATTTATCTTTGGAGGACAATACTGAATTAGAAAAGTAGTTAAAGTGATATACACAGGCTTTTGTTACCTGCTAAATGTCAGAAAGTACTGTTGCAAGGTTATATAAGACACCGTAGAATTTGTTGCATAAATATTCTTAATGTAATTTTTTTTCTGCAGTAGTATGGTCTCGTGTTTAAAAACACATCTGAATTCAATGCTTCTCTTTTAAAGCATTTCTCTAAGTCTGTTTGAGGCTTTAGCAAATGACTTTTTAAAAACTGGTGCAGAAAGACATCAGCTTGAGGTCTCAATCTAAATGTAGACAAACTTTTATAAGTCAAATAGTTATATGTTGGCAGTAAAATGACAGTAAAATTAAATTTTTATAGACTTTTTGCTTTTATTCAGAAGACTTTTAGGCCAGACTGAGATTATCACTGGGCTGCCTCTGACCCTGACGTGGAAAGCAGCTTTTTATTTGCTCTAATTGGACACTTAAGGAAAAAAAAATCTAACAGTTATAAAACTATTCAATATATTTATTTTATATACTCGGTTTCCCCTTCATCTCTTTCTGACTTGAATGATCTCCAGTCAATCAACCCTGAGCCTATTTTAAATTTGCTGTGCTTTATTCTTGATTTGTAAATTGTGACCAAAGATTTTCTCACAATTCCTACAGCCAAATATTACACGTAAACCTGACTTATAAATTCAAATCACAGCAGCTCTCTTTCACTTTTTTAAATTCTGTTGGTCAAACTGGTGAAAATTCTTTTTGAACACCCCTCTTTCTATATACTCTTCTAAAAACTCCCATCAGTCCCTCCTACCACCCTCCAAGCTCTTCAAGCACTAATGTGCTTTATATCTCCCCGCTTGACAGCACAGCTTGTGGCATTGCAGCCACTGCTACCCCTTAACCACAAAGCCCCCTAAAACCTTTGCCCCCAGGTTTTTTACCCCAACTCTGTGACCTCCCAAAGTCGGATGAGTTAACCTAAGCTCTCCTCCACACAACCACAGTATGTTGCAAGGCCATGTGGCTACTTTTATGTTTTTGTTCAAACTCGGTTGATCTCCTTATCCCTTCTCATTGCAGCTTCTTCTAATCCTCCCTTAGCCTCTTTTTCTCATTCTGCAGCCACTTTCAGTCCCTCAAAGTTCAGCTCACCCCCTCATTTTTGTTTTCAGCTCCTTTCTTGATTCCTCCTCACTATCTGCTCTTTTCTTCACCCTTCTCTGTTTAGGTCTAATCAACCCCCTCTGAAGTGAAAGCTTTTCTGACTCAGCTTTTAACAAGATCTCTCAGAACTTGTGAATAAGAACCATCAAAACAAAGAAATATTTTTAAAAAGCTTGTTTCTGTCACTACTTCAGCCTAGGTCCTGTTCAGTTTAAAAGAAACGTTCAGGTGAAAATATATTTCTATATTTTTAGAATGCATTCATACATAAATCTTGTTGTAGAGCTCTTTCACTTTTCTGCTGCTCTTTGTGTCCTCTAAATAACATTTCCTCCCTGGTAGTTTGTTGCACATCACCTAAACATGTCATCCTTCCTACTGCCTTCTCTTCTGCACAGAGGAAAACAAGATTATAGTGAAAAATCAGGCACTAAATTAGATAGCACTGTATAGGCACAACAAAAGAAGGAGAGCTAAAAGCACCAGCAGATACACCGAACCCTTCAGAAATCAGATTTATGATTTTCTTCTTATTTGCTCTGAATTAACGCGGACAAACATTATTTAATGGTGACTTATGAGGGAAGTTTCCATTTGCAGCCGTTGTTGTGCTCCGTTATTGAGCTGTGAAACTGAAGCCCTTTCGGTTCTTTTTATTTCCTCCCTTTGCTGTTGGATCATTGTTTTAACTGTTTAGTAATAACATTTCCAGACACTTTGTTTATTTTAAGGCATTTAGCTGGTGTGTAAGACCTGTTTACCTTAATTTAAGAAGTCCAAACTTGTCCTAAGGTGGAACTATCCTGCATGATTTAATATTTTCCAACACATCTGATTTAGTGGTTGAGTTACCTATTCAGGATGTCTTCAGGTTGTGCAGAAACCTGTTAATCAGCTATTGATTCAAATCAGGTGTGTTGGAGTAGAGAAACATGCAGGACAGTGGATAGCAATGACCAAGATCCACGGTGCTTCACTCCAAATTATAAAAATACTTAAAAAAATAATAATAATGTGTCTGCCAATCGGACAGCACCTGGTTATAGTTATCCCATAAGTTATGGTGACGTGTCTTCACTATAGGATTTATCATATCAGTCAGACTATATTCTGATTTAAGGTCAAGCTGCCGTTCTCACTGATAAAGCTCTCTAACCGAGGCTGGCTGCCCCTGTGTGGCATGTTTTTGATCAACTTTGTGACTTTATAGAAGCTTTGACTCATTATCTTAAAGCAATAAGTCACATCTTTTCTAGTGGAATTTTGAGGAAAGGTTTTTAATCTTACGAGTTGTAGATAGCTCTTTAAACAGCGTCAGTTTGGAGAAATAGAGATTAGTTCTGGTCAAGCTGGTAACTAGTCAGAATAGAGTTAGTTACAAAGTGTCTTCAATCAATTTGAATCTCAAAAATGTAAAAAAAAGTTCATGCAAATGCTATTTACTACATTTTTCATTGCCATGTTTACTGGGTTTTTTCTGCTGCACATAACCAATAATCATGTAATGGGAAACATATGGTCGTGTAAAAGTCAAGTGCAAGTAAAAATTAAATGAACATGTTATATATGTTTTAAAACAGCGTAAATATATAACCAAACTATCTGAACCAAATGTATCTCTCTTTAAACTGAGGTTAATTCATGCACTATCTACACCCAGTAATACAGAGACACGCTTCTGAATTGTCCCTTTAAGGCATAAACATTCAACAGTTTCTTAATTTGGACATTTATAAATAAATAAATTCAGTTTTTATGTCTCACCTGACACTTTCTACCAATTCAAAGACTTTTATGTTGCAAATATTCACTTAAAGACACTCATTTTAATTATGAAACTGAGATAGGAGTATGCAATGAAGTAAAAAGTACATTGTTTCTACCACTTAATGGTGACTAGATTTCTCTTATCTAATTCAAATTGTATTAATTATTTATTAGTTATTAGACTATTAAAGAATTTAGTGCATTTTGTTCACTAACTTTCCTGAATCAGTTAACCTACAGTACAAGTGATTCAATTTTGCATCTAAAGTCACTTTATAGAACAATCACTTCCACAACAAGTGCATGTAAATGCACTGTGAGCGGTTGTGCGTGCACATCATTGTTGACAAGGTCAGGGGACATTTTTCTTTTCTGGGACTCCATATTTTATTAATCATACCTTCAAGAAGATGGCAGAAAGTTAAAGGCAGTGAGAGAAAAAAGAAAGAAAGGTGAGACAGAAGGAGTGAAGCAGGACTTTAGAGGGCGATGTTAAAGAAAGGGAAGTAAAAATATTTAGCAGGGTTGCGATTTACGGTAGAATGAAACATTACTCTTTGCTAAACACGCGTTCTTTGTAGCAGATGAGGACATATAACTGTGCAATCGCATACTACCACCCCATCATACATTCACATCGCTGACCCTGATGTCCTCATGCTTACACCTCTGGAATTAATGACACCGCCGCCTCTGCAGTCCTTCAAAATAAACCTTCAGTTCAGCCAAACACATCCATCTGGACACAAACACACTGATTATGAACTCCTGAAGGAGAATCAGCCAAGAAAATGACTGAAATGTATTGAAAACCACTGGGAAAATCACGAGTGAACGTGTGATTTACTGCTGGGTGTGTTTGAAATGGAGTATCAGGTTCACAAAGCGAAGCAAATTGACCACTCAGTTAGTGCTGCTGCATCTACAAATATGCATGATACACTAAGTAGGGCACCTGCAGCTTTTATGGTGAAGACTGATTTGAGTTTTTGTCTGACATTGACTAGTTGTTAATATTAGATTCCATGTTAGAGTTTGAAATGCCTATAAAAGTGAAATGATTCATCTGAATCCCGCAAACTCAAATGCAACTTTACAGAGAAGTGTTGTGCTGTTCTTATACAGATTTGCCATTAAGCAACATGAGTGTTTTCTCCCTACGGCAGGTGTGAACCTTTACAACAGGAGGAGCTTAAAATACTATGCTGAACACAGACAAGAGGCTCTGTGTGCCCTGAGGCTTGTTGAACTGAACAGGCTTCAATGGAAACGCTGGAGATGCCTGTTCTCACTCTGTCAGGAGCTGAACTGAAAGACTGCCTAAATACTGTAATACATACAGTACATATGCACCCATAACATGTATGATTGAAAAATAAATTCATGAAAATTAATAAATGTATTCAAAGTTTGTTTTTAAAAAGTGTAGTAAATATGTCAAAGTATAGATTGTGATAATTATGATCCACTAGATGTGTGTTTTTCTGAGAACATTTCTACTTTGTAGGTAATTTATTAGTTTAAAACACGTTTTTGTAGTTGTTGGTGAAAACTGGCCAGAGTGTGCAAGGGTGAGAGGTTTCATGCCACTTATTGCATTATGAACTGGTTTGGGAAATTATGACTTTAGCCTGTTTTTTTAAATGTTGTATTATGGCATCTTTACACAAGTCATGCTAAAATGAAAGTTATAAGTGAAATAAGTTTAGAAAGGGTTAGCTGAGTTTATTGGTGTCCATTTAAAGGTAGCTTTCAGAATAAAATGCATGTTAAAGGAGCAAGGGCAGGATTTGTAAAAAAATGAAAAAGCATTGTCTTGAACAGGCTGCGAGCTGTTAAATGCGCTGCAGTTCGGGCCCAAATTGTCCTACAAATGTGACGTGAACTGACATTGCTTGCACGTTCTTGACAGCTCAAAACTGGAACAAAATGTATGCAGTAGGTAGCAGTAACGCACCTTAATGTTCTGTGCCAACCACTATAAAATTCAAAGAAGAAGAAGAAGAAGGTGAAGAGCTTTACATCACTAGTGTTATATGGCTGTACCGGCAGAGGAAGGTACGTATGGCCTGTTACTTCCTCACTTACACTTTTTACACTTTATTACAGAAGTCCCCATAGGGACTTCCTCATGTCAGCAATTCATGGTATTGATAGCTATGTGTTTTAGGACATCCCCTGCTGATGGACGCCCTCCTGTCTTGTTCTGCACGAGATGTGTGTGTGACCGTGGCAACAAAATGGAACTCGAACCAGCGGTGTGGCGCCCTGGTGGGACGAGGAGCAGGACCGCACCCTTGCGGCTGGCGGCGTAAGTCGGCCAACATCCCAGTGCTCAGAGCCGTTGGCGTTCCGAGTGGACGTAACCTAATACTTATAATTATCTTAATGTTGTAATCAGTTAGAGGAAAAAAAACATATGATCAATAAATTGTGACGTTTGCAGGTTTGGTTTAACTTTTTGAGATGTAGACAATGATACAAGATGATTATGTGATGAAGAATTCTACATTGTGAGGGTATCAATCCTATTATTTTAAAAATTCTTATTTATATAGATGGCTAAACAAGACTCATAGAGGTGATTGTCCACATTAACACACACTCACACAATGAACATATTGCTATTTCAACCCAGGTCATTTTAGTACCCTTACTGGGAGATGTGTATTACTGAAAATCACTGCTGTCACACTCTTCAATCTTTAAAGAGTCAAAGCTCTGTTCATCTGTTTCAGCCCCAATAAAAGACCCTTTTATACAAGTATAAAATGCCTCATAAAGACCCAAAGGCCCTGAAAATGCAGGAAACAGTCACTGTCTATCCCAGGCAGCTCCTGCTACTTATACTAATGCTGGGCTGTTGAGCTTTTCATTGGCTTATTGAATTACATTGCAGAGAACAAGGTCTTAAAACTCTCCTTAGGTCCATTAGTGTAATAGGGTAGTAAATCTTTTGATAGGAAAATTTATTAATAAAACAAACCCCCCAAAAAGGAGAAAAATATACCATTTAATGCCAGTGGCTTTGCATTTTCTTTTATACTCCTTTCACATGAATAGGAATGTTTGAAACTCACAAAAAGTTCAATCCAAAGCTTAAAACCTTCAAGCATCTTCATCCTGCTGGCTCCTCCCACCTCGTTTTATCCTAATACCTCCACTTTACTGCATAAATGTATCATTACAGTATCATTATGTCTACGGTATCCCCCAGCTTCCATTAACAGGGACTTAGGTACCATGTTATGTGGCTTACACAGACCCATTATATCATTAAGTCATTATAAACCAGGACACAGAGAAAATAATACCCTTAATGGGAGCTACACTGGGAACTACTTAAGTTTATACTCCCTAACCTGACTCCTTTCCTGCCTATTTGTCTGTGACAGTTTAAGTGTGTCATGTTACATTGTCACACTATCAGTTTATCTTATTATAATAAGAAGATATTTCTACGTCAGAATATCACAGCACAAATTTTTTTTGGCAGAAACCGACTCACCCCGGAGTTAGGATAGGCTGTCCAGCCCAGTTCTGCCGTGGCCACCCGAGTGTCCATCAACGTCTCTGCAGCAAAGAAAGAAGAAGAGAAGACAGGATGGTTAGCTTCAAAAACCTATTTTTAGTATCCCTCCACAGAGATGACTCTCATTCAAGGACCAGTGATCACTTGACACTATCATCTATGAACAGGATGGAGATGAAACCCCACAGTGATTCATCTGTCTCTGCTTCACTTCTGTTAAGACAAGAAACATGGAAACAAATCCTTGGCACTTTGCTGGAAGAAATGCCTGAGAGTCTCTGTCATGCTGTTAACTGCTGAACTTTGTATTGTGATCTCTCCGTGAGTGCGACTATGATTTACACATGCTGCCTCTGTTTGTGCATGCATGTATCAGAATAACATGCAGAAATAGAGAAAAAAAAGTTGTTTTTTTGTGCACATGGATGAGATATGATTTTGTGTGTTAACTCTGGAGGAAAAAAGATTTAAAAATGTAGAGATGTCAAATCTGTGTCAGCTTCTCCATACCCACACTGAAAATATATATACATTTCCAGAGTATGCAATGTAGAGTAGTGTGAAAAAGAATCTACCCATGAGTAACCTGAGTAAATAGAAAATGCAGTTTCAAAGCAAGTCATCCAGGTCCTGAAGCAGCAAAGCAGCCCCAGATCGTCACACTACCATCATGTCTGACTGTTGGTGTGATGATGTTTTCATGAAAATCACTGTTAAAGGCATACAATGCAGTTTTAGCTTGTTTTTAGCACCCCTACTGTCTGTTTTAAGTCACTGTCGTAAAAACGTTACCAAGTCTACGTATTCTCTAAATCTAACTGTTGAAATGTCTCCTCAGCCTTCATTGCTTTCTACTGGAGCGGTTCATGAGTCAGTGCGTTTACATGCACATCTAAGTCGAGCTAGATCGGTCTAGGTCGATCTTATGTTAATAAACTGGGAGCCTTTATCTTAGTTTACACGTCTGTTAGAAAACCGAACTCTTAAATGAAGTTCGCTCCACTCCGTTACGATAGGGGGCGACATGCGCCCTTTCCTGTCGGTGTTCTGCCAGTTGTTTTCTTAACGCTTAAAAACTTTTGTTCTAAACGCTTCTATCGGTCACAAATTTGATCCGGCGTCTTCGTGTACCAAGCGCTGGCAAGCTGTCCGTTTGTTTTTGCTTCTATCGTCTTTTACCGCTACTGATTTGTTTGTATTCCCACTTCCGCGGTGTTGTCACTCCCGGAGGAGGAGCGCCCAGACAGCATTAGCTCGACTAAGCTGTTTACATGGAGGAGGAAGTCGAGCTATGACCGCATTATCTGGGTGCTTTAGCTCGATTAGATCCAGTTCGACTTCAGCCGGACTAACGTGTTTACATGCAGTTGAAAAAACCGACTTAAGTCGATTTAAGGCAATAATTCGGTTTTCTAGACTGCATGTAAACGCACTGACTTATTCACAGAAATCAGCTGTGTTCAAGCAGGGAGAGATTGAAAAACTGCAGGAATCATGAGCTAAAAACACTCCGGCGCTAGCATAACCCTTGCAAGATACATGACTTTGTGAGACTTCAGGGCACCAGACCGGAGACTCAGAAGTTGCAAATGCCGTATTCTGGATACAAGCAGCAGATGGGGCTGAGTGAATTTTCATTGACCCTGAAAAGCCAGGCTATTCATTAGGTAGCCTGTGGGCCAGGCCTGGCCCATGACCTGCATATTTCTTTTGCATGAATGTGCATGTACATAGGCCTGCTGCTTTCACAGTAGCAAAATTATTGAATCTGTACAATTTAAAAAATTTAATCAGCTCTCTTTCTTTAAAATCTTGTTCTATGATCTTGACAAGCTGTCTTTGTGTAATGAAATCCACCGCGAATCGGTGTGACACAGTGTGTCATGTGGCCCTTCCCGGTTTGTAACTGAATACCCAAGCTAGGGTCATATTAGCACATACTGGCTCAAGAAAAAGATTTTAAAATATGAAAAAGTTACATACTGTGCCTTTAAGTTTTATTCCAAATGTAATAGGACGTATACCTTTCAAGATGTTTCCTTGGGAAAGGTGAGACAGCTATTTGTGTTCTTTTTAGCCAGCAGAGATTTTCACCTTTTTTACCCCCTCCCGCTTTCCTATTGTTGAACCATAAAATTCACCAAGTAAGGCAGAGAGATGTAGTTCTGGGATTTTTTGTCTTTGAATTCCTTTAGGACAGAACATGGTGTGTTGCTTTTTGAAATCGTTTTGCATACTTTGTGTTGTCAGACAAATTCTATTTAAGTGATTTCACACATTCATAGTTAATTTATGACATTTTCGCAGGCTGGTTTGGATAGCATTTTTTCTACCTTAATACATGAATTCATAATTTGAAAACTGCATTTTGTACTTACTCTAGTCATCGTTGTCTGATAATGAAAACTCTTTGCTGTTCAGACCCATTAAAGTTCAACAAAAAGAGAAAAAAATAACTGTTCTTCTGTTTTTTTATCTGTAAAGGGGACAAATACGGTTTCACTGTGAGATGGTGACATCGAGATGCTGTGATTTTATGTAATCTCACATTGCACAAATTCTGATGATGTAAAAAGAATAAAAGGAGCAATCACTGAAGAAAACATTAAAAATAATGTAACAATTCTGTCTATAATTAAAAAAACATACCTAGCTTTAAGAATTCATAGAAACACAAAGGTTACAGTTTTCTGTGTCTTTACTTGCTAATCCTCACTGACATCACGCTGCCAAACAACTGTCAGATTATGCAATCAGATCCTTATCTATGTTTGGATGATGTTTCGTGTTGATGCACAGAAATAGTGAAGTCTGATATTAAACTCAAGCAAATGGGAGAAAAACATGGCGGTTATCACAGAGACACTGATTTGATCTGCTTCTCTTAGTCTGACTGGTTTATAAACTGAGAAGGAAAAAAAATGAACAGATTTTGACAGATAGTTCCCTCGTTGCCCTAAATGATTCATTTTACAGAGATTTATGGGATTAATCAAAATTTTAAATCTTTTCATGCCAAAACGTGCCCTGTGCTGTGGTTGGTTTCCCAGACAGATACAACTAGGAGGCAAAAGGGAGACTAGTTTGTCAGGGTGCTGATCTGTAGCAGATAAACAGAGAACCTGTGGATGCGGGTGTTTTTGGCCTGGACAATATCCACTTCCTCATCAAACGGTTGGCTACTGCTACCAGCATGTGTTGCTGATAAGCGAGAAATCTCACTCCGATGAAATGCAAAGATACAGCTCTGCTCTGTATTTAGGATTTCAAGAAGACACTCCAGATCTTTACCTGCTGGTGCATGCACACACACAACAATCTGGAATGACGGTAATCTTGCAGCAAAACGAGAGACAAGGTTTCCACAATTAGCCAAGATGATCAGATGTGCACACAACTCACAGATAAGTTCGTGTAAGCTGAACACACATGCTGCACCAGCCAACACACAGAGCAATTTTCCATGTACACCTACAGTGACAGCCTTGTTCACACTCTGCTTCCATCAGAGTATTTCAATTTCCTTAAGATCAGCCTTGCCCTGTCTAGTTTCCACAGTCAGCCAGCTCCAGCCTGCCTGCCTGCTTGTAAGACTTGCTGTCAGCTGGTGAGATAGGAGCACGGAACAGCTCACAGCGCCAGGCAGCATTGTGGAGACTGCCAACCCCTTCCTCAGGGGAAATCACAGAAGCTTTAGTCAAATCACACGGGCACTTGGTAGGCCATTTTTCCATTTCCTTTAAAACAGAAAGAAGGAGAGGGGGAGAAGTAAATGACAATGTGGGTGGGGGGACACTAAAGGTCAGAGGCCCACAGGAAGGGAGGATGAGCTGCATCACGTGACCTAATGCCCACCATTAGCAGAATATGAAAGTAGCAGATGAGTAAATGGAGTTCACTAAGTGGTGATTAGCAGTGAGGTGGGGCTCACACAGCCGTCATGCCACAGCTCCCACACCTGTCCACTGGCTCTGGGGGATTTGGAAATGTCCCATGTGTACCTGTGTGAGTTTTAATTCGGACGCTGTAGGCGCATTTCTATTTCCCCATTACCTCATAAATGGATCTGAAATTAGAGCTACCTCTTTAAAATATTCATCCATTGTTTAGGTTTTTATTTGTTTGCTTTATTGAGTAATTTTGCAGTATCCTCAATATTTATTTGCTTATAATTATACATTTTGAATGAAAAAAACCCTGCAAAAGCATCATTCATTAGTCCAAAAGAAAAAAAAAATAGATTCAACTTAATATTGGCCTAATTTAAAGATTTAATGTCAAATTATTAGTTTTTTTTCTGCATGCATTTTAGAGAGTTAAAATACCAAATGTTAATTATTGTAATATTTAATCTTTAATTGTGCAATGAAACTAGTTTAGGTACATGTAACCCTATAATGTCACATTTATTTTCAACAAGTCTCAAACTACCTGCTTCACTGAATCATCTGTATTTCTTCTATCCTCTGGAGGAGAATTTACATATTGAAGGTGTCAAGTACTAATTATTTTTCTATTATTGTTATTTAATTACATAATGACATATAATGGATAATGGCAAATTTGCTTTACCTACATTAGCCAGTAAAACTTAAATACATTTTCTGATTGTTATTTAATGTGTCAGACTTTAAAGGGTTAAAGTACATGCCATGTTGAACCACAAGCATTTTATTATGATTATTATAATAGATCAGATTTATTTTTTTACGTGCACAAATTTTTTTTTACCAGATTGCCAACATGCACACCTTACAATTAAAATGAACATCAGCTAAAGCACTCAATAGTTTACACAGTACTTCATCGTGCACTATCATGTGTAAGTAGGTGTAAATGAAATGGGAATTGTTGCATAATAAATCTTATCAATATTCTGCACTGAAGGGGAAAAAAGCAATAGAAGAGTGTGTGGATGAGAAAGTGTTTATACAGGCTCCTTCAGTGGGAGCTGGGGATGGGATAGAGCGTGGGTTTTGACATTTGTCAACAGTATCTAGCATCATGCTTCAAGGCTGAAGTGTTTATTGTTGCTTGGCAACACAATCAGCTGCTCCTGAATTTGATTCCTAAATACCAAACTTGTTTTATATTATCAGGGCTGCCCTGATGACTTTGTGAGTAGTTTGGGGAGTTTACTATTAAATCTGTAAACGCCTTGCCGTATAATCTGGGTCAAATCCTGACTGAGGTCCCTAAACAGATTTCTCCTCTGAGCATGAAGACAAGGACAGAATTAAAGTTTTAAAAAGTCCAAAACACCATAAGTTAGAGTCTTTTCTAAGATAACCAAAGCTACAGAAAATCAATTTGTCCTCTAAACAAAGTTTCCCTTTCCTTTTAAATTAATTTGGCAGAACTGCAGCTATAGTCTCTTGTGTTTTAGGGAAGCTGTGACTGTTTTTCCTTCATATACATAAAAAAAAAACAGGTTCACAAGTTTAACTTGTGGGGAAATGAACCACACAGAGCGCTCAGTGTTGACTGCATGGCTCATAAATCTATTGTAAAACAATAGCATGTAGGATGTCAGGTTTCAGGCCGGCTGTGACTACATCAGAGAACATTATTTACCCCACCTCATACAAAGGATGTGGGATGTTCTGTAGTGAGAGGTTCAGCCAAACCGACGCACTGCAAGTCATCAAAACTCAGAAGTCACGAGCACAGAGCCACAACCAAGATTCAACCCCAGAGAGCGCTGCTCCTTCTTATTAGCAGCAAGTGATGGATCAATACCAAATGGTGGGCTGTTTCCACAGATAGAGAGAGGGGGGAAATAGAGAATGAGGGAGAGAGACTGCATTAAACATTGATGTGGCCCTGCGTTATAGATCGATAAGGCCCCAGCTTTCTTCACGCAATTACACGTCAGCAAGCAGTCGCATGATGCATCACACAGACATGCATTATTGCATCTAACGAGCACCAGTCCAAAAGGTATTTCCAGAACTGCAGTTTAGTGAGAGGAGAACAGCAGCAATGGATCGTTCAGCTCATTCACGATTATATGCACAAGTCTAATTTTTGAGAGAGAAGCCAGAATGGTAACATATCGGTTTAATTCCCTTCTTTGTGGCGATGTCTGCAAGACTGTATAGTTGCTGGTCGATAGAACATGTGCTGGAGCGTCTCTCCGAAGCTTCCTGGCTCCTTAATCAATACAGCACACAATTCTCAAAAGATTTCCATTCCCTTTTTCCATCTTTTCCATTCATCTATCCTTTAACCTCCCTCCTGTATGTCATCCTGTTCAAGGTTGCAGCTAGACTTTGTAATTCAATGAGAATCATGTGCAGATGCCGAATGCTGCTTGGGTTTCGAAGGCCTTTTCTTTGTGACGGTAGCAATGAAATGAAAGATTTGAGGCCCTTAGGTAAATTCATTTAAGTGGGGGTTAACTCTTCATGGGAATGGAATCAGGATAGAAAAAAATGACAGACAGAGCAACAGACGAAGATGAGAAACCCACAGGAGAAATCAGCAGGACTGAAATGAGCACTTAACAATGATGAAACGCCATGGTGGCCTGCTGAGTCTGGAATCTTAATATGGGGCTGAAAACAAAAAGTGACAAACAAACAGTGGAGAAGTATGCAACATCCCCCAAACTAATCAGCTGTCCGCTCAGGAGATTTAGGAACATGAAAGTGTTTTCTAAACAAACCACAAAGACTTTACAGTGATTCAGACCTCATCCACACCCATTTGGTCCAAAATCTCTTAAAAATAAAACAAAATTAAAAGTGTTTTGGATAGGTTTGGAGATTTTGGTCATGCTCAGCACATTATAAGCAATATAGCTTGTTCAAAAACTGTGACCATGTTTATGGAGCAGCACTGATTCAGGAGCATAAAGCGGCAATATCTGATTGAGTCACCGTGTTTAACAAAGAAGACAATCCTCACCAACACGGGTGTGAGATTTTTCTAATCTGCGCCGCACTAAAAAGCTGTGTCAGTCACAGAGAAGCTCTTTAAATAGAAAAGACAGAACAGTCAACTGGAATACATCAAAAAGAAATGTGTTATTTCAATGTCTCCCTAAAGAGACACACGACAATGTGTCTGATTTGAAAATTGGATAGAAAATAATCTGCCATCCTCTGAGACATTAGCTCCGAGTGGCGACACACGAGCATTGCCAAGCCGCAGAGCAGACAGGACGATTAAACGAGAAAGGGGACAAATTACAGACTACACACACAGATGCATTAACGGTGTTCAGGGCAAGGAGCCGCGGTGTGAAAATAACATTTTCAGCATGAAAGCAGAGCCAGGTCAAGACAAAACGGAACGCTGTGAGAGATAAGAGAAGATAGAGAGGAGTGGAGCAACAAAATAGATCAGCGGCAGATGTTGGACACAAAAAATGCTTTGTAAGGACAATTAATATGCATGAAGTAACTGCAGAACCTGATGAAATTATTTTATAATAACAGCAAGGTGACATTCTCTTGGCCTCACACATCTGGGCTGCCACGTCGCATACGATTTAAGATTCAACCATGCAGCGCTCGGGGATGCTTTTTCCTCACGATTAGCAGTTTTATAATCGAGTTGTTGTAGAAGGAGAAGGGAAGGAGAAGAGTACAACATCCCCCACCACACACACACATCCAGGTGCACAGTCAGTGCACTTCCAGAGACTATAGAGAAGACACACACATCTAATCTCAGTGGTCAGTCTGTATTCCACCTATAATGCAGAGACAGCACATTTTTATACCCTAACTTGTCACTTATCCCCACATCCTTCACCATCTTTTATTTTTTTCTCTGTCTCTTTTTTCCCTCTGTTTCTTCTCTTCTCTGCTGTGGTCAGGGGAGAGAGGTTAGGCACATCATTTGCATTCATTAACATTACATTAGCAGACAGAGTGATCTTTAGAAACCAGGCTGCAGGAGAGTGTCATCTTTAATTCATCATAACCCCACCGCCCACTCACCCACCCACACTCCTCTTTTTTATCCTTCCTTTCTTCCATCTATCCCCCTCTACCTCACGATGCCAAGCATCCTACCCCTACCATGGATGTTTCTTCACTTGACTTTCATCTTCTTTAACTTATTTTTCCACTTTTGTTTTTTTTATGTATCAAATATTCTTTTATTGACAGATTAAAAGGACTAACATCTTTCATTTTTGCTAACAAATATAAGGTTTATCTCCTTCTTAAAGGACAAAAAACACGTCTACACATAACATCAATGAGGTGTGTGTGTGTACAACAAGTGCAAAAGACATTTGAGTAATTATAGCCTGTGGAATTATACATGTAAATGATTGTATGTGAAGCTTTCTGAGTCTGGACTTTGATCTTGTGTAAAGACAAAGACTAGGAGCTATAATTGTGCCTATTATTTTGACTGAGTCATTAAAAAAAAGTGCTGGCTAAAGCCAATAAAAGCTTTTACGCTTATACCCTATAAGCAAATACAGATGGTAGACAGAAAGTATGGTTTTTTCCATCTTATTGGACCACTTTGAACTAATATTAAAACTATTTAGCATAACAACAGATGACTTCAAGTGATTTCAGTTCCTCCTCCTCATAAACTAAGCAGGCACTAAAAACCATGGAGGTGTAATAGCTAAAGCACATAACGGAGGAGACGCGCTGAACACTGATCAAAGCTAAGCAAAGTCCTGGAAATATCTCTGTATTATTTCAAGTATTACGGGATATCAAGATTCCTTTCCTCAAAGGCTACATTACGTCATTTTAATCACGCGAAGAGACTTTTGGATTTTTCCAACCGAAGAAAGAGATCATTTCAAATGTTTTTTTGCACTTTTGCTCCTGTCAAACATGGCAGATTAATGACGTATTTTTAACAAAATCCAGTATTTGCATTGCTTTCCTGCACGCCGCTGTTGATGGAAAAGATAATGCTAATTGCACAAAAACATGAACCTTTCATGCACTCATGCACACACATGAACTGCACAAGAATCAAACTATTAACAATATCAATAAAATATACTGTGTGTGTTCATGTCGAAAGGTTGGCACGTATGAAATAAGAAATGGGTTTGTTTCATTACAGCAGCAATGACTTGAAACAGGTCCATGCTGAAGCAGCTCTTTACCTCCAAGACTCATCACAACACTCATTACTGCTGATATTACCTCAGCCCGCCTGTCTGCTGTTAAGAAACCTGACAATTTGCTGTTCTAAAAGATGGTAATTACAACTCTTATCAGGCTCCTCACCTCTCAAAACAGGATTTAGGGAGAGTCAGACTAGTCCCTGATGCTTCACTGGCTGTTGAACAGGAATCTGGCTGGGTTCCCAGTCTCTCAGCCACGCCCATTTATTGTCATTTTTCTTTCTTCTTTCCAATTCGCACTTCCTGCTTTTTATTTCCTTTCTTTCCAACCGAAGCTTCAGATGTTAAATCCATCAGGTCACAACCAGAATTCCTCCATCAATTTCTCCAAATACGGAACGGCTGACATGAACCAGAAGGTCCGAGAAATATCAAGTTACAGCACACTGTGGCTCTGTAAGAACATGTTCTCCTGTTTCCAAAATAGGGAGACGGAAAATCACTCTATTAGAACCAAACTCTGTGTTTGTCTTGGAGGGCTAGTATTGAGAAAATAGAAGTGTAATCTAATCCTGTCTCCTGGGAAGAATGGGTTTAAAAAAAGATTATACATCATAGTTTGACATTTCTAAATGGTGCATATGATAGTTAGCTCTGGCTTATAGTTATATATATATATATATATATATATATATATATATATATATATATATATATATATATATATATACATATATATATTTTATATTACATACATTGGCTAAGAATGCGATTTTTAGTAATAAAAGTTACTGCAAATGGGTTATCCAGAAAATGTACAACCAGAGCTGTTTCACATCAGATATTCTCCTAAAATCTGCAAAGAAAATCAGAAAACTGGTTTAAAATGAGCAAATGTTCTCATTAATGAATCTGATTTCAAAGAGGCAAGCACGCTCTTGTATTTGAAGATTACTCATGTTGAATTACCTGGCTGCATTTCATAGCAACACAGAGGTTGGAGGAAATATACACAACAAACCGCCCTTTGCTGTCACCCACTTGAACTGAGATAACCATCTTGTAATATGTGGATCCAATATGGAGGGCAGAGAGAAATTAAGAGATAAAGGAAAAAGAGCCAGGATAAGCAAGACCCGAGTGCGATGGAGTGGAAGGATAAAAGAAAGTGGGTGTAGTTCAGACAAAAAGAGATTCTGACTCAGATACAAACTCGCATCGTGCAGCAGCATCCAGTGTTATCTCATCTTGATACAGACCTAACCTTGGTGAAGCAAAAGAGTCACTTACCGGTAATTTCTAAGAAATCACCCTCCCTCTGTTCCCCTCCAGCTGGCATATTAGTGTGCAACAAAACACTGAAACAAAACAAATTTTTCTGCATGCACTCACATGCATCAAACATCACATTTTATTCACACATACCTACACCGGTGCACCCTACACCGGTGCACCCTAAAACTCTTAAAAAAATAAAAAAAAGTCTAACAAACTGACAAATCCCTCAGCTGCAAAAAGAAAACTCAAAGAAAATCATAAAGTCTGCACTTTAATCCCCAAAAAGTAGTAGCTTAATACCTCTTAACTCTCTGACTGCTAGTTTTACGCCAAGAATGGAGCAACGCACTACAGAAAAGTAATAACTAAGCCTGTATTCAAAGGGGAGAGGTGAAAACCAGGTAGCTATATCCAATCTCATTAAATGCTGTTGTTAACCATGTTTGGATGCACCACAAAATTGACTCGCGCCTCCTGAATAATCCCCCTTTTGGCAGCACGGGGCAAACAGACAAGAGAATGCAGGAAAGAGCTGGAGAGAGCGGGAACCTTGAGGGTTTAACGCCGTGCTCTATCCCGCTCTCTCTCCATCTAATTTTAGGCAGTAAAAAAACGACCTTCAACCACCTTGAACCCATTGGAGCAGAATTTCAATAAAAGACAAATTATCACCCATGCCCAAGGGGCTCGGGAAAAGGCTCACTCTAAGCCTGAATTGACTGCAGATATAAGACAATTTAACAGTCATATGGAGGTGTGAGTGACTCAATCAGATGCCATACTTCGGTTTCACACGGAGTGCGAGTCTCGGCGGTAAGTGGTAGTTACTGTACCCTGTCGGGAGAGGATGCCACCGGGATGGATCACTGATTGTTTTCCGAGTGTGTGCGGGAAGCGTGCGCCGAGCCACATATGCCGGTTTGCGATTGGGAAAGTGTTATTCAATTTGGCTGTGTTCTCCCTTGACCCACATAGTGAGATTCAGGTAATGGATGCCTAAGTTTGATATTCCCCTGCTGTGCGCTCTCTACCATGGGGACAGTGCTGCCTAGTTGGTGTGAATGAGAGAAGACGCGTGGTGAGATTTCACTCTGTTAACCACTAGCGGGGTTCTCATTGGGGATCTCGTTAGTGCAGCTCGTGCACACGCAACAGTTTTGCCAACAACACGTGTGCAGAAACCGTGAACACATTCAAACCACACGATAGTGAGCGCAGATTTTCACAGGTTGATGCCACCTTTCCTTCTACCCATTTTTTTCATTCTTTATGCTATCTATCTAAATAAAAAACAATGGCTTCTCCAGTGCCTCCAAGCAAACACAGTGCTTTTCATTAAAAGCAAACACTAAATCCACTTTCTTGCACTACTTGCTCAGATGCAAGTGGGACTCTATATATTTTTGTCTTTGTTTTTTTTTTTCTCTCCTCCGGGGCTTTGCTGGAGTCTGTCAGGGGATAGGAGATAGAAAACAGTCCAGAGGCTAGAAGAAAAACTTTCAGCAAAGGAATTTGACCCTACAGGATGAGTCTAACAGAGTCGGATGATATTCTCCAATAGGAATCTATAAAAATAGAGGAGAGGGTGAAGAGGTGAGGAAGAGACAGGTACTTTTTAGCTTGAGGGTGTACGAGCGAGAGACCTTTTTGGGTATTTTTTTCAGGAAATCTTATACCATAGAGGAACATGGTTCATGTCCTCTCTCGGTTTTTCTTTTGAGTTAAAATTGACTGTAAAAAAAACAATAAAATGCCTCCATTTTCAGCATCAATAGGTTGTGTTTTGGCATGTGTGTTCCTCCATTTGATGTCCTCCACCATCCACCCTGCCCCTGTTTTTCTATTTGCTACTTTATTTTTTTTTCCAAATGTGTTTTTATGGCTCTTTAAAACTTATTTTTGTCAACTTACTCTGAATGCTACAAACCAGCTCAATAACTTGGCTCATCTGGGAGGGCAAATGTCACTTTAACCACACTAGACTCAGTCTGTTTAAGCACAGGGGGATATTTGTGTGTGTGTGCTATTTTGATTTTGAACTACACACACACACACACACACACACACACACACACACACACACACACACACACACACACACACACACACACACACACACACACACAAGCACATACTAATATCCTCTGGCATCCAGAATGCTTTGGTGCTTGAGCTTTGGCCCACAAACACAACCCAAATGTCACAGCTGTCCAGTTGCACGAGTGGGGAATGCAAACATCCCGGTTGTTTTAGCTCCCTCCATGCTGGTACTGACTGTCATCATTTAGACAACACCCATTAACACCACACTTTCTCTCTTTTTCTTTCTTCTTAATCCTGTCATTTTGGATCTCCCGAGCTGTCTGTGGACTGCTACTGTAATGGAGACAACATGAGAGGATCAGAGGGCGAGCTTCTTGATGCAGAGAGACAGCCTGTGGTTACCCTCTCTGTTAAAGATCTTCCTTCCAGAGGAAAGAAAAGAGCTTCCAGGCAACCCTTTTACTCTGCGCTTGCCAGATGAAGCTTCTTTTTTTTTTACTTCTTTTTATTTTTTCTGGTGTGATGCGAGCTGTGCTCCAAGAGTCAAAGTGTGACTCTTGCTACAACAGTTGCAGCTAAAGAACCGAGACGCCTCGTTAAATATGTAGTGCCACGAACCCACTTCAAGCTGTTCTCCTACTCCACATGAAGGAAGCGGCGGAAAGGAAACACTTGCACGTTGCTCACTTTGCACTTTCAGAAAGAGAAATTTACTGCACGTGAAAACATAACACACGTTCTGAGCTGCGTGTGCTTCTTTGGGATAATAAATTATTTGTCCAGGCTTACTTCACTAGAATGTGTGCAGGTCCGATGTTTGGATGTGTCTGTGGTTTCATTGGGTTTTCTTTGGGGAGAATTGCACAATTTTTACTGAATTTCAAACTAAATAACTGTGTTACCTAAAGAAGTTTTCAAAAAGTACATTTTTTTTACCTTTTTGAGGCAACAAATCAAATACAACAAAGGTCCATTTGGCTCCATCCATCCGTTTTTACTTGGTGTGTGAAACTATGCACTTGGAAATAAAGTGTCTTACATGGCAAAAACACACCAATCCAGAGAAGCAATGATGACTGCAGGTGCTTCAGTCATCTCTGTAACTGACCTCCACTGAGTTGGAAGAAGCAAGCGGGGGCTGACAGATATTTATATAAAAAAAGAGCCCACAGGTTTGATCACAAATACAAAACAGAGCAGAGATGCTTCGTTTCATACCTGAAGAAACGAAACGATAAGTAATTCTGTTTTTTTAGCCTTCACACGCACACATTTATATAAATGTGATCTTTGCTATACCAGTAAAAAAAAAATGCTTCACACATCTTTTCTATGTGGATTATGCACAGGTTGGAAAAGACGCTAACACGCTATGGAGACCTTCCACTGACATCCATACAAATGAGTGGATCATGAATTCTTCCAGACAAGCTGGCTTAAGCTTCTTAGTCTAAAAGCAAACATCCCCCTCTTCAAATGTGAGGTTTTTCATTCCTAAACAAACAAATAAGACTCTCGTCTATCAAAATACATAACACAATTTGATCAATTTTAATATGACTCAGCAAACATTGGTAGCATGCTGCTAAGTTTCCAATATTACTCCAAATGTTTCAACACAATCAATTATATGAAAGCATCAGGAAGCCCTAGAGATGACTGGAAAGCAAAACATAAACTATCATTGGTCACAAGTTTAGCATGCGCAGTAGAATATACATGTATAAAATTAAATGCCTTTCAGTTATGGAGGAAAGAAAGATGGTTCACTCTGCTCAGTTTTAAAAGGCAATTTCCAAAACGTTTGCCAGTACACATTTTAGAAAACGCTTTCGCCGAGGCTTAAATGTGTGCTGAGCAAATATGACTAGCATTTCATGAAGTGTTTGTTATCTGCGGCTGTGGGGTTATTAATGTAGATGGATGTTGGAGAGACTCCCAGAGAGTTTTCACACTCTGCTACTCCCGTTTTCTCCTTCCCGGTGGTGATTTTAGCCTGTGTGTGTCCCCTGGCAGCTCGCTCCATGTGATGACAGATCAAAACAAAAACAGGTAGAGAACACGAGTGAAACAAACAATAACAAAGTTGGAAAGGATGGAGGGACTGGCTCCTCAGCTTCAATACAGGGAGGTTACTGCTGCGACGACCGTGGCTACTGGGGAAAATTTGAAAAAGCTGTAGACATATCAGTGCTTTATTTCCTGTCTGTGCTTTCCCATCATGTTATTTCATTTCAGTTTCTTTTGTACACAGATAGCTGGTCTTGATGTCTGTAAAGACCAGCTGAAGATGATGCCTCCTTGTTTTGTTTCCTTTATTCCTTGTTTCATTTCTGTCTCCGCTCCTCTCGCCGTAACTCTCCCCAGGTGTGCTGGTCGCCGGGACTAAATGATGAGCAGAGCCACAGTGTCTGCTGTCTCTAATGGGGACATTATGCAGGAAGACGGGAGAAGTGCACACACCAGACTCATAAATCACGCGCTCCTGGAGAGAGGCTCGCTGCAAGACGTCAATGCTCCACTAACCCTGCCATACGTATGCCATATAAACTAAAACACAAAACTACACGTATGCAATCAAATATTGATTTTGCACACACACAAGTACAGATCGGCACATAAACAAGAGCGTGCAGCTGCTATTTGCCTGACCCTGCAGTCAACTTTCAACTTGTAACGCAATTCACCTACATCTGTCCAGTGACAGCCCCTCAGTTGGACAGTTTGCCACAGCAGAGCTTGTGTCAATGTGATTGAAGTTTGACAGAACAGTTTAAATGTTATTAGTTCTCCCTGACACAGCCCAGCACACACACAGGCCTGCCAGTGGCACAGGTGAGGTAAACAAAGGCCCCATTTAGCATATTAGCCATCAGTCAACATGACAGGCAAAAGAGATAAAGAAATCCACTCCCACTGTGAGTGGGAAAACACACACCGCCCCGGTCTGCTCTGTCTCACAAGGAGGGCTATATGAAGACTTTTTGGCAGGTGTGAGTGTGAACTGACACCTTAGCACCCACAAACATCCATAGCAGCATTCAGGATAAACAAACAACTCTATGCATACAGATAAATGGTGATAGGAGCAGTTTTATAGTGAAAGAGAACCATGAGATGTCTTGCAAAGCTGACTGATTGTGATACATTGGCACCAGCTTGTCTTGATCCTCCTTTTTATCTCATTTGTATCTAAATCTCCACCAGACCGCAAACGGTGGAATAACATTTTTAAATATTATACCGCATATAATTAAACAGAAGCTACATGCAGTACACTGCAGATTACTATTTAGTTTTAAATGTTCTTGTGTATATTTATCTCTATTTTAAGAGTTCAAATAATTTTAAGTTTGAATCTCACTGGGCAAAAACTTGTTAGTGAGATTAGTAAAGGAGTTTCTAAAACGTATGCCCAAGACATTTGCAGGACAAATTTTCTTACAAACTTGCTTTACACCTCGTAAAAATTGACCTTTCTTAATTACTTCTTGACTAGGGGTGGGAAGTGATAAGTTTTCTGTTGATTCTGCTTATAAATCCAATTCCTTAACAATTCCCCTATCAATTCTTGTAGTTGTTAAGCAGCTACAGAGTCTTCTGCACCATGAGCAGCCAGACAGGACGGCACTGTTTCCGGACCCAAGCTGCTGCAGTGCCTTCACCCCCCTGAGTCGTCTCAAAGAGTGCAGTGTGCGATTTGTGAAAAAGCAGAGTGAGGGATCTGGCGTTTGTTTCGAGTTCATCTGTGAAGATGCTGTAGCGGTTCGGGTGCCGGCCGGACCGCACCTCGTCACGCTCCTCCGCTGCTCACGCTGCAACTCCGACCAGAGCGGCTTGTCAGACACAAATGGTGTTAGTGCTCTGTCGGATCAATGAGAGGTGCACAGAAGTCTAACGCCTCCGGGGGTCAAAGATTACTGACCAGCAAATTTTGGGAAAACCGGAAACATATTACATTATTAAAAATAATTGATAAAGTTGGTGGTCTACAATTCTGATGGGAATGGCCTGTTGGAACCGGTTCTAAGTCAGAACTCATTCTCAATTCCCATCCCCGTTCTTGACTCAGTTTCCATTAGTCATAAATGCAAGAAATGTGAGAGAACTTTGTAAAAATTATGAACAAGTTGAGACATAATTAGGGAACTTTGTGAATAAATTGCAACACAGTCTTACAGCTGTCACTATGTGTTTCCAATTGATTTATTATGGCTATAAAACCAATCAAAAGTGCTATACCTACTGATCCTGTGCTATCAACTGCATATTTTCTTGCAACTATCCAGTTGCCAACAACTGTGGCCCAGTTAGTTAGTAAGTTAAGAAAGTCTGTTATATATTGATCAAAGGAAAACTAAAACAGTATTTTGTATCTGCCAGCAGCTGCCATGGTTTCTAATAATCAGTATCAGCATCATCCATAGAAAGTCACGTCGGTTGACCTCTACTAAAAGATAATGATCTCGCCAGTTAAAATACGAATATTTCCCTACAGGACTTACTAACTGACACTGGTAATCTTCTAACAATGTGTCATCAATGGACACCAGGACATGATGTGGCAACAGGGGCTTAGAAAACAGAACTATTTGGAGTAGACACAGCTGGGACAGGCAACCTTTCCCTAGGAAGCACAAATCTTTGCTGATTTAGTCAAATGTGTTCTGTACTGTCAGGAATTGTTTTCATATCAGATGTTATACAAATGCATCTTCTAATAAGAGCAAAAAAAAAAAAAAAAACTGGCAGGTTTCAGAATCTTTTTGGTTGCATTGTGCTTTTGAGTCTGCCACAACAGCAGATGAGCACGTTGGAAGAAAACCCATTTAAGTTGGCTAAAAAGCAGGAGAAGAGTGAGACAGGCTGACAAAGCGTTTGATATGGCAGATAAAAGGGAGACAGCATTCATAATCTAACTGCAATATTTATACGGTCTGCTGGTATTTGTCTTACGTCTTTTAAATGGCACGAAGCAACCTTTATCCTGAGAGAATTCTCCCTGCAAGATAATGGATTGCGAAGACAAAACCTCCTCCTCAAACATCGTCATCTGCCCCTTCCTCACTTCCTATCATCAACAGACGCAAACATACACACAGTGTGTAGACACACACACTTCTGTCAACACTCCCTGAGGCAGTGGTGTTAATTCCTTTCAGCCTATTCTCAGTCACACATGGCTGTGGAGGCAGTCGCACAGCAGAGCCTCACTGCTGGATTAACCTTTGCTCTCGCCACAGATCTGTTTTTCTGTGGGACCGGCAGTGAGACAGGGGCCATGCCTGGCAGATAGTAACTCATTGTCAGAACACTGTCAGCACCGGACCCTGCATTAGTGGCTTTTGAAGAAAGGGACTGTTGACGTGGGCAGGGTGCCAGGCAAGAGAAAAAACAGGCCCACTGCCCCGCACAGCTCTGAACCTGACCTCTCCTCTCAGGATGTGAGGGAGGGGTGGAGGATTGTGAGCGCATTTGCGCGTGCTGCCATGTGGAAATGTGCACGCATGCAGGCTAGTGTGTGTTAAAACATTACGGGCAAGTGTGTAATTTGGTTGGTGATAAATCCCCGAGTCAGAAAAAATAAGACGTTCTCACTTTCTTTTGACTTTCCTTTCATGACTTCTTACCAGTGTACCATGTCCAATCCTGTTTTCTCTACTCTCCCCTGTGGTCTGTGTTACATTTACCAGATGAAAAGGTCATGTTTCATGGTGAATGTAATGAGTACGTTCTGCAGGAATACAGCCACTGGCACTCAAGCAGTTTAAAGAAAAGCAAGCGTTAAAAAAATATGCAAAAGCATAAAAAAAAAGGGACACCAACTTGACTTTTTTCTAATAATTTTCTTTTTCTTTGAACACAACTGCATGGAGAAAAAAAAAACTTGGGAAGAAGTGCAAAGGTTTCCACAGTGGCTTTGTGGCTCAACTGATGGGTTTGACCCTCGTATACAGCATTACAACAAAATAGTAAGCAAAATTATATGACGTTGAGTATTCTTCATAGCATAAATCAATGCTAAATGCCTCTTACTATAATCAATAGAATGCACTTAGAAGACTATTACTGGTTTGCATTCTCACACCGCTCATTTAGGTCAAGAAAATTGCTTGTCATTCTTAAGTGATTGGGAAGCAAATTAATTAGATATTCAAACGCTGTGAGACAAACTTCTCAAAGAGGGAAAATCGAGGCCAGGGACATGTTTGCACATAAGTATCTAACTGTGTTAATCTCATGCCAGGGTGAGGTAAATGGACTTGCATGTAATCCTTCAAAAAGATAACAGTGTGGGGCCATCAGAGATGATGCTTTCCATACATCAAAAGCTGATGCGTTGAATGTTAGCTTGAGTGAAGAAGGGACCATCGGGAACAAATATTAACACAAAAAGAATGAAGTATTTAAAACAAGCATGTTTGAATAATTGCACTGGACAATATTAGTTAGGTTTAATGCATATTTTTTTTACTTTTTTGTAACACGATCAAGTGTATTGTTTAGCCTGCCCCCAATAATTACACATACTAAAACATACATGTCCATTTTAAGGCCTTTAACAATTTTATCTGGCCAACAAAATTATACTTTACATGTATTATAACTGGACTGTGGTACAAAAATCCCTAAAACAACAAATCCTAGAATGAACTGGAACAGGAAGTGAAAGTAAATACCCAGCAAATTATGATTGATCTGCTAACGCATCTTGAAAAATATATTCACATTTTTAAAGGGACATTCCACCCAAAAGTTTTTTTTTTTTTTGTCTACTGCCATATTCCCCATAGTTAGTTAGTTTCAAAAACAAAGATGTACCGTAAACAGCCCAGTCGCTATCCTGATCCGGCAGTACTCCTTTAGCTAGGCAAAAAACAATGTAAGTGAATGGTAACAACTAGCATTGTGAGAAGTCCTTAAAATCACTCAAGTGATACTAATTAGTGACCTCAATAAACATATCGACTGTAAGTGAAAATAAAAAGTAACACAAATGAATTACAGGTACTATTTTAGAATCGGGACTATTTTATGACAAAGAACAGCTGTAAGCCTCCGCTGAAAGGTGCAAGGACATGATGCAGCAGCCCTAAAGACGCCTACTTCCGTAAACACATATCTGCACGTTGTTTGCAAACCTCAAAAATGAAGAAAAATAACACAAAGGCATGAGCTGCACAGAGATTCTCTTCAAAAAACTTTACTGGGTTTAGCCTAGTAGACAGTATTTGTTTTTACAAATGTAGGTGTCTTTGGAGCTGCTGCGTCATGTTCTTGCGCCCTTAGCGGAGGCTTACAGCTGTTCTTTGTCATGAAATAGTCCCGAGTTTAAAATACTTCCTGTAATTCCTTCGTGTTACTTTTTATTATAGTCGATATGATTATTGAGGTCACTAAGCAGAATTAGTATCACTACTGAGTGAGTTTTAAGGACTTTTTATCTCATAATGCTAATTGTTACCTTTCACTTATATTGTTTTATGCTAAGCTAATGCTAAAGGAGTACTGCCGGATCAGGATAACAACTGGGCTGATTATAAATTGTTTTTTTTACCACTTATCGAACTATGAGGAATATGGCAATAGACAAAATGTCCCTTATGGGTAGATTAAAATCCAGAGAAAAAACACAAGAAATTTATGTCTCAAAGTAACTGACCTCACTCAGACCAAGGATTTTTTGGGGGGCCTTCTATGAAATTGGGTTTGACACCCCTGAACTATAGCACAGAAACACTTGTTTGCCAAGTAGGGCATAAGACACTTCCAGCCTTGTACAACAGAATGAGAAAAAACGAGATGGAAAATTGTAAAAGGCTAAGATGACAGAGCTACTGAATTATTTAGTTTCAACTTTGATGAAAACAATGTGCTTTAAAACCACCTTGGATAACGACTTGCTCTGCAAATATGATCCACACTGAAGCAAAGGCTGGTAACAGCTTTTAATGACGGAACTGGAATCAGAGCTCGATAGGAACCATGATATCATCCAGTGAAGTCACTCAGCTTGAACATCATGTTTTATTAAAGAACAAAACAACTGAGATCAGGAACCACTTGGAAATTAAGGTCATTTTCTTATCAAATCCGATAAAACTGGACTTGTTTTACAGCATTCCTTCCCTGATTTTCTTAGAAAATAAAATCAATTTCATTCCAATAAATATCCACCTAGACTTCAGAATGCCACACAACAACCATGTACAGTATTTCTATTATTTTTTTTTATGTGTGTGGATTTTAAAACTGAACACCATGGGTTTTATAGGCCATCACCTAAATCATAAGCAGTAAAAGAAGTCACACAAATTTCCTGAAAGAACATTATGATGATAGGCTCGTGAACATTTCAAACCCACCTACCTCCATTACACGCTGTAAAAATTCAGTTTACTTGACATAATACAGTGTAAGGAGAAAACGTTAAAGGGGTGGAGGGCCAGAGGGACTGAGCAGATGGAGCAGCTTTGTACTTCATTGTGTGCTCGGATAACAAAGAATAGAAAGATAGCACCAAACACAAGTGAAACAGGAAAAAGGCCATTGGAGAGTTCCCTTTAACTGCCCCATGTTTCTTTTATTTTCCTCCAACCCTATGTCACCTAGGTGAGACTTCTTTGCTCCGCTGCTTACAAAGCGAGAAGCCCATTCCATCTAGAGCGATCCCCAAGTGGGTAATGTACTCTTTAGAAAGCTTACTCTTGCCGAAATGAAAGTTAAGGCTGCAAATTCATGGAACTGATCTGCTACTTACAGCAGGCCCGGCCCAGAAACCGAACAGGAGGGATGTGGGACTTGTTACAGTAGGAAAGCTATAAGTGAAATGGCAATTTGGGGTTTTAATGAAACCCTGATGAATGGGGCTCAAACTCTGGCAGCGATAACTCAAAGCGCAGGCAGAGACACACGTCTTAGCTGAAGTCACACATAACACATTGTGTTTAAAGTCTAGCAGATTATTAAAAGTAATTAAATAATGCCTGATTGTGCAGTGAGAGAATCCTTAACAACAGACTTTTGAATTGAGCAACACTTTTGTTTTTTAGCTTGAGAAGCTCTGATAAGGTCATCTATATACCAATACATCCATGCATTTATTAGCTTTAACTGTAAGGCTGTACAGGGTCATGGGGGGCAGCAGAGCCTATCTCAACTTACAACAGGCTTAAGGCATGTTACAATTCAATATGTTATCACCTTGACACTTAGACCTTCAGCAAGCTCTAAATTATGAGATAAAGGAAAAGCATCAATGTTACCTAATAAATCACTCCGTTTGACATGGAAAGCAGTAGATTGTTGAATTTCCTCTGATAATTACTTTCAGTGATGGGTAGAGTTTACCCAAGGAGTCAAAGCATCAAAAGAAGGATAAAAAGCTTCATCATTTACATTCAAATTTTCAACTATAGTAAGAAAAACTGACTGTTTATGGGTATTTCTGTTAATTGAGTGCGGAATCTGACCTTCAACATTGCAGGTTTCCCATAGTCACTGTATTTTCTCATGTAAAATGTGGACATTTGTTGGCAGTTTATTACTAATAAATGTCTGTCACTGATAATCATATTGACTCATGCAAGGCAATAAAATGTCAAATATCTTTGCTCCAGGTAGGTTGACAAGTCACTATATATATATATATATATATATATATATATATATATATATATATATATATATATATATATATATATATATAAACATCCAGGAAGTTGTTAGGAAACTTAATCTCAGCAACTTTTGATTAAAAAAGCTGTCAGGAATCAACAAACTTATAAGCATTTAAAACATGTTTTAAAGTAAATTAAATAGAAACATGTATATTTTCATAATTGTTGAGTAATTTGTTTCACTTCTATGTACAAGTAGCTATTACAGGAAGGTAAAACAGCTTATTATACTTATGAGAGAGAAGAGGGATTCTCAGTTACACAATAAAGCAGCTGAAGATGCTACATGATAGGTTCCCCCAGATAATGAAGTTAGAGGGGATGACTGAAAACAGGTTAATGTGATTTGGTGACCTGCTACAGAATACTGTAATCCACCAAGAGCAATGTGCCGATGTTATGATTTAATAAGAGGAAACATACGAATGGCCATGGCATGAATGAAGCTTCATGAGAAGTTGCAGCTCGTTTCTGTGACGCACTTGGTTGACTGCTAAACAGAACAAAGCATTAATAATAATAAAAAACTATTATTATTATTATTAGTAGTAGTAGTAGTAGTATTATACTAGTATTAACTGAATGAATCAAGCCTTGCAAATGTTTAAAACTTGCTTACACAGTCAAATAAATGATTTGTTTTCACTCTGGCCTAAACTCTGCAACTTCAAGGAACACAGTCAGCCAAACTAATCAGCCAACAATTAACAGAACACCGTCAGCATTGCCCTCATTCTCTGAGAGATGGCGGGAGGCTCATCAAATGTGGGGCAATTTTCAGAGCTGAGGATCAATGGAGTTAAACTGTATTATAGACCTTGGGTTTCACTGGCAGTCCTTTACCTTAGAGCCCTGCTGGAAGCAGTCATTACTTTACAAACCTCACTTTATAAACCCAGCTGTAGCTGCACTCAGCAGCCAAGGTGAAGCTGATGTAAAGAGCTCAGTAAGGAAAGATAGTTTAGCTACCATTACATGTAATGTGTGGGCTTTTTTTTTGGTCAATGACTGATATATAACACACAGGTTGTGGTACAGAAAATGATATAAGAATGTGTGGAGTTGGACGTTTTTTTTTATTTGAAATCTAAATGATTTGTTGTTTGATTATTTGTTTGGCTTGTTGGTTAGTTGACAGATTTGTTGTTGGTTAATCAATAAACTGACTTCCTAAGAATTCCATACTAAAGAACCCTTTTGACACACAGTTCTGCTAATAGTAAATATAATCTTCAAATCTTTAGCTGATGACCTGAATCGTGCAAAATAAGCATCAACTCACGTCTCTAATGGATCAGTTGTGTTTAAATTGATATTGTTTTTGTGCATGCATGTGTCCACACACGAGCAGACTCTCATTTGTACATTTGCATGAAGCGTTCCATTTTTAATCATAGTCTACCATATGTCTCCTTTGTGAGTCCCTTGCAGCCTGACTCTGAGCCAGAGAGCAGAGCTGGTAGGGAGTCCACCTGCAACGCTTCTAAATTCAGAAAAGCAACTCTTGTGTTGCCACTAAAAGCTCTCCACAGTGGCCTAAAGCCAGTGCTGAGAGTCATGCTCAGTTCAGAAAATAGCTGATGAGAAAAACCCAACCTCATGAATACTTATGCTTAGGTAATTAAAAAACTCCTCTGGCCGCAGTGTGCTGCCTTTTTCCTTCCCCTGCTTCTAACTTTTTGCGTCCCCTTGCAGTCTCATAAACAGATTTGACTAAACAACAGGGCAGACTGGAAACAGAAGGATGGTGGACTGTACCAAGGCTTTCAGGAATTCTAAGACAAATCCCTAGCAGAATCGGTGCCAGAGGCAGTGCACATCTGCCTTGCATCTGCTCCTTCTAGGTGATTAGTGAAATAATAAGGTGCATTTACAATGTTCTAAATGCCACTTTGTAATAAAATTACCTGCCTTAAATTATAGGCAGCACTTCTTTGACTTAAACTAGTTCAAAATAGGTCAAAACAAAGTTTATGTTCCCCATCTGTTCTGTTTGGCCTGTTAAAAGTATGCCTCACCTTGCATTCCCAAACACGCCGAAAGCATAAAAAACCCGTCAGACATAACACCTACATAGAACAGAAGATGACCCAACAAGCAAACACATGCAGGACTGACTCAATAATCAGCCCACATAGAAGCTGGAAGAGTTTGAGCCTTAGAGTCAAAACATGAAATTTCAAATCCTCCTGTTTGATTATATCTGTGTGGATGTCAGCACAGATAAAAAGGTGAATCTGCATAGCGTGCATCCTTTAGGCTGTTTGGTTAAGTGGCAGGGACAGCACGCCAAACTGAGTGTGACAAATAGCCAAACACTCAAATGTGAAACAAACCACAGTCAAATCCAGAGAAGCAGACACAAGCACCCTCCATTCTTCAACAACCGATACACCAAACCAGGGACGAGCTTCATTTTGTGAGTCATTGTGAGTGTTTGTGTAAAAGAGAGAGAGAGAGAGAGAGAGAGAGAGAGAGAGAGAGAGAGAGAGAGAGAGAGATAATGACAACTTTATTAACCAAAACCATTTACAACAAGAAAATTGAGCTCAAGAGTTAAGATATAAAATCAGAGGACACCAAACTGAGAGTCGCAGACAACTGATGCAGAATAATTTGCAATTAATATCAGTAATTGAAGCAATTAACTTTTGTTTTGTTGTGGAAACCATTTAGACACTCATGCGTGCAAGAACACACAAATAAACGCACACACAGGAAAAAAAACACACATACACCTTCATTAGGGTGCATATAGTGACTGAGCAGCTACAGCTCACATGGGCTCTTTCATTTATGCTTCTAAGGGTTTTCAAAACACAGTGTTGAAATGCTGTAATAGGTGTGTATAGCTACTAACAAGAGGACACTTAATATTCAGATTAATATTTCACAAGCTGTTAAAAGGAATTCCAAGATCAGAGTTTCCTCTCGCTCTTCACAGTGAACCAGATGGCAGTTCTTTCACTCCTTTGTTAACACTTTTTTTTTACTCTTTTGTGTTATTTTTTTGTGTTCGTTGTACCTCAAATCGACCAACAGCCAGATGAGGCTTTAAAGCACACCTAAAGCAGTTTCTAACAATAGCTGCCCAGATATCTAAGCATGCCTCCTCTCATCCAGTGATGCTCACGTCTTTTGAGGTGAATTTTTAAGCACCTCTTTGGAGATGCGATGGCTCTTTATCCACAGCGTTTTTAACTTCAAACACCTTGAGTTACGCGTACGCTGCTGAAACACGATTTCAAGTTATATCCAGCCCCATTTCCATTCAAAAGCCATGCTTTTGTCCACAAGAAATATGCTACAAATATATTTAGTGCAAGAAAAATGCATTCATAAATTATTAAATTAGTCCAACTTTTCTTTTGTTTTATTTCTTGTAATACTTTTAAACTCTTGCTTCATTTTTGTTTGGTAAAGTTTTAAAAAATCACACTTTATAAATGAAATAGGAGCTCCACAAAAAGGAACACATGTAAAAAAAAACAAGTAAGAACACCCAACAGCTAATTATGTACTAACAACAATGATTGATATTATAATTTTCTTGTTAGTTTCACCCTCTTGACATTGCTATCAGCACATGAGCAGGCTGAACTGCATTATATTAAGATACATTTCCACTTTATGAACCTTTTCCAGGAACAAGGGTAGCCATCTGGAGTCACCCCTGGGGTAAAACATTCACCCCAGAAAATACCCCTGATATAGGTAATGCTTTAGAAATAACCTAGAACCTTTAGGGTGGTAGTGGAGCACCCAATACTTCTAAATAGTTGCTTTTCTCCAGGATTCCCAACACACCTGGAACTTTACTAATCCACTACTAAAACATCCCATTTGTCTGTTATTAATTCCTTCTAAAACATCTAACCATAAGTAGGACAGAACTCTGTTTGTGTATGAATGAAACAGGTGTTGATGAGGGAGTTTAGTTGCTGGCAGACAGATTTCATTACAGCTCAACAAAGCGGCGTTGTTTGTCTCTTGTAAAAAGCTTTTGTGCTAAAAGCTAGCCGGTGGCTGGCAGTGGCCTTGCATTTAATGGCCAGATGTGAGAGTGGTATCAATCTTTTCATCAAACTATTATTGGGCACTCTATGTTCTGCACCTCTTCTTTAAATATAGTATATCATCTATGGGTTTGTTTTAACCAGGACAAGTTGTAACACTGAAAGACTTTCCAAAGTCTTGGCACAAACACCTGATCAATAGGAGGATTTAACTTCATAGCAGACTGCTCAAATGACTTCATCAAAAGCCAGAAATAATCCTGCGGAGGCTTCAGATAATAATCTTTGTGTCTTTTTCTGACCCTGCCTTTTTTCATACTGACATTTCATCTGCTAATCTCAGTCTTTCATGACATCAGGAACGAGCAGATTAAGGCTGGAGAGGCATCACACAACAAAGAGAAAGCTATGCATATCATCTGTACCCCACAGACTCATGTGTGGAGTTTATGTGCACCACTATGGAAAATCCAAGCCTAGAAAGTTGTAAGATGTGTGTGGGCAGTACATCGCTTTACGATGTGAACAGTCTATCATCACTTCCTTTAATCTTGTTTATATTACTCCATCTTGTTGAGCGCTGCATAACACACATATAAACACACACTGCCATCCTTGGTTTTACAATAAAACAACATGTTTCTTGGAGACTGTACAATCTCTAAGCCTTGTGAAAACCCTAAGGCAAGTTTCTCACTAAAGTTTTTTGATTTACTTATTATAGTTTGGTTTTTGTCCCCAACACACAAGTGAGTCTCCTACAATGTGACTGTATAAGACCTCTTTATACTGGATGAAGAACTCATTAGTGTAAACAAATCTACCAGAATGTTGGTTTGTAGGGTTATGACCAGGTCTTTCAGCATGAAGTGGGTTCCCCATCACAAAGGCTTGACAGGTTCACACTGGTTTGGGGCATTTACAAAACTTCTGCAATGAGTTCAAAGCAGTTTATCATTGTGGTGGTTGTGTATTGGAGTCCTGGGGCGGAGCGTAGTATGTTGACAGGATATCCATGGTGTGGCTTGGCTAGTATTGAGAATCTGAAGCAGGAGATGTCATGCTAGCCTCATACAAAGGCTACAACTTCATCACAAGGCAGTGTGGTGCTAGAGTGGTTAAACACATAGCTGCCCGAGGTGCAGTGCCACTGTAATTAAGTAAGCAAAGAATATTTATATTATGCCGTTCAAGACATAAATTACCAGGTGCTTTACAATCACAAGTGAGACAAAAATAAACAGAGAACTGATGATAAAAATACAAGCAGGAAAATAAACTACAGAAAAAAAGAACTGAGTTCCCAAAAAGGCAGTTTGAAAATGTGTGTTTTGAGCAGTTTTTTTTTTACATAGACCATTGAGTCCACTGATCAGGGGGAGAGAGACCCAGAGTTTGGGGTTATAGAAGCAAATGCTCTGTCTCTTTTTGTTTTTAGACTGGTACGTTGCACAACCAGCAAGCTTTGCTCACTGGACCTCAGGTAGCTGCTGGGGGTATCAGGATTTAAAAGTTCACTGGTGTAAACTGGTGCTTGTCCATGCAAAGCCCTAAAAATCAGCACCAGGACCTTAAAATGAACTCTGAAATTTAATGGAAGAGTAGCAGGATGACGCGGAGGTCTTACACCAAGATTCCTAACAGAATGTTTGAACTGTGGGCGTACATCTTCTTAGGAACTTGCTGCCGACAGAGTGTGGTGAGGGTTCAGGAGGATAGCGATGTGAAAAATAGCTTACAAAAACAATTTTGGTGCTAAATTAAGTTAATAAGTTACCTTAGAGGTGCAGGGCCAAGTCTCCACCACACCTCTAATTGCCTAGCAATCTTATTTAACCCAGCTCAGCTTTTTACCAGGTGTTTTTAACAGTCGTTTGACCCCACCCTCCTTCACCCTCAACCAGTCACTATCTCACCCATTCCATTCGATCCTTTTTGCCCTATTTTTCTGTTTTTACCTTCTTCCAGAGACAGAATCCCTACTCTGAGTCTCCCTTTCCCAGCTTCCCTTGAGATTTCTTGGGATTTATAGAGGTTTAGGTTATATATTGTAGTTTCAGCTTGATTGACTGATATGCAAACACATCCTTTTACTCCTCGCTGCCCTGCCATCCTTTTGCTTTTAATCACACTCAAGTAAAGTCATATCCGAGGTTTTTCTTGCTCTTTTTTCTGCAAATATGCACAAGAACAAACACACCTGTTAGGAACAGGCCTGTCTGTCTTTAGCCACAGTCTACACAGAGTTAGCTTTTAATTCCTTTTAGTCTCCCCTGTTGTTTTTAGGCTTGCATCATCTGTGGGTAGAGCACAGACCAGGCAGGCTGCAGACACACACAAGCTGCAACATCTCTCTTGCTGAGCCTTTGTGGGACTGAAATGGCAAACCAAGCAGTCTTTCACAGATGATGGGTAGACGACTGGCAGCATCTAATAAAATGGTATTAGACCATCCAATCTGTCCAATTTATTTAGGACTGATGCGTCCCCATTCCTTGTCATTGCAGATGGCTTGAGATATGGAGTCATTTTTTAAAAATGCCTGCAAAGAAATGCTCTGTACAAGAAAAAAATGACCCTCTTTCAGGTTACTTTCACTTGCTTGATGAGGCTCAGATGGGCACAAACACCTTTTTTATATGGGTTGGTATAGGTGTCATTTCTAATCATGATAACTGGTTTATAGCTGCACTCCAAAAAATTTCATATAACATTTCAAGAAATAAATCCATTCAGTAAGTGACCTTGTTAGTGTTAGTGAAGGCAGTTAGTTCAGCAGACTCAGGTGATGTCCTTAAACACATGCATTCAGTTTGTAAGGCCCAAGCTGCAATAGAAATGAAAAAAAAAGCTCTCACCACACACAATGTTTTTAGTGTAAAGACCGTGGAAACATTACAAAACTAACATTAGCACCTTTACAGAAACCAGCTTGGTTATCACACCACTGAAAACATTCTAAAGTATCCATGTTTCCCTTATAACTAATGACAACACTATTATTGCTATACAACCGAGCTCATTGAAATCACTTGGTGCTCTCTCTCCTACATGGTTGCCTGTGTGTAATTTTTATTGCTGGTACAACAGATCCTTAACAGCTGAGTAGAGGTAAAGCTCAAACAGCCCAGGCCAAATGGTGGCTTTGCCTTATGTGTCAAGCCAATGCAAGACAGAGCAGCATTTAATTAACATTTAGAATTGTGCCCCGAAGGCTGACTCAAATTACTGGAGGTCTCATCCACAACTGATTATGTTGCAATGATGAGGTTAATGATGCTGAATATCTGGTTGCTTGGCAAACAGTTTAAAAGGAGGGTGCTGCAGGGTTGGTGTTGCCCCTAGTAACTTCATATTTACATGTGAGTGAACATGTATAATCATATCGCAACCTCTTTATGTGACCATGACGAAGCCGCTTGTTTATTTTTATTTTTTTGACGCAGCCTACTTAGTTATTTTCTTTGACAAGGAGTCATTTGGGAATGGTTGTCCACGTCCTCAACGGAAATTCAGCGTAAGAGCATCATAAGTTTAGGCGTCTATTTTGCAGCTTTGCTACAATCATCACATATACAGACAGAGCTATAATAAACTGAGTCAGATTCAGTTAGTGGCTTGTTTTTTTTTTTTTGTTTTTTGCATCACACAGAACTCTGATAAAAACTGACACGACGTTGTTGAGCCACTCGTATGAAGCAAATTTAGCCGAAGCCTAAAGAATAATGGGTTGTGCCTCAGTCAAAAGCAAAAAGACACACTCACACACATATATACACACGCACTTGTGGGTAAGGCACTTTTCAGCCCACCACACTCAGGCCATATTATTCTGCTTCAGCGAGCTCACTTGACTTTCTGCCAGAATAACAGTAAAAGTCACAGCCTTTTCCTCCCCTCTTCTGTTTACTCCTCTGTCCCGACTTTCCCTGTTCCATCCGTCTCCCTTTCCCTTCCTTTTAACTTCTGATCCTCCTTACAATTACAAAAAAAAGACAATGAGCATAAAACAACTACGGGGCATCGGGGTTATTTTTAACAAATCATCTAAAACAAAATGTTCAGCAGCGCAGAGCACCAATCAAGCAGAGAAAATGGAATCAGTAAAGATAACAGCTGTAAGGTAACAAAGCCAATCATTCTAACACACACACACAGAAAAAGATAGAAAGGCAACCAGAAATCTAAAAGCTATTAAATGTGATGTTGGCTAGGAGATGGGGGTTCTGCAATGGCCTATTTTTGTGGGCTCTACATCTCATCAGAGGCTCTCACTCTGGTCCTCATGTTGTGTGATTTATTTGGCCTTAAAGTTCCTCTTTATCTTTATCAGGTGAGTGCGAGTGTGTCCATGTGCAAGCTTTTCCCATCTAGGCATTTCATCATTTAAATACCTCGGGCCCTGTTGTCATACAGATGAGCCACAGGTGCTTCGGTGGCTCCCTGGATGCTTCATTTCATGATAAAAATGGAAGAGGAAATAATTTGGTTCAAAATTTCTTCTTAAATATAGGAATACTTAGACCTTGTCAAAATACTGCTATGATTAAAAAAAAAGCAAAATCTCTGGGTATATTTTTAAAGTTCACCCTCTGAGCACTTAAAGACAACTATTAGGGTGTAATCACCCACTTAACCGAAGTTTCCTTAACAGGAGCAGTAGTGTTTTTACTAGAAGGTTAAAAAAATGATCATTCTTGCAGTTAATGGTAGGGTCAAGAAATGTACACAACAGTACCATCCTCGACCATTTGCACTAATTAAGTTGGATGAAAGACAAACTCGAAATCACTATTCATTACATCATCTGTTTTACCAGAATAAGGTCAAACTGGACTGGAGCCAATCAAAACTGAGGGCGACGGGTGGAATACACCCTGAACGTATCAGAGCCCCAGGAGTGCGAGTATGAACTGATAACTTAAGAGCTGCAACTTGTGAAAACAAACTTCTTACCTCTGCTAAAGAGTCCATGCAGAGCACATGTATGGTTTCCATTTCTATCAGTTACAGCAGAAAAAACAGACAGGGACACCCAGCTGGTTGAGATAAACAAAAAGAACGTTGAGAAGATCCTTGGAATGAAATCATCTCAAGCAGCAGAATTAAGATAGTAAGAGAATGTATTTACACAAGCTGACATCTTATCAGACATGCAAAGATATCAGCCTTGTCAAAACTAGAGAGCTCTATCTGTTTAAAGGGCAATCTGACCTGGTACAAGGATATGATCAGACAAGTTCTCTCTGTTAATGCTTTTGAACTAAATTATATTTTTTTCATCACAAATGCATCCTAAAGCATAAAGGCTTAGTCTGATTGAGGTAACTTTGCAACCAAACCAAAATACATGTCTACAAACTACATGAGAACATCCAGTATCCTTATTTGTCAGATGGGTCTAGGCCTAGGTACCAAAACTAAATAGGTGCTGTGTTCTAAGCCCGAGCTAGTAGACATGGAGAATCGACTCCTGCTTAAAATAACCATGACTTTACACGATCCCGGTTCATTTTTGGCTAGCTAACAAAGTTTGTGTACACTAGTATCCCAGAATGCAATGCCTACATGGCTACGGGACTGCATTTGGCTCAAATTTGAAGCATACGCCTGATAGCTGTGTTGGATCAAGGTCAGTTCACACGTTATAAACAAGCCGCTCTGGTGTTCATTTGGAAGACCACCTCCTCTAAAAGGTATGGTTGTTTTAGTCCACACCTTAATGCAACACTGCAGTAAAACCACCTAAATTCATGGTACGCCAGAAAGCTGAACATAATGAAAGCTGTTCTTCACAAATTCCCTTCCAGGAATGTGATAGATTAGGAGGTAGTTATCCTCATTGGCATAGTATATATTTGCATTGTTTATATTTATGCATCTGCTGTTACTGCAAGAAAAGACTTTGCAAAGGTAGGTCACAAGGGTATTTGTTTATACACACCGCACATATGGCTGCTCATCCCAATTTCTTATGGTTAACACAACACTTGTTAGAAAACAAGATGAAATATTTCATCCAATCAGACGTCGTGAACACGGAATTCTTCTGCTGTGAAGTTTTCTGACTTTGTGTGGCAATGCTGTCTTATGTGGTGTCCTGTCCACCACAGAATAAGAGACAATGGGTTAATATATGGTCTCAGCTGTGAGACAGGAAATGAGCTACAGTGTCCACCAATCACTTTAGATAATGGAGATTTTATTAGAACAAGGCTGCTGCTGCTGTGCCAGCCCTAATTAATTTCCCTGAGTGTGAGAGAAAACAAGAGATAGGAAAAATAAAACAAAAACAAAAAATAGAATTAATTGTGAATATTTGTGTTTCCAAACATAACCATGCACTCTGAGTTCATGAATACAATTAGTTCAGGTCAAAACAACAGGTTTTAACCTGATGTGTGTCTTATTTGCAGTGAGTCAGGGGTCAAAGATATGGGTAAATTCATTTTTTATTAACAAATTATAAAGATTTGTTACTTCAAAGTCCTTCCCTCCCAATAGTAACATCTCAAAAACAGGATACAGACAGTTTCACCCAAATTCTGATTCACAATAACATCCCTTCTCAAACAAAATATGCTTGTTGATTTTTTTCATTATCATTTCATTTTCACACCTCAACTAGAGGAATATTTTCTTGCTGAATTTCTAAAGAACTGCCTGACCCATCTTCCTGTCCCACATCTACACCTCAAGCTTTATAATAGCTATTTGATGAGAATTACACCGCCTCATCTCCTCTCTGATAAATCACTGCCCTCAATTTCTCCATGGGTGACCTGTTCTTTTCTCCTATCAATCTTAACTTATGCTACCACTTATTTCCTACCCCTCGATTTTCTATCAAAATGTTCCGTATCTCCTTTGGTTCCTCAATAAATTAAACTGTTTGATTTTTTTTTCCCCCATGCCACATTTTTTTTTCCCCCATGCCACATTTCTTCCACATTCTATTCTTTCTCGTTCAACTGGAACCACAAAAGTGTGGCTGAGTAAAAGCAGTTGAATATTATGAGGGTTACTGAATGTTTTACCAGAACTGGACCAGATGGGATCTGGGCCAAAAGGCTTATTTTATTTGCTATAATGTCATCCTCTTAAGAAAATATCTGTCAGCGCGGAGAGTTGATGCATGTCTGCGTGTGTGAGACAAATAAATACACGTCAAATAGGAGCAGACGCCATTTGTAACTAAAGATACTGTAACCTACTCATCATGGATCTTTTTATTATGTGTGTCAACTAAGAGAGAGGGACTTTCTGTGAGTGATTGTTCTTCGATGCTGTGCTACGCCACACAATACATCTCCTGTTATGGCAGGGTGACTGGCCAGGCCCCCTTCTAGATGGTGCTGTGGTGTAAATCAGAGTTGATTTGGCGCCCTGCCACAAATGTGTCATCCGGCCCCGTCCGACAAGAATCCAACAAACATCACGCAGTGTCAGGCACACATCACACTCCATAGATCTTGCAGATGGCTATAGCATGACTGTGATTTTGTAAGATTCAACAAGTCTGCTGGTAGTGCCCCCCGGCATGTGCGTCCCCTGGTTTCGCTGCGAAACAATGTCATCTCTCTTCTGTCGGCCTGTCAAACAAGCCTGCCACAGTATTTTTTACTGGATCAAAAGCCCAGATGGCTACAGTCAGCTGGAGAGAGAAGAAAAGCACCCAGTTTATACCGGAACGGGAAACAGGTGACGCGTTATGTACTGAGCTCAAAATCTCTTTGTACCCAAGAAAAACAGGGTAGACTCAGATTCATTAATGGATCGGACATGGGGTTACTATTATTATTATTATTATTATTATTATTATTAACACACTCAAACAAAAAGACAGGAATGTCTGAGAGTTGACCTTTTTGTTGTGAGTTGACAGTGTTAACCATCACACCACCATGCTGTCTTGCTTCTTTAAACCATGTTGTAAGTGGTAAAAGACAAAGTCTCATAATGGTTAGGTTCACTGTTTTCATTCTCAAACAACAACTAGCTGTTTTTTTGACTCTTTTTAAAAAAGCATGGATGTGTAAACAGGTATAATTATCATCTTTAAAACAAACAAAAATGGACAGGAAGGGTACAATTATGGGTTTAGTGTAAATGATCAAAAGTATAGAAAGAAGAAAATTAACATTTCAAAAAGTTGGAAACATTAAAATGATAGAATTTCATAATCTGTTTCATCTGAACCTAATACACTAAGATGTGTGGGAGATTTTTTATTTAAATTTGCATCATGGTGCAGACTCAGACATTTTCCCACCCCTACAGTAGGAGGAAAGACTTTTCCAACCTACACAAAAATTATAGTTTATAATCAATATTTGCAATGTTCTATGATAAAAGAAATGTACAGTTATGCTATATTATGGTTTAAAACAGCAATAATTCAATTTGTGTGCAAAATTAGTTTTGTCACATATCACGACTGAATGAAAACTCCAAGAGTTTGTTGCTAAAATAAAGGAAGACAAAACTGCAGCAAGTGGAAAAGTTGTATCAAAGTGGATTTCTGTGTACACCATGGGATTCTAAATGCAAATTATATAAAATATGCTCTTAAACAATTACATTAATATAATAGAATAATAATAATGACAAGCCATATTACCGGTATTGATTTTCAACAAAGAACAACTTCCAAGAAGCATTGTGTGGCAAATCAGCAACGACTAACAAGGTGTTGCCAACATTTCCTTGCAGCTCTGAGAGGGGAACTAAAGAGTCTGTGACAACATTTATTGCAAGGATTTCAAAACGTATTTGACTGCAGAGAATCTTTACATGAGCTGTTGCAGACCCTTGCAGCCACATTTTGATCAGACCTAGAAACTTTATAGAACCAAAGCCAAACTAAAGTCCTGAAAATGACTCATTACCCTTAATTAAGTAACCCTTACCTGCTCCTGTGGTAGTTGACTCATTTGTAGTAATTTACAACATGAAGGTGGGTCATTGTTTGTGAAAAAACATTAAGACACTGAGGAGTAACTCCTCCTTATTCCTGATGTTTCTCCAACTAGTCTATGCAAACTTCTCCAAGCAGCTGCAGCTTCTTTTTTCATCAGTTCCTCACAGGTTATGCAAATTAGCTCAGCAGCCCCACCCTGGAACTTGTCAGGATTAGCTCCTTCAATCTTCTAATCTACAGGCTATCTGACCTCACCTTTCTGAAACTGCGGGTGCTGCTCTGCAGATACACAAAGAAACCCTCAGTCATTTCACTTGGCTAGTTCATGATATGCCCTGTTTTAAAATGCATACGATGCATACATGCCATTTTAAAAAGCATACGAATCAAACGGCTTTTTTTCGGGGGAGGAGTTTCCAAATTCATAACAGACTATCATTGCCCAAAGCTGCAACCTAATTAAGGATATGATCCTTTTATTTCTTCTAATAAGTAAAACTAAATATTTATAACTGACCTTCAATCTCCAATTATTGATTTTGCGCCACTGTCTGTGTGTGCTAGCTTCTGTCTGCTTCCTTTGTGTAACTTCTCCTTCTGACTCACAACATCTGCACAAAGATGAGAGAGCTTTGTGTGTTCAGGCTGCTGTTTTCTTCCTGTCTCTGTTGTAGGAGGAGCAGACTGATGCTACAGCTCCGGAGCACTATTTTGATAACACGTCAGGTCACTAGCTGCCTCGGGAGATCACAAACGCACATGGCTCTGTCCTTGTCTACCTTGTTCTCCTCCACAGGCATCTCTTTCAACTAAAGTTAACAAATCTGATGAAGTGCCACCTGGTATCTTCAAAATTCTACTGCCTGCAGGCAGAACAAGTTTCCACCAGTGTCAACTTCTCGTGGATGAAACACAAGGCTGTAGGAAGTCAACACAACACGCTCAAACAGGATAAACAACGAGGGGCTTTAGACAGTTGAGAAAATTTGATGCTACATTTAAAAACATCCAATATTCAAACAAAAATAATTTAGGAAGCACATATAAATAGACACGAACACACACACAGCAAAACTAGCAAATGCTATGCAAGTCTCATGGATCTGCTTGCATTAGCATGAAAATCACACAAGCAGACAGCGATAAAGCCAAGATTCGTTTGATGCAAAGGCGGAGATAAAAGTGGCAGACCTCAAGGGAAAGAGAAAAGGGCAACAGAAATGTGAGATGTTACCAAACTACTTGATATTTTTCACCCTCTTTTCTACATTTTTAAAAATAATTAACTTACAGGGGTAAGGCAGCTCGCGTGAAAACATTAATGTAGTTTTTTTTAGGCAACATTATGAGCAAAAGGAATATTAAGGGAAGGGATGAGAAGAGATTCAGCTTAGAAAAAAAATTGGGAGAGGAGAAAAATGAGAGAGTCAGACAGGGGAACTCATTAACTTCTCTTTAATAAAGCCCAAGTCACATGGGGACCCTTTCATTCCTTTATCCAGCCAGTTGCACACACAGACACACACACACAGACACACACACACACACACACACAAATGTGCACAACCCATACTAGTGCCAAAATGATCATCTCCAGATTGCTGCACAGACTGTGATCACAACCTAAGCTCTAATCATTTGACTCACTTTAAAAATCACTTTCCTAAAGCTGAAAAAATAGTTGGATGTTTAGAGGCAAACCTTTAGTTACTCTATAGGTGCTGTGATGTCATCCCACTGCTTTAGGTTATCGTTGGCAGCTTTTTATAGTTGCTGCAACCATGCAGTGCAGAAAATAAACTTTTTGTGTGTTTATTAATTCAACAATTCTTTACTGCGCTGGCTTTATTGTATTTCCTAAGATGTACATAGCATAAAGATCCTGAAGCAGTATATGTCCAAACATATGAAACATCTTTCATACTTTTTTTTTCTATTCACAGTCAATCCTTTGTAGTTACTGACTGTGTGAAACATTCCAAGACAGAGGACCAGGATGGATGTATCTCCATTGGGAAGAAAAGCAGGGACTGTAGAATTAAAGCTTCATCTAACTGAACATCCATGCCTTCCCCCAGGGCCAGACAGCAAGGCTAATTTAAGAAGCGTGGGCCCTGTCAGCTGTCACTGGCATGTGAATTCATAGACACACACAAACACACAGAGACAAGCACACACGTGGGCACGCTTATCCAAAAACACAGAGAGAGCATGCATGTGCTTGACTCGACAAAGCTAATTCCAAAATGTGGGTTTCTGACAGAAGTCACCGTCTGTGAACACAAAGCCAAGCAGCATGTTACACAAACTGCCACTCTAATGTGTGGACAATGAGACAGACAGGAAGAGACAAACGAGACGTGAGGGGGGGGGAAATATAGTGACTGGCTGGCCAACAACAAAATAAAAGAAAACAGGTTAAAAAAAATGCTGTCAGTGGCTATTGTGGGATGTAATTAGAATTACACCTATACTACTAATAAAAAAATTGGTAACCACCATTATACTTTGTTAGCAGGCTAGTCACTTGTTTCCATTCTGGATTTAGGAATTTGCTTTTTCTGATGTGCAGTCTGAAAAGTGTTTAGTCCTAAAAAATGTGTCACTTTATGATTGTCCAGTGCACCTCTTACTGTCCAATGCATTTATTAGTTGATGCTGCATCCAATAAAAACAAAGCAGGTGCAGAACTAAAAGTAATTTGTTAAAATCACTCATTTTTAAAATAGTGTAGGTAACTATTCAGGGTTCACTTTGGCCAATTTTGACAATGTTCCAGACCCTAATGTGGATTGATTCCTATGACATGCTCCAAAGTCAGTTTAGGTAACTGGCAACAAAGAGGGAAGATGACACTGAACTCTAATGTCATTGACTGAGAAAAGCTAGCAATTAATGTTGAGTGTTACTGTGGGAACTTTGGTACTTTTATGTTCATGCATGTGCATATATGCAGATATAGATGCACCAACTACTCAGCCAGGTTCCAGTTTTGACAGGACACTACTGTATAGCTAAAGCTTTTCCACAATGGCCAAATCTGCATCCCAGTCACTAGACAGTTCACAATATGTGCTCCAGCAACGAAGACAGAAACATTACAAAAAAGAAAAAAAAAAACTCCAATACTGGTAAAATAAAAGTGGTTCAGTGGGAGGTAAGCCTCAAGGCTTAACGTTTGTGTGACATTTTGGTGAATTGGCTCAAACGAGATACATTTCTTTACAGAGAAAAACAGACCAGTCTTTCTCTCCAAACCTTGAAGTAGTCTGTGCCTGCTTTAAGATATTTAAATTGATTAAAAAGAGCTGTTCATAAATATGAAAAAAATGGTTTGTTCTATATGTACAGACAACTGTAAGACAAGTGTGGAGGGAATGGGTAATATGCCGTATGTCCAAGCAACAGAGAAATAAAAAAAGTATAATGTCTAAAAAAAATACCAAAACTCTTATGCTTAAATCCATGTAAGTAAACGAGGTGAGAAGTAATTTCCTCTACACTTTACATTCTCAAATAATCACATCCAGGTGTTCAATGATCAAGAGCATATCAAGGCAGGGACATCAAACTGTCATTCTCTTGGGGTGACTGCAGCCCAGCCAGCCTGTCAGTTTAATGTGGCATCAGTCTTTCAATGGAGACATGAAAGACACTTTTAAACCTCAATCATGTAATTACCAAACTGGACGCAAAGGCTACCACTGAAAAAGTCCATAAGGCAGTTGCTGTGCAATGCAATCTCCTAGTGACTGTGTGTGTAAAACAGTTCATTTTCCCAAGATACTTTATGACACAACTCAAGCAGATTTCCATCTCATTGTCACTGTGCGCACCATCGCTCATTCACTGAGATGATACAACTTAGAGGTTTTGCACTGAAGCACATTAGCATTTTAGAATACATTAGCATACCCAAAGGGATCTGTGGTAACATTGATTACAAGTAATCGCATGCATTTAGATGCTGCTCTGCCTAAGATCCCATGCAATATCCCAAATGCTACTCCCTCCTTTTTGAAATTTTTTTTTTTGCACATGCACACATTATCTTGGTGAGGTGCTCCTACCACCTGCTGTGCAGCAGGTGCTGTGACATGATCCTATCCCCACCCTCCACGCATGCCGATACTCATGCACGCACACATACACATACAGTACATGTCCTCAAAGACAAACCTCTGAAGCAGAGGTGACAGGTCTCTGATTCCATGCCATTCTTAGCAAATGCAGTGCTAATTGCCATCCCTTCACTGTTAGGAAGCAGCATGTATTCAACATGAGGTCCATATGGAGCCCAAGATGGAGTCATTGCCTGCTAGTAAAGCATCACGGGGAAAAGAGAACAACCAAACGGGGGGCTCCACCTTGACATATAAATTGCTGCAGGAAATCTCACAAAGTATTTCAAGTTTTCTCTAGCACTGTGCAATCAGCTTCAACACATTAAGTTGTGGCTGGCAGCTGGGCACAGACACATGTAGAAGTTGGTGTTGTTGGGATGACAGCTGATTAGAAAGATGAGAGATTTGACTGTGACACCTCTAATGATCTCTCCATCTGATTGACAGGCTAGGCAAGGCTCCAATTCACACATCTCACACATCACAGAATGTGGTCCACACGCAGCAACAAAGGTCAACGTGTCACACACACACACACACACACACACACACACACACACACACACACACATTTCGCACATACACACACACACACATATATGGTTTGTACATTGCTCCATTAGATGTTAGAAAAAGACTATTTGCTTCCATAAATCCCTCCTGTGGCTACCAGAATATTCCACCATTATAGGGCTATTTCCCTCCCCAGTTAGCCTGTCATCAAGGGCATTGTGTTGCATTGTCTCATAGTGAGCCTAAATGGGTCCCTTTCAGTGGTATTTTCAGGTGCTTTCATGAGAGAATGGAGAGGATATTCATATCATATTTCAGTTTTCCTATTGCTGAGGGAACAGAGTTTAGGAAAACCACACAGGCACACAAACACGCTGCTACTTCCCTTCACTGACCCAAATGACCAAGTCAAGCGCATTCCAGCTTCAAGCAATTTCCTCCATCTTTTCCCAGTAGACAGGATCTGTTAAAAAGCACCTGGTTTTAATCTCCCAAAGAAAAAGCAACAAATACTGTGTAGACGTTGCAAAGAGACCGTCTAATAAAACTCCACATGCAATGTTTCCCAAATTTGTCTTGGAAAAACCTGATGGTTTATCCCACACAAGGACAAAGTGATAAGTCAAGATTTTTTTTAAAGGGACTGGCATGCATGCAGCAAGCTCCCTAACTGCACTCACACCAATCTATGTCGTGATTATTGGCAATTATCTGACAATTAGCAACATGCTGATGTCACTTTGATGTGAAAGGTGAAGCAATTCGGAGCTGTTAGCAAAGAAATGCTCATCCATTTGAATGACCCTGTACATTCCAGCAGAGCACACAGCACCCATAGGAAATTGGTGTATTGAAATATGCTATGAGGAAAAAAACTAGAGAAAATAAAGATTAATGTGTGGAAAGTGAATGTGGAGAGTTTCTGCACAGCTCTTGTCATCATACCAGCACTTGGTGAAGACAGTTTATATCCAGACAGAACACTGTCTCATACTTAAAAAACTGTTTACTCAACCTCAAGGTCTGTATTCGTTGGCTGACTATGCAAAACAGAACTTTGGTTCTGAGCAGATTGTGTGAGGACAACTCATGAACTCAAATAAAATCTTCATTCAACAGGGAGGTGCCAAAGAGACAACTGACAAAGAAGCATTCTGAGCACCGGATATAAAACATGACTGCAGTAGGGTTGTTTAATATGACAAAAATGATAATCACAAATATTTTGATTGAAATTGAGATCTTGACTATTTAAGATAAGAAGAACTTTTTTTTTGGGGGGGGGGGGGGGGGGGGGGGGGG
>SSNR01000216.1:619594-643774 GCA_006937965.1 Callopanchax toddi
CCTGGAGCTGAAGAACTGGGATGGAGTTGTTAATCTTCAACATGAATAGGTCTGGTTTTTCTCCGGGCCACTGGATGGCCTAATACTTCAGCGCTGTCCCTTTGCAGAACACTGGCCCAGATTCTTTTCACCTGCTTTATTTTTTATGGACCTAAAGCATAAATTAAGAATTTGAATATTGGGTGTAACTTAAAAAATCAATGCTATTAGTGAACTGCCTCAATGGCAAGCTCAGAGTTGTAAAGTGGTTGGATGATAAACTTTTTATATCTTAAAAATCCTTTAAAATCTTCAATAAATGGTGTTTTAAATTTTTTTGCATAAAAATGATCAAAATTGTATATTTATATCCCCCAAAAATAGTCTTTAAATACTTTTTCCAAAACATATTTCTTGTTTACAATTTGGGTTTAAAATCGCCACTTAATGCAGATTTCAGAGTTTTATAAACACTTTCATTCTTCAAACTTTTGTCCTGAAAAAAGTAACTTCTGAATGAAGCTGAAAACTATGAGAAATACAAGTCCACAAGAGAAGACGGTTACAGCTGAGTTGAGATCTGAAAGACTGAAACAACTTTTTGACAAATCTAAATATTTTATCAATAAAACAAAAACATACTTAAACAGACCGCTATAGGGGATCTTCAGGAGACTCTGAAGTGCATTTTTCTACTCAGCAGCCAACTTAGCAGAAACATGTTATTAAAGAGGAAAACAATATTCAACATCAGATTTCCTCAAAAGAGCACCATGCTTGGAGCAATTCTCAGAAATTTCAAAGCCCCATGGGATAATTACACTCTGTGGTGGATAAAAATAGAAGAAAATGTTCCGGAAAAATCTGCAGGAAATTTCTGTTTTTATCCTATGGTTTTCTCAATAAAATATTCATTAGGATGAATAAAAAATATCCACCCACTTTACAGAAAATGTGTTTACCTGACACTTTTCTCACCGTGGAACTTATAAACGCACTTTATGACCTCAAAATGATTTCCGCCCCCCCCCCCCCCCCCCCCCCCCCCCCCCCACACACACACATTATTTATATTAATATATATTTTTAGCTATAGCTTTATATAGAAACTGGCTAAAAAGGTATTAACCAAAATGACTAAAAGATTGAGCAGCTCTTAAAATCTGTAAAGTAAAGAATCAAAACAAATTAAGCATTTTTTTTGCAGAAAAATATAAAATGAGAGAAAATAATAAATGATATACGCTGTGACCTAAAGTTTGTATAGAAGCTGGGAAACTTGCCAACAATTTTTCAGTTCTGTCCAAGTTTACATTAGTTTATGTTTGTTTTCTCATGTTTGCTGTTGGACAAAAACAAACCATTTGTGTTGCTTAAAGCTAAGAAAGTTATCTTGAACTTTAGGTCTTTTAGGAAATTAGCCATTTCTTATTTACGGTATCTAGAAGAAAATCTAAATTCCTTAGAGTCACTATAGTTTGTGTAATGTAGGATAACCATTTCCCTTTAAATACATATAATATACAGCTTTTTTCCATCAGTCTCAAATCATTTTGACTGTGTCTCTCTTGTGTCCCGTTGTGATTCGACTCCTAACTTTTCCAATGGCAGAAATCAAACCTGTTGTAAATGAAAGATGACTCGGTCATTATAAATGATTGTTCCAGTTGTGGCAAACAGATGAACTGGGGCAGACACAGGGCTTCGGGAGCACCAGGCAGCCGCTGCTAACCTGGGAACGCAGTAGATGAGAGCATTTGTCATTTTTAATGGTGTGGTGAGGAGTGGCACTAAAGTGAGGCATTGCATGGCACGGCGCAGCATGGCCTCTGGTGCTGGCTGGTTTGTTGGCCTCTCATAGCCACCTAGTCCTATTTTTTACCCACCAGTCATCATCCCATTCGCCTCCACGGGTCATCTCCACAAAGGCCGGTAGGAGAAAACTGTCTCTGTTTGCTGTCTGCACCCTGGGGAGAAGGAAGGAAGGAAGGAAGGAAGAGTGTGAGGCAAGCGAGGAACAATAGCTGCACATCCTCCCTTACAAAAGCACACACGCACACATGATAACACAGTTGTTTGCAGTCACTCACCTACACAGCTACCTCAGCTCAAAAGCCTCCACCCAATACCAGCACTGAGCCCAAACACATAGCCTCTCAGTCTCACTGTGGACAATTTATTTTTTTCTCCTGTGTTAAGTGTGGGGTAATCAGGTACTTTTATTTTGCTCTTTCAGGATGGGATTTGTGATAAATGGATGTAATCTCTGAATTAAGTTTGAATAAACGTACTTTACTGAACTAAATGTATTGAACTTTTAATGAACTTTCAATTTTTCCCATCTGTCTCCTGTTTTTGGAGTCATTTGGTTCCTGATTGAAGGAACAAATAAATAAATGTCAAGATAAAACCTGTTTTTTACACTTCGCTCTACATTAGCTACAGCAGAAATCAAGTCTGCAACAAAGCACATTGACAGGGAGAAAGATGTTTTGAAATGCATCACTTTTTATTCAAATGCATGGTGCAAGAGTGGGGGAAAGGAATTGTCAACCACACACATACACCAGAAAAGAAATAAAAGATGATTTTAATGGTTCACAATGAGAAAGGCAGAAACAGGCATGAGGAGATTTTTCTCTGACACAATGCAAGCTGGGACGATTGGTCTGGTGATGAATATGAATGGATGAAAACATAATGCCCAAGTCAATGCGGAGAAAAGATTCAGGTGACAGAGGGGAGCGGGGCTAACACGCACCCCGAGGGCACAGACTAGTTATCAGGTCAAGCTTTGGCTCCATCCATCTTCAGAGGTCTGTGCACTGGTCATAGACAATTTGAGTGCAGAGTGAGGACTGAATACAGATGTGCTCTGGACCGGTGTTGCCCAAATAAGGGGTCGAGGCTTACTTTTTTTACTGGTAAATCCCAGACATGTTTGGGCTTTCTGGGTCGCAGCTCAAGAGGAGCATTGAAAAATAAATTCATTACAGGGGAGACATGAGGTTGGTTAGTTTGCTTAAAAATGTATTTTTAAGATGTCTTTGGCAAAAGGTCGGGTCTCCTCGGAGTACGAATTGAAAAGTTTTACAGCTGTAGAATGAAAATGCACAAAGAAAAATTCATGTCACATTTAGCTTGACTTCCACAAAAAAAAAAAAAAAAAGTTTAAGAGCTGCTTTGGAAGACTCATTTTTGTTCCAAGTTTCCAGAGTAGAATGACTCCCTAAATGACAGCAGGTCACATGGGGAGACATGGCAGCGGCTAAATAAAGCACACTCATTAATCTGCCACTGATGCCATAAGTGATGGTACCTGCACCCTGCTATCAGCACAGTCACTTCAGAGACATTAACTGCACTTCTCTGACACAGAGCAGCTCAGAAACGACACAAAAAGCCGCTCCATGAAAATGTCTGTGCACGCCTGTAAACACAACCCATGTTTGTGTCTCATGAGAGCATGTAAAAGAAGAGGGATTGCATTCCACTCCTGCCTGCAGAAACTTGCAGTCTTGCAGCTTGATATGATTAATTTCTTTAGTTATGCCTATTGCCTTTGGTAGATATATCAAAATAGCACTGAGAACACAATAATAAAAGCAAAAACAAAGATTCAAAAACTCCCAAATACCAACCCACTCCCTATTTTTGTCCACAGCATTTAAGAAGCATTAATTTTGCTCATGAGTGGAGATCTAATCACAGATGAGGTTAATGGGGTTCTTCTTTTTCATTTTTTCCTCTTGTAGCCTTTAAGATTGTTTCCTAATAACCATGTTAGCACACCTTCATTTAATATTTGAGCTCTTTCTATTTATGCATCAACCTTTTCCCACCTCCGTCAATAGAAGTGCCCTGTAGAAAATAACATCTGACATGTATTAAATTGTTTTTTGAGCTGCTAAATGTGTAATCATGGGCAGGCTCACCCGAGAGCTGCAGAAATGGGTTTCTGGCTGCACAAGTATCATTTAAGTGGCAAACTTCTTAATGAGGAAAAACAAAACTAGGCTGACAGCTCATCGCTTTATGTCAGCTTCCAGTGTCTGCCCATCCCACTCGTTTCTGTGGAGTTGTTTGTCTCACGGGGGACACTATCAAAATGCAGCTCCTTGTCTCCTCCGACCGGTCTTTTTCTCCCCTCCCTGGTCCTGTGACAGATAGCTGAGTGCAATCCATCAACCTCAGCCTGCCTCAGTCAGGGCCAGGCGCTTTGTTAAAGCCACGTATGGACAGAACGCGAGTGCACAAGAGTGCTCATTCCTTAGTTTGTCACACTAAATGGGATAAACATCTGGTGAGGGAGGTAGAGAGAAAAAACGGAGGTGAAATCAATCTGCCCTCTGTCCGCCGTGCACTGATCCCCTGTCACTGGCTGACCTCTGCAGCAAATGAAACTCCTGTGCTGCATTTGAATACAATGAGTGGAGCACTTGGGCCTCGTTTGGATCAGTAGATGAGGTGAACGAACTCACCGGTCAACTCAGATGATCATTTGTTGGTTCCTTAAATAGGTGATGCTACAGCTGCTGTCAAACGTGTGACTCCACATAAACATACTAAAGCATTCACTGAGATTATTGACATCAATTTTGAAAACCAAAGCAAAATTGGTTCAATTACCGGTAAATTAAAATTTGCCAATGAAGAACCTTTTTTCTCTGGAATTGAATTGAATTCAATGGAATTCATGACATCATGAGTGAGAGAATTAAGTCAGGTCTAAAGAAACTATTTTAATTTGAAAATACGTTTTTTAGTGTATATGAACACAAAGTGTTCTTTGATGCAACAAGATAAATTTTCATATTGAGTGATGATATCACCAGAGTTGGGGAAAGCTGTATTTTTCTCAAATTTTCATAAAACTTAAACAGTGGTTTAACAAACATAATAAACAATACCAAAACCTTATTTCACCATGACTTTTAGGTGAAAGTGTGCTGAAATTGTTAAAAAGGTTTTGCTTAAAAATGAAAGCAATTGAGGGATTCTTCATTTTGAATGGACCAAGACTTATCACAAAAAGCGTTACATCTTAATAAGTTTAAAATATATACAGTAAATACCAAAAGTCATAGAAGGAATGTCCTGAATGATCCTCTAATTTTGATATGCAATTTGTTGAATAGCAGAAAAATGTAGAAGACTAAAGGTTCAAAGGACCTATGGAAAAAGATTGAAATCTGAATGCAACATTCCAATAGATTGAGTTTAGTTAAATTGGGTTTCTAAATGTGTACATAACCCTGTTAATGGAGAAAATTGAACATTTAGTTCTAAAATAAATGAAAGATGATGCTTTTAGTTCTTTCTAACTTTTCCCTCTGTCCCGATGAGGACTGCAGCATCATAATAATGTTATTGATCCTTTAAATCAAGTTGACGTCAATGTTCTGCAAAGAAAACACACCATCAGATTATGTCACATATCAGTGAAAAACATCAAAAAGTTTCAGCTCTTATTGTTTTCTTGTATTGTTGTTAAATTTATTGTTAAGTGTTATTAGTGTCACTTTTTTCTGACATAGAATTTTGTTGCTGTTTCTAGAATTAAACAGTTGTTTCTAAAAGGAACAACTTGCATGTTTTAAACCAATAAAACTAGTGGTGCACAAAGATGGGTGATTAAATGATTCATGACAGGTGGTGCAAACTGGCAGCAAAACAAAAAACAAACAAAAACAAAACCAAATGGGCTTTGATGCATGAAGATTTTTGGTTTAAAAATAAAAAAAACAGGGTTCACACACAGCACAATATTTTCTTAGTAAAGCTATATTAAAGCTGCATACCAGAGCTTATCCAGTCTTTGTTTCACTCAAAAATACCTGCTAATTTCTAAATGCTAACAGCATTTAAGTGTTGTTATTGTCATCAAACCTAATGTGAATATATAATAGTCTTATTTTATTTACATATCATCAGTTCTCAAGGGCACATTGTAAAAAACAGACAACAAAACAAAATTTAAAAAACTAGTTCCACTCAAACCCATTTACATACAGTTCACTTCAGTTTACATTGAAACATTTGAGCTTTTTTTTAAAAATTTAGTCCTATTTGATTTATTATATCTGAACAAACTGTCTATATAGATAATATATACAAAGGAGCTGTATGAACCTAAATAAAAAGAAAAATGTTCTACAGTTTAACTTCAATGTCAAAATATACACAGCTGTTTTGGTCTCTATTTTTTGGAGGGTTTCTCAAAAATAACCAATGTTCAGACAACCATCAAAAATATCATATCTAAGTATCTAAGGCAGGTGAAGCTTTCAGCCAATCAGAGCCTTTTTTTTTTTTAATTATAAATGATGCAGCCAAAAACAAAACAGCAAAGTTTGACCTACACTGTCAGACAATAAGAGATAATCTGCATTTTGTGTTTTTGAGGGATGCTGATGATTTGGTTGATCATTTGTTTCTGTCAGAGATGAATACCTTAGTATTTTCTTTGAATCTACTTAGAGAATCTGGCACTTCTTATTGTTTGTCTGTGGTTAGAGGACTCCAATTTTCAATTGCTAGAGGCGCTAACTCATTGATCCTAAATAGATGCGTAAGCCAATGAAACCTTCTAGCATTTTATAAAGCAGAGAGAAAACATTTTAATGTTAAAAACATTTAAAATCACTCATTATAGTGCCCTCATTCATCACAACCATAAAACGCAAAACAGATTTATTAAAACTAAAATAACCTGGATTTATTGCATCATAGATTACAACCTTTTCATCCACCCTTCATGTTAAAATGACCTGTTTATTTGGTAAAAGTTGGTATAAATTTAAAATTCACAAAATCCTCTATGAATTTAGACTAAATCCAGAATCCTAAAAGAAACAGCTCATACATTATAAAGATTTAGATATTATAGATTTGAATTGCTTTCAGATTTTGCCTTTTTTTACTGTAATTAACACTGTTAACAGAATGTTGTTTTTCATGATGATTTGAGGTTTGACGTTTTTTTCTGCAGTCATTTGTTATATTTTGCAGCATTGAACTAAAATGCATTGAAAATATCACTCAAAACACCTGAAATGCAAACAGTATTCAAACAACCAGACACAGAGCTGACCTTGCAGGGTGTGTTCATATGCTGCATTTCAATAGCCAAAAAAGAACAAAAGACTTCTACAATGATGCAGAAACCATCAATAAATGTCATAACCAGCGTGTTCAAAACTTTTAACTCTGAAAAGTGTAAATGATTCATTGGCCTTGTACCCAAAGTGCCCTTAGACATTTATTATTTAGGTAGTGAGCTCATTTAGGACAGGCACACATCTACACAACAGTATTGTAGTTGAGCATACAATATAAAACAAACAACAGAATTAACACTCTAACCTTTTGATGGTAACACTGACCTTTCAAAGCAATCTTTACTCCCAGCATGCATCGTCAGATCAATAATCATTGCTGCCAGGTGATGCTTGGAGCGTAATCGGGCTGTTGCAGGCTCAGTGACAGGAAGCGTACACCCACACATAAACACTCCAAAGTCCGTGTCAAATCCGAAATGTCAAACCTGTGTGCTGCGCATGAAACATACACGACTGGTAATTATTATTGGTCAATCTCATGTTCAAAACACATACATATGGCCTGAATTGTTCACCTGATGTAATTTCTTTTGTTATGAGGTTTGAACGTCACAGCTCAAGCAAATACAGCAATTAAGAGTTCGATTTTTATTTCTTTTCCTGCAGTATTCATTGCTTAAATCTGATTTTTCTCTCATATTTCTCTCAGTTTTAGCTTCGACCCCTGCCGCAAAAAATGTAGGCAGCTTAGCCACCTCTCTTCGATTTCTTCATCCAATCAGAAGCAGATCCCATTACCACAGCTCCCAAGTCAATGACTCCTCATTTAGATCACACTTCCCAGCTTCTTTGCTCAATAAGACCTTGATGGATGACCTGTCAGAATGCATACACTGTGTGTGTGAGTCTGAGGTGTGTGTGAGTCTGAGGTGTGTGTGTGCATGTTGTAAGCAAAAACCATGAGAATGGGAAGATCCAAAACAAGTGGAATATCAACAAGTAAGTACATTAGAATTCTCACTTTAGTCTTTTCAAAGATTTGTTGTGTGACATTTCACGTATTAATATTCAATACTTCCTATTAAGGGGACTGATACCTCTAATGAGGGTACATAAGAACGTTTGGTCATAAAATGAAGAGGAAAAAAATTAATTCTACAGTTTTATATTGGTATTTGTAAAGCTGTCAGTTTTTAAAAATCAGATAAATTTAATTATGCTCAAATATGTGATTATAATATTCATAAACCCATTAGAAAACAGCTATTCAGCTCAGTCAGCTTCCAGATAAACTGCATGGTATTCAATCAAAGGTTAACATCAGAAGAGTCAGAAAATCCCTCGGTTTGATTACATTTCTGCTGCATATTTTTAAGTTACTGAACTATTATAATAATGCTATAAAAGTTGTGTTAATCAACTGTGTATTTGTGTTTTTTTTTTCTTTTCTTTAGTTCCCAAGGAAGACATGCCTGTCTAGTACCTCATTTGATCCAGTGCAGTAACATAGTGAAACCATAGTGCCACCTAGTGACAAAGATTTACCATTGCAGTTTGATATGATGCACCTGGTTAGTTAGTAAAAGCAGATGAATATTGATTGATTGTAATACAAACTTTGCAATTGCATGCACACACACACACACGCACACACAAAGTTGATAAAGAATAGTTATTTATTGAAGGTCCATAACAGAATTCACACAGGTGAGAAACTGCATGTCTGCAAATTTTGTGGCAAACATTTTAGTGATAGTAGTAATTTTTCAGTCCATGTAAAAACCCACGGAGATGTAAAGTCACATTTTTGTGAAAAAAATGTCAAACGATGTGAACATTTGGTCAGACACATCACTCCAGTTTGAAGTCTTATACTTGCAACACCTGTGGGAAAAGTTTCAAACAAAGGTTTGACCATCCACATCAGAACCCACACAGACTTGAAGCTGCATTCTTGTGACACTTGCAGAAAACCTTTTAGACAAAATGATCATTTGATCAAATACATGAGAACCCATAGACCTGTGTAAAATGTGTAAAAGCTTTCAGGAGCCACAGCTGGTTGCTTTATTCAAATCAGGTTCCACGAAGCTGAGATTCTGTAGCAGGAAATCACATGTAGGAAAATCTCTGGGACAGTGGACACACCTCTTCTGAATAAAATGAATGAGCTTGAAGCTCTGATAAAAATACAGCCAGAATATCATGTGTTTCGCTGAGATGTGGCAACAGGATCAGATCCCATCTCCAACGTCTCTCTGCCCGCCCAGCTTTCAGATCATACAAGCAGGCAGAGATCTGAAAAGGAGCAGAAAAGGTGAAAGAGGTAGATTAGCAATGCTGGTCAAGAACAGATCGTATAATCCAGGACATACTACTGTGTAATATCATCTCTGCAGCCCAGATATTGATATCTTCATTAAACAACATTCTGTCTTCAGTCAGAGGCTCCTTCAGATCTGCTGCTACAGAAAATCCTTCCTGTCCACAGCTAGAACAGCCTACAATGACTTTATGAAAACTTAACAGAGTTTCTGAAACATCTCATTTCTCTCTTGGATTAATAAAGTAATTTTGATTTTTTTTTTCTGTGTGTGTGTGAATTTTGTCTACAGGATATATAACTTTTGGTATATGGATTCAGGAAGTTACACATATAGGTGAAATTCTTGGCACCCTTCAGTCGAAGAAAGAAAAATTCTGGGAACCCTTGTGCTAGGTAGAGGTAGACCCTGGACACAAAAGCAATCAACATGAAGGTCACATCTACACAAGCAGACACGGGGAACGCTCTGAAACCCAGCAGAAAGTCTCCAGCTGTGACTGGAGACTTAGTTTCTGTCAAGGTTTCCGTGGTAACATCTTGACCCTGAGCTGCTTGTTCTGAATGTGATTCATAGTGGTTGTTGTGTAGATTTGATGGTGATGTGTGAAAGAAGGGAAGTGATTTCTTTGTTTTCCTTGGAAGTTCTAGATTCTGGACTGGGACTTTTTGTTCTGACGACGAATCTTTGGAGCAATAAACTTCTTGAAACGCCTTAATTGCAAATATTACTTTTTGTTCTTGGCTTGTTTCTGAGAGGTTGCTTCTGATTAGAGGCCATTTGCTTCCTGGAGACTTGGTCCTGCAGTTATATCCAGAAGCAAATGGAGACTTCTGTCTTTCTTCCTTCTCCTTTTAGCAGCTGTTAAAAGGACATCAAAACTGTTTTGGGTCTCAAACCAAGCCAGCAGCTCAGAAAATGTCAGGTTTGGGATCGTTTCCTGATCCGAGGGAGTTTGAGGTGAATCTTTATCCTTTTTAGGGTCCCATTTCTTGTTTTTTAGAAGACTGTTTAGGAGGGACTTTGTCTTCCTCTACTGCCAATATAACTTTTTCAGATGGTCCAGCAATTTCCACAGCCATTTCTATTTGTGGTGTTAGAATTTTTCATCTGTAGCTCCAAGGCTATGGAACTCTCTTCCACTCACACTGAGGTCTGTTGACTCAGTGGACTCATTTAAAAAGAAGTTAAAGACTCATCTGTTTAAATCTGCCTTTGTTTAAGTATGTTATTATTTGGGTCCTGTTTTTTATTTTTACTCATTTATTTAGATCTGTATATCTTTGATTATGTTCTCATGTTAAGTGCTTTGTGATTATATCTTGAGAGGCGCTCTATAAATAAAGTTTTACTTACTTACTATAACCTGGTAAAGTTCTTGGTAGTGTGAACTTTATATGACTCAAACTCATCAAAGGCACACAGCCTAACAGTGTCATGAAAAATTTGGTTGCATTTTAAAATCTAGTGCACTAAAAAAACTAATGACATCAAAGTTAGGGGTAAGAATTATAAATGAGCATTAATTCATAATTCCTAAAGAAGGTTGGATACTGTACATGCCATTTTGTGACATCTATAAGAAATATTCAGTGGCACTTAATTTTATATTTAATTAAGGGTCACTTGAAAATCTAATATCCTACAAAGAAACAATATTTAAAAATAAACAATAGAGCAAAAACATGCATAAAACATAATGTTCACTGTATTTTAGGTTCTATTTTGATGACTTCACTTTATTTTGTATCAAACATTGTTGTGACATCATTCACTTCATTTTGAATATCTAGCCCTCTATGATATATGAGATAAAGAAATCAAATTAAATTGCAAACTACTCTGGTCATGTATGTTTGTTGTAATGAAACTCATTGTCCACTGGGTGGCAGTGTGTGCATGTGTACAGAGTGGTCTGAGGTTGTTTTGTTAGTTTGAGCATCCTCACATCCATCTGACTGGAGAAATGATGTAAATCCCTTGATCTCAATTATAATTACTGATGTAAAAATTATATAACAACTCACTGAAATCAGAGAGAGAGAGAGAGAGAGAGAGAGAGAGAGAGAGAGAGAGAGAGAGAGAGAGAGAGAGAGAGAGAGAGAGAGAGAGAGAGAGAGAGAGAATAAAGGTTGTGGGAGGCATTAATTTAATTACAAGGTCAAACAAATAGAGAGAGAACAGAACAGAGTGTTTAAACGAATGAGGTTTTTATTAGTCAGGGTTATAACACACTGAAAAAGAGAAAAACATTCAAAGGTTTATGTATCATTACCCTTAATTTAATGCATTTTCTGTCAAATAAATTCACAAGACAAGCGTGCGATTCTGGCCTGGTCTCACTTTCAGTAATGGAAAATCAAAGCAAAGGCAGGCGGAGAGAGTTCAGGAGATTTTATTGACAAGTGTTTTTGTTTTGTGAGCTGATACTTCAAATATAGAGGCCGTGTAAGTTTGTGAGGCAGTCACTCATGAAAGTGCTGTGAATCAAAGGCCAAGCTGAGAACCAAAAGCCTCAAAGCAAGCTGTGTGTATTTGTGCAGCGCTCTGCACATCGAGTAGGAGAGAATTCAGACAAAATCAATAGCTGAGATTGTGAATGTGTCTGACTCTGAGGGTTAAAAACAGAGAAAATAACTGCAGAGAGAAAAGTGATCATTTCAGTGGAATCGCTTGTATCACATTCAGATATCATGCACTTATTGCACTTTGACTGGAGGGCAAAATTTGCGCATCTGTGGTCAAAATATGTTATTGTGAGATGAAGATTTTTTTTTATTTAATGCGGCAAAAATAGGAAAAATGAAAAAAAATATAACAAGCAAGAGGTTTGTACCTGTAGATAATTTTGACCTCTTACAACGATTTACTCACAATCATCATTTGGATTCAGGTGAATCTTTTGTCAAAGCTTTATAAAACTCATAGGAACTCTCTGAGGCCCAAAGAGCAGGATAATACTCAAATTGTAAAGTATTTTCTGGTAGTTGTTCCCTCAGTGTGTAATTCACACAATCAAAGAGTCACAGTGAAGGTCAAGTGGAGATCTTGAGGCTCATTATCAAACCTTCTGGAAGAGGAGATTCTCTAAAAAGATCAAATAATAGCAAATCAAACCTGCTTAAAGTTCAAGCCACACCTGCACAAATCTGATCCTCCTAAATGAGTCATCAGAGGAATGTTTCCTGCTTCTTCCTCAAAAACATCACAGGCAGATGATTACAACAGGTTCATTATGGAAACAAGTTTTGTAATAAGGAAGTTAATATATTACTAATTTTGGTTTAAACATTTATAAAAAATGCTGTAAGCAAATAGTACAAGCAAAACAGTGTTTTGGTTATTTTCAGCAAGATGAGGACGACACAGACTCCTAATCAAGAGTGGGGACATGCAAAATGTTCATGAAAATATCTCAAAATGTACAATGACTTAGAGGATGTGAACATTGGTGCTCGTCCTGTAAACATGAATAAAAAGGTCTCTAAGAATCTGAGCACTAAATGTGTGTATTTAAATCATTCATTTACCTTTTTAGTGAAAATAACATTTAAAATCAGTAAAACTCATTTTACCCAAATGATTTATTTATTAGCTTCTAGAAACTGTTTTCTTTTTTCCTTACAGAAATATCTAGCATTTCATAAATAAACTAGATACTCAAACTTTTGCTAAGTTTTTCTATTTCTCTAACTTCACATACTTTCATTTTACTTAATTGCACAGAATAAAAGATGTTTTTTTTTAACATTTGATACGCATATTTGAAGTGATTTTATACCATGAAAAGAGTGGCTCGTGAGTCTTTCATAAGATCGTTTTCCTTTCTACCGTTTTAAAATCTCAACTGTGTCATGCTTCCGTTGACTACACAGAAACAAGACAAAGCACTCAGTGGGCTCTGAACATGTGGCAGGTTTTTCTGTGACGACACGAGACAGCAGCTGTCATATCTACCATCATCGCTCAGCTGGGCTTTTTCTCAGGTATCAAGATGTTTCCCTGCACTAAGAGAAAATGTCTCTGGTTAGTTTAAAGACCTGTAAAGCTTAAATTACATTCATTAATACATATGGTACGATTTGTTTTAAAAAAAAGATATAAAGAGCTTTTATTTTTTTTAAGTTTTATTGTTTCAAAATCATCAATAGAAACACCTTTCATTAAAGAAACCGGACACAGGAATGTTGAAAATCTTACAATGTATATAATTGACACAATATTGTAGGTACAACAGCAAAATGAGACATTTTTCTTTATGTTTTTCAACCTCTTTCTGGCACCTGTCTTTAATGTTAGAACAAACTCTTCATAGATTTCTGATAAAACAGAAAAAGTGAAGCGAAACAAGGAACAAAAGAGTCCGATTTTGAGCTCAGTTTTTATAAATGATGGGTAATATGCTTTGCATTCATCCTTTTTCCACATACAGCAACTAATAAAAAGGCAGGGTTAAAAACCAAACAGACTTAAAAATCAGTGTGTTCCTTTGTTCTGCTTCCTCTCATGCTCTTCGTGTTTACACTGTTTCACCAACCTCAAACAGGACTCGGCTTTGCTGGGCCACCATCCATCTGCATACACACATCCCCGATCAATACTCGTTTCTGGAAGGTGTTGACTCTCTCATTGATCCTGTGATGTCTTGTGCAGACAATGCCATTTAGTGACCGCATTAAAAAAAAGTGCAGCTTTGGTGAAAGAGGGGAGGGACGGAGGGGAGAAGTGAGTTTAGAAAATGAAGGAGGAAGAGGGAGGGAGTGGGGTTGTGCAAATTTCAGCCGATGACATTGTGAGGCAGTCACTGAAACTGAAGTGGTCAGTCTAGACTCAGAGTGCGCTGGTCATCTTTGAGCTGGAATGTCACCATCACAGAGTCGTTTCTTGTTATTTCTGGGTGTTTTCACATTGATTTTCAGATATTCTCACATTGAGGACCTATGTGGTACGCTGGCTAAGTGATTTTTCTATTTAAAATATGTAAATCTTAGTCCAACCGAAACACCTAATATCATAATATCTATGTTCGTTTGTTGTTTTATCTCAAAGTTGACCTCAAAGGCAGTCACAGGCAAATTTCCTAACCAGAGATTAAAGGAGAGACAAACACACAGCAACAAAAATAAAGAAAAAGACACTTGTCATCTAAAGAAATCACACACTTTCAGAGCTAACCAAGTAGTTTACAAACACACTTTTAAACCAGCAGCGCCTCTGATGGATTTGTAGTATTCTCACCTGTTTAGGTATATTTTTATATATAAACTTGTGCAGATTGTCCAAGTAACAATGCCACACTTTAAAAGAAGCATCTGATTGAATTCTCAATATCACACCTTACTATGAGGTACATTTCTGACAGTACAGACACCATTAATACGGATCCAGAGCTATTACAGCCATAGTGTGTGCAAAACTATTTTTGAAACCTGGGCTATATTAATCTCCTGTTGCTGTCATTTTAATAGCTATCTGTCACACGTTGTTAGTACAACACATTTTTAACAGATTTCACCCAAACAAGATTTCTACCAGCCTCCATCGTCTGCCCCTCTTTGCTCTGTCAGTCGCAGACAAGGTGCACACATTCACACGCAAACTCACACAAACATGCAAGCAATTGTCTCATCATCCTGCGCACAGATCCTTTAGAATGAGAACTTCGACATTTATTTGAATTAAAATGTGGTTTCTCCTCAGGCAAGCATCTCATCAGGAGAGGCTTTACACTGTGTTCTAAAATTAAAGAAAGCATTCCCGGGAAGGTTGACACGTAATGAAGCACCGTGTCTTTGTCATATTGCCTTTACCGTCATGTAGAAGCACGAGGAGTGCTCTAAAGGTCATCAGAAGTGATGAGTGGGGAAGAAGATAGCAGTGGAGGTGGGAACTGAGAGGCACTCATGTAGGAAAGTTAAAAAAAATTGAAAGACAAATATAGATACTCTGATAGATGATGAAAACAATTACATAAAAGTATTCTAGGTTTGTTATGAAACAGGTGAATCATTTTAAAGTTGTACATGATTTTGCTTTTTTATGATACTGATCATTGCTACGGTTGAACAAAAAGAGCCCACGATGTTGCAGTTTGGATAACAGTAATACTATGAATTTGCAAGAAAAACCAAAACGCATTCTGTATATTTGATTTGCATTGAGGGAATTCTGAACAAAAGTGCTATAGTACAGAAGTGCTTCTCCTTTTACTGAAAGTTAGCGTCTGAAAAAGCACACGTTTTGCTGAAACCAGAATCGTGAGTTGATTCTACACTGCAGGATGGATTATGGCTGTGCAATACATTGAATTTGTATTTCAGTTTTGATTCCAGATCACAAAAACAATGTAATCAGCAACAACAACAAAAATTAAATGATCTTGTCACATTTCACTTTGCAAGCATGCTCTTATTTCGCTCTGCCATCCAAATGATCAACCATAAGCTCTAAACTCACTGGTCTTGTGGTGTTTTTTTAAAAACATCAAGTGTAAATAAATATGTCAGAATGAGGGCAAGACACACTGACAGCGAATGACATGCATCAAAAAATATACCTCCATTTATTTCTAACGCCAGCTGCTGACTGACGAACTATGTTGATATTTTGCTCCATGGTTCTTATTTCTATCCATATTTTCCTCATGTCACTGAATGTTACAAAAATATTTCATCTCATCCTAAATAGACTAATGCATTTTTTTTTTGTGTGGTCTATATTGGTTGTAGTATGATAAAAGTATTTTTGGTCTCATGTTTTCTACTGTAACAAGTTTTAATCATCAGTAAACAGCACCACCTGGTGATGAAAATCTGTGTCTCAGGTCTCCATAAAATGTGAAATAATCATGATTTCAATATTGACAAAAAAAAAAAAAACATGATTTTTGCCACAGCCCTAGAATGAAGGAGCGGTAGGGATGAGTGGGAGGGGCAGGAGCAGAGGGTAATGTAAGGATAAACGGATGGATGGATTGGAGGACGGGACACATTACCCTTCCTCTGGAGGAACATGTCTGTGTGAATGTGATGATGGCGTTTATTGCAGCTTACAAGATGAAATGGCAGAAAGTGCTGAGCAGTGGGCAGTGCTCTCGTCCTCGCTGTGTGAAAGAACACGTGGAGTCATTCCAGAAAACCTAATGCACTAATAAGTGATGTCGTCCAGGTTATCTCCCTTCAATCAAATCTTGTCGAGTAAGCGGCTTGTGTGTTTTGTTCACAATATGGTAGTCAGATTAATCAAATTAGTGCTCTGTTGACAAAATGTTAATAAATAAATAATTTCTACTCAGTATAAGTGGAATTCAAATGATGCATATGAGGGGCAGCTGCAATGCTCCGTCCTCCTTCTTTCTGCTGTCTTAACATTATGTTAGCGTTTTACTCTTACAAAAATGTCTTAGGTGAAAACATAATCTCAGAGAACCCAAACACTAGAAACCAAACATAAGTAGATGCAAAAAAAAAAAAAAAGACCAGCTCTAACAGTGTCATAGAATAGCAACACATAAAAGGACAAGAGAAGAACAAAAACAATGAAAACCTGTGAATCCTTTTTTTGTTCTAATCTGAATCCAAAAGGAAGTCCACCTTGTTTGTTGTTTCTCCACTTCCTGACTTTTGGCAAACTAACCCCATCTTCTCCTCTCTCTCTCTCTCTCTCTCTCTCTCTCTCTCTCTCTCTCTCCTTTTAAACTCCTCCATCCCTCCCCTGTTCCAAACTTAGTCCCAGATAAAAGATTCTCCCCTCAGTTATCGTCTGAGCAGCAACACGAGTAGTGAAAGCAGGTAGATGGTGATGGAAGGGAGGGTTTGCTGGGCAGAGCCTTGTACTTTCGTCTTTTCTGGTGGATTGACATAAATTATGGAGTGGTCAGTGACGGGGGCAACGAGGCGTGGTCCCCGCAAACATGTTTCATCTGTGCACACGCCACTTCCTGATCCACTGATGTCATCACCTGTAAAACAAACAACAGGATATAATCCTAAACATGCAAACAATTTACAGATCTAATTGAGATATTGAGGGTTTGATCATTCTAAGGTCTGCAGGGTATTTTATTTTGAAAAATTACTATATATTAAAATCTGACAGTAAACGTTATATAATGCATAATGATTACAGTTGTATAATATGTGTCATTGTTAAATTTTATGTTATGCACTTTATTGCATTTTGTTATGCTAGTATTTAGCCCAAGCCCCACTGCTCTGTGGAAAAGTAGTCTTGTACCTAACTATGATGGAAACATGGTTTGGGACCACAGCTTTGTAACATTGGCATGTTTTGAAAGCTTCTTGAGATTTAACATATATAAAATACAGTACTACAGTAATGCCTCAAAACACTTTCTTTGGGTTTTGTGTCCAGCCCTTCATGACAAGATACTGTACTGGTTCTGCTTAAAGGTCTGGTTCACATGGCAAGATCTTTAAGCAGATTTTTGCCTCGATTCTGCTCTTATGACAATCTTAAGGGCGTGCCTTATTTCCATAATACTCTAAAGTTAATCTTATCAGATATTTTTGCTGTGTGGTGGGTAAAGACTGCTCTGTTCCTATGGAAGGACAATGAGACCGCTCCAAATGCATCTGGGATTTCCAACATGCAGGATTGCCTTGACCCAATAATCACAGCATCCCCCTGAGGAGCAGCCTGTGGAATGTGACGTGTAGCCAATCAGAGAGTGAGGGGACAGGCACAAGCTGCATGGAGCAAGGGGACACCCAAATCAAAACAGCTGCATTGTTGTTTATAATAATAATAAAAGCTGTCATGTTTGTGTGCTCTGAAGTCACGTTTAATCTCCAGATGTTATGTGAGATTTCAGGTCTAACCTGGGAAAGTTCATGAGTGAAATTGTGTGTGGTGTGTTTTCTTTTCCGTGTGGTCACACACACACTGTAGGAGCAGAACGGTTAACATCCGTGAGTTTTCATCCATGTGTGTGTGCTTTCTTATAATTTGAAATTGGCCGACAGTTTGAAAATCCTCCGTGTGAACCGGCCCCAAGACGCTACATTTTAGAATGTAGAATCAAAGATTCTTTTTTTTCCCTTTTACATTTTTACTATGTGTAAGCTGCCTTTTAGATCAACAGAGTGAAAGGTTTTATGTTTTAAATGATTCTTTTTAAATTAGCTTCTTATTCTTTTCTACTCACTGGTGTCCTGAAAGTCTGCGTCACGGCCTACGAGAGCATTCCTCAGGTGGTGGGTCATGATCTTCAGCTGCATTATTTGTTGCCGTATAACCATGTCTGGTTTTGTGATGTCGATCTCTACTTCAGGGTTGTTGATCTGGTTGGCCAGGCCATCACCTATCACCTCAGGCAGATACCTGGCTCACAGAAACATCTGATTAGCTGGCAGATGAATAAAACCTTTCAGAAATCTATTACAGTTTATGGCAACTTTAATGTTTAGGTGCAAGTCAGTTGCATTAACAATTATTCTTTCTGCATTGTCTTTCTGTGATAGAAATATGGACATCAACATTGAGACAGTAGTGTGGGTCTGAGAAAAATGTTGCAAGTATAGCCTAAAGGAAGCATGCATGTATGTGTGATTTTGTGAATGCAACTTTTCTTTAAAACCCTTTCAGTGAACAAGATCATAAGAAATGCTCATTAAATGCTGTTTATTCAACAATTCAAACTTTTCAAACTATAAGTTTGCATAATTTTTCTCTGCAGAAGTTGTATAATCTCAGACGTTTTACAAACACTTTGCCAACATGCATGAGAATGTGCCTTCACCTATCATTATGGTTTCATTTAAAGTGCCTGTGACTCCATATTTAAATCACTTTATATTAAACAGGTGTAATCTTTGATGCCTCTAGATTAGCATTGCACCATTATAACTCAAAATACGCTGTAATTATTTCCTAACGAGCAACTCAGAGATCAGAAGAAAGCGCCGCCTTCCGGTTCTGCTGGGTTTCTCCTTATTTGGCAGCCTGACACTTCTGCTGCAGCAGGGGGCAGTGTTGTCACGTGAAAGAGAAACGAAACTGAAACTAAACACTACACGGTCTATGGGCAATGGCGGCGGCACTGCCTCGCTCCAGTTGTCGTGAACGTGCATGTGGGCGGAGAATTGACCATATAAGCAAGTCCGGATCACTATGACCTCATAGCGGGCTGGAGTGAAAAAAACTGTTTGAAACCTGGGTCTGAAATCTGGAAGAGCTTCTCACTGGCTGGACTAGGAGACAGATGGACGCCGTTTTTTGCTCTTTCTGGCAAGTTTAAGGTAAGAACTCAACGTTGTAACATGATAGATAAGTCAGAAAACATGGAAACCGATGTCATGGGACCTTTAAAATAGATCTCACATTCTCACAAAGTCTTCCCCATGTTAGAAAACTCCAGTTTTTATAGAGAAACACAAACTTGATACTAAACTGTGATTTTTAGAAACCAAACTGCAATGTTGTCCTCTGTTTTCTCAGCTATTTCAAAGAAGAGGAAATAATAGAGACTATAAAAAACAATATGTTTTCATCAAGTATTATCATCTTTTTTATGCATACTTTCACTCTGTGCTCAAAATGTGAAACATAAGCAAAGGAAACTGAAGAAAAACAGTTGAGATTTAGCAAAAAGCTTTATGCTTTATTTTGGTGGTTATTAAAAATGTAAATCATGTCCTCAAAGGTGTATAAGCCCTACCTTGCACGACTTATGCCGTTCCAACACTTATCCTCAGCCCCAGTCCCTTGAGCCACTCTATCGCTGCAGAGATGCTTTGGTAGAGAAACCCAATACGACCGCATGTCTCTGAGCCTCGTGGTGACATCAGATATCTGAGGCACAAGTGACCAGAGTTAATTCACTATAACATCAAGATACCACACGTAAACGGAAGAGTAAAGAAGGCTATAGCTACAGGCGCTCAGTCATCCATCTCATTCCTTTATCCAAACATTTATCCCACATTCCAACCGTATGTGCAAAGGTGACATTAACAGCTAAAGTGTTTTAATTGCCCATTAGATTTAATGGTTCCTCATCCTTAAACTATTTTTATAAGTGAGCTAAGTAAGGTCATCAAAGAGCAATAAAAACAACGTATCCAGTAAGGTAAGTACTAACCAATTTTGCCATTTTGTTTGAGTTGTCTCCCAGCCTGTCCTCCACTGTGACACTTCCTCTCTTCATGACTTCCTCATTTCCCGTGCTGCTGGCCTCTCCTCCTCGGAGGTTTCCACAAGCCTGAAACAGCTGGGAAAGAGGGAATTGAAGAAAACAAAGGAAAAATAAATGACAAGAAAGTAGAGTATGCATTGATAAAAAGGTGGCAATGTTGTGCATACATAAGGAGTAGTTCAGGTCTGTTGAAGTGTGTTTCTATGACTATTTGCAGCAGAAATTAGCTACTGTAGTATTTTTAGCTGTAATTTGATCATAATTGTGCATGAAATGTAAAATCTATGGCAATGTAAAACTATGTGTTAAAGTGGATTATGTTTAAACTGATATGAAATTTCAGATATTAGAGTTATTTTCAAAATTCTCACTTGAATTTACTTTAAATGAACTGTTTTGAGACACTTTGGTCTGAATTTACCAACAGATTGTTCATCTTTTGCAAGCAGAATACACAGTTTAGGATCTCCCTCTAAGGTGCCAACAATTGAAATCAAGGACACATTAAAAAAAACATTCTTTTCTTATAAATGATGTCGGATGAATATGATTTTTCTTGAGGAGGATTGTCTCTAATCAAGGCTCTAGTGTCAAAACATTAGTCCTTATTTTCATTTTACAGCTGGAAATGGATTAGCAAGCTCCAGTTTAACTTTTGATTTTGGAAGTAACCTTGTTCTTAATTAATTAAGACCTGCAGCTCACTCTCAGAAACATTTTGCTCTCTCTCTCTGTCACATCTATCCCTGATGTGTCCTCCTTCAGGTTTTGCAGAACATTCAGATGCTAAATGATTGCTAGTTGTTTCAACCTGCTCCTTCATATGAGAAGGAGCAGATAGCAGTATGAATAAAGGTACAATCTGCACTCGCGCTACATATGTTAGTCAATTTGCCTGTTTGTTATTGGCTGTTAGCTATCCAATCAGAACAGATCTCTGTTTCTCTACACCGAGGTTGTTCAGACTTATTTAAAACAGGTTAAGATATTAACTGTTCAATGCATTTTCACAGAACCCCACTTCAATAGATCACAACTTTAAGCTTTAATTATAGATTGTGAAAATATCTAAATAATCAATACATTTGAGATCACAAAGTTATTTGTATGACCCGAAGTATGAACCACGCTGCATTAGAAGGCTGACCCTCTCCTCTGTGAGTATTTTTAGTTCCTGTGGGGTTTAAGGTTTTTAAACGGTTCACAAGGGATCTGACGATTCATGCCGTCAATCTGTCATCTAATCTGTTCTGCTCAGGACACTAAAAACTCTTTGACCCTCACACTCAACCATAAAACAATCCCACGTTCGGTTTCCAGGAATGTGATTTGGTAAACATGTAATCCGCGTGTAGATATGTGAATAAGCATATTGGATTTCTGTCTGAAAGTGTTTTTGGTGAGGCTTTTAACGTCACTAGATTATGTAAAAAGAAGATAATCTCTTCAGCATTATGAACGTCAGTTGACTTCTAAGAATCATGAGGCTGGAAGCTCTGTGTGATGATCACATTGGACCAGGATCTACTAAAAACCAACCCAGCTCTTTTAAGAAGCCTGCACAGAGGAAGCCCTGTCCTTCCTCCTGTTTTTCACACTGTTTTCAGCCTTTAAAAAACAACCCAGTCACTTTATACTACTGCCAGTTGTTATTAGGGCTCATATAAAACCGTTACCCAAACACCAATAAAGAGTCAAGTAAAAGCTTGGCCTGGAGACTTTGTTATGACTCACATCCCTTTATTTAAGACTAGATATGTGGAGTGTTACAACAAGCATTAATGTAGTGAGAGGTGTTAATTGTGTAAACAAAGACAAGGGGGGAAAAGACACAAGAGACTTTAAACTCTGAGAGTTTTGTGTCTCTATGCTGGTAGTTTTACAGATTTAGCAATCAGACATTTTAAAAAACCTTGTAAATTCGATCCAAACACTTTCCTTTCAAGTCAGATGTTTTAAGTCTCAGGCTATGTTTAGTTATTCACCTGATTAAAGTAATAAGAAGGAACTCAATAACCCAGCTGTTATATTTACTTAAAAATGCTAGTTGGAGAACACCTTTTCTTATTATTTTTTTTATTAAAACTTTAATTAAATAACTTTGAGCAAATGCAATAGCAATGCAAACAGTTTCGTAAATGTAAGAAACAAAAATGTATTGTTGGCAGAAAAAGATGGGTCCTTGTAGGAGTGCATCCCTCAGAGAGAGAAATGGATCAAGAAAACAGGTTTTCAGGACATTCTGAAAAACATCAAAACCCATTTTGTGGAAGAATCTTTGCCAATTACAGTTTGAGCTGTTTTGCTAAAGCTGGAATAAAAGATACATTTAAGTCTAAATAGAGGCTGAAAGATGACTGAAACCCGTTAGAGTGTCTCTATTTACCAGAGAGCTGTCAAAAGACAGCCTGATTTCTCTTCTTTTTATGTTTATTCACTTTTTGCTTCGTGCTGCATTGACATACATGTTTTTACGTTAGGAAATAGTTTTAATGAGACTAAGACAATATTTTAAAAAATACATTAAATAAATAATAAACATCTGTTTTGCAGTTTATCTGTAGATGATGCCATAAGAACATAAGTAAATGACTAATACTGGCTAAAAAAAAAACATTGGCTTTCAAATGTTGTATTTTGACTTATTTGTGTTTTAGTTTTTGTTATTGGATCATGGGTTTGCACCAGTATGTGCACACTAACACATAATCTGACCTTGCTGTTGATGGCACCGATGTTCTCCATCATGGTAGACATGGCTTCCGATATACGATTTGGGAGAGAAAGGATCACGCTGTCCATGTCATCCAAGCGACGCTCGGCCACTTCTACCATTGTATCTACAAAGACAAGACAGTGATGGTGAAGAAAATTAGTACGCATTGGTAGAGTGGAGCAAAATGTGAGTCTAAAGCTTGGACAGCCATCTTAGTTAGCAATAGCGACAATGCAAACAATTTTCTCTGTAAATTTAGCTCTTAGCTTACATGAAAACATCTTTATGATTCTCCAAACTGCTGTCTACTGCAGATAAAATACTGATTTCTCTGACACCGTGTAAAAAAATCTACATGCATGTGTGTTCCAACCTGCTAGATGTGTCCACTCAGTGTTGAGGTCGGCTTGGTTGGCTAGACAGCCCTTCATGACATTGGTGCAGTAGTTAGCACAAGGCCTGGCAGAGGACATGCTCTTACAGTGAGGGCAGTAGGTCATCCTCATGATGGCCCGCACACAGTCCTGGCTCAGCTGCACCTGGGGTAACACATAGGCAAAATTAAAGTCAGCTATACGGAATAAAAAGGGCATTCAGTTCTAACAAGCCACTTTCAAACAAGCATATATCTTCAAGTCATGATCCCGTTGTACAAGAGACTTGCTGCCATATATATTGGATTTTACAAAAAAGTCGTTTGATGGAGAAAAATTCAATTTCTTAGTGAAAGTGATAACACCCACAGAACTGTGGGAGGTCACCTCCCATGCTGACCTCTTAGTTTCTTATAGCATAGTTTCCCTGGAAACCATGAAGGGAAAATATAGTTTTTCTTCAGATGTGATAAAAACATCTAAACATTGTAACAAATAGTCTAAGTTCCTCACTCCGTCCTTCCTGCTTCTTCCAGCTTTCTCCTGATCCCACAAGGCGGGGGGGGGGGGG
>SSNR01000216.1:650018-775362 GCA_006937965.1 Callopanchax toddi
TTTTTTTTTTTTTTTTTTTTTTTTGCTTGGGAAAATTTGAAATACTTCAGATGAGATGTTCTATCCAAGTTATGGGAGTTGCCTGGTTTTAAAGGCAATGTTGTGACTACTAAAAAAATAATAAGAAAAATGTAATTAGTGCTGACAAGGAAGCTTTAATACATGGACACAGAAGACTTAATCTCAAGCACTAGAACTTGTCAGGTCAGATGTGTTTTGGCAGAGTACCATTAGGTTTATGAAAATCATACAAATCTATAAAAGTAAATAAATGTGGATGTAGAGAACGAGGTGAAGTGAAGGCCACTGTGTTGATTTTTTGACTGTGAAATTAATATAATGATGATTATTTTTAGTGAAAAGAAGAGCAGACGATAAAGACAAGGAAGGTGGAAGGACTTACTCATAATGGCAGACCTATTGTGTAACTGGTCTTGTTGGCAAACATTGTACATCACAAAACCTCTACAGCTTTATTTTTGAGTTTATCTAAAGAAAAAGGCATTTAACCAAAACACTCAACATGAATGAGCTGAACATAAAAGTATAAAGATGAGCTTTAAATAGCCTAATATAACACCAATGATCTGCTGAAAGCAAAAATTAAAGGGAGCAAATGATCTTTTCCACTTATATTATTTCAGTTACTGCAAATATTCATCTATGAATCTGTTTATTCTCTACTTTTGCAAGGACACAAAAAAAAAGGCAACAAACTCGGCTGCCCTGAATGCAATCTATGCACAAACGGTTATCTGGGAGCCATTAGACTCGCCCATGAGTCAAACTGACTCGATTTAAAACATTTATCACACACACACACTGCGCCCCAGGAGCACTCCGAGAATCTTAGTGAGAATTTATTTGCTATTAAAACTCGTCTTATGTTAAATCAGTAAATGAATGGCATTTTTCAACAAGCTCTCGGTGGAAGTTTTTGGTTCTTTTTGTCCTTCTTTGAACTTTCTCTGGCTGACATTATGCACCAACGCTGGTTTCTTCTTCTATCCAGCTGGTTCCCTTTACTTGTTTCCACAAAACTAATACCATTCCCTCTTACTCTCCCTCATTTTTTCCCCTTCTATGTCAATTGATTTCCCGCAACTTGCTACAATTCTATTCTTTTTCAGAAAGCACCTCTCTTTTTTACACATCTAAGTTTGTCATATTTATATTGTATTTTCCCAAGGCACCATCACTCCTATAGTGAATGGTGTATTTGGCATAATTAGGCCAGTGTACTCCATGTCCCCATGGACATGATTTGCATGCAGATAAAATGAGTCAATCAAGCACCGCAGTGGTAGCAGATGTCCTTGTCTCTCATGACATTATCAGAGGTGACCCCCGGAAGCAGGAAATTAGAATTCGGGTGGAAGGAGGTGGGAGTGGAAGGAACTGTTTGAATATTACACAGACGTAGGAGGTGTCACAGACGTCTATCCCAGTAAACAAAGGCGGGTTTGGTCATTTTGGGGGCCAAGGAAAAACACAAAGACATGTCGACCTACACTTTCTGTCTTTGTCATGATTTTTTATCCTTATTTATCAGAAAACTACTTGTAGCTTGTTGCCTTACATGCAAGGTGATTCACAATGTCAATAAATCTCCGTTTCAAGAGCTTTTTCCAGAGTAAAGACATTTTGGTTCACTTGATTTTCAGCTGTGTTTGGAGTTTTAATAGGAAAATGTTTTTTTTTCAAATGGTAGAGACACATTTTGCTGCACAACACCTGTTACTGTCAGCAAAAGGTTATCTTTATAAGCACTAACAATGCTAATACAGATGCTGTAGCACAAGGAGCCCTGGTCGTACAGAGCCACAGCCCTGCTTGTTTTCCAACTATCTTTGTTGTTCAGCTTCTGATTGGCTGAACACACCTGACCCCTGCTGACCACAAAGAACAACGTGGCTCTTTTCATATTTACCAACAAAAACATCTTGGTGATCCCCAAGACTTTTAGGAAAATATTCAGTGGGCTGACGTGACAAAATTTGAACTTTTTGGAAGGTGTGTCCTCTTATATCTGTGTGTAAAATTATCACTGCATTAAAAATAATAATATAACAGCCAAACATGGTGGTGGTAGTATGATGTTTGGGACTGCTTTGCTGCTTCAGGACCTGGATAACTTGCTATAATGGAAAAAATTATGAATTCTGCTTTCGAACAGAAAATCTTAAGGAAGAATGTCCAGCCATCAGTTTGTTACCTTAGGCTCAGGCCCAGTTGGGTAATGTAGCAGGACAAATTATTCAAAGCACACAGGCAAGTCAACCTCTGAATGGCTCAAAAAGGGTTATTTCTGACTATTATTGCAACTTTTTTTCCTGATCTGAAACATGTAGGTATGATAAGAAAGCAAAAACAAGAAATCTGTAAGGGGCAAATACTTTTTCACAGCACTCTAGCTTCTTGTTAGCGTTTGTGTTGTCAGTGGCTGAAGTGAAAAGCACTTTTATTTTTGGTGTTTCTGTCAAAAACTTTCCACTTTCCTTCTCTTTTCACTGCATGGTGAAAAATGTTTACATTTATACTGCACTCATGCAACAAGATTTTTTAACATCGCAACTGAAAAATATATCAGTGCTGTAGGTTTATAAGGTAATAGGCACCCTGGTATTTTGAGGTCCAAGGCAGCTACCTATTTCTGCTTAATGTTTAAGTAGGCCTTTGCCTCTAGGCCTTGTCACTGCTGACTTGGAGAACATTGTTACATTTGGATAAGATGTTCGAAGCATTTAATTGCACCCTGATCATTTGTGCAACTACATGTCAGATTATGATTATGCAAGGCCATGAAAATATAGGTGACAGGCAATCAAGCACAAGTATTGATTTTAATATATTCAAAGTTAAAAGCATGCTTCTGATTAATGCAAAGATAGTGGAACATGTCCAAACACACAAAGTGTTTGCATCCAGATGTCACTGATGGCAATATTAGGCTACACTCTACCTGTCAGGTTCAGAGCTTTCATCTGTCTAACACACCTGGCTGCCATCGAACACACATCTCCCTCTGGTGCCATCACTTTGTTTCCTCCTTCGCTTTTCCCGCTCTCGCTTTCCATTTTATTTTTCCATCGTTCCACCTGTCTCTGTCCATCTGCTGATTTTAATATATACACACACACACACACACATATATATATATGTACTGTATATACATACACAATGATGTGTCTTTTTCATTCTGTCTTTTCCTTTACTCATTTTTTATGGTTTTCCTATATGCAACATCTTTGTTTATAATAATATTTTGTTTATAAATTACAGCTTTATTCAAAGAGATTAACACACTCAAACTGAAACTGTGTCGGCATAAGAGCATAAATCACAATCGTACACACACACACACACACACACACACACATGCATATAAACACACATTTGCATGCTGGTGTATATATACAGTATGCAAACTCTCAGACCCAGAGCCAGCTGTATGCGCGCATGTTAGTCCTTTAATCTGTGGCTTTATTGATGATTCTTCCAAAGTTCCTGGACTCGAAAAAAGGCCAAGCCTGACTGGGTTGGAACAGTAACACCCTGCACTTAGCCACATGGCGCTAGTTAGCCCACACCCTGCTAAACACAGCCAGATGTGCAGGGACTGGAAACATGGTACAGTGTCACTGCATGGTCATGTGGTCAGAAGAATGAAACTCCTCAACATGGTTGAGAAGTCGGGAACCCACAGCTGTTTTTGCTTTGTGTCTAACAAGCTTGATGGGTGACACCTTTTCACCGGCTGCAGCCTGAAATAGATATAACTCACTTTATTTTCTTCACTTTTAAACAGCTAACAACAGGATGTCTTTAGCAGAGATGGCTGCATCCTGCCAAATTGCTATTTATGTGGCAGCAAATGTGACATATCATGGTCCATTTAACTCTAGTCTATTGCTCAGCTCTCTTCAAAGATGCAGCTGACAGCAGATGGTTTTCAGACCTCAAGGTCTCAACAAGCATACTCTTCTCCCTCTGTTGTCTCTGCATTCCCCATCTGAAGCTTTTCAAAACACAATCAGAGAACAAGGAAACCGTTTTGGAGAGGAATTAGTCATCTTTATAATAAGAATGTTTACATATTTTATGTTTACATCACCACACTCCATTTTGAAAAGTTTGTCAAAACAAAATTTGTCAGAAACTCATGCCAAAAGACCAATAACATAAATGTTACCCCTTTATCCCCAAACAGTGACAAACTGATCTGAGCGTCAAACAAAAGCTTTAAATTTAAATATCTATTTAAGAACCCAGATTCATACTTGTGCCTATAAGGAAGTTAGTCAAACTGACATTTTTCTGAAGTGATGCAATATGTTTAAAAATATCCTGTCATCCAATTCCTCAGTAAAAAATAAAGTGAAGCAGAGAGTGCAGTGAGGTCTCCTCAGCTCAACAGTGTGCCACATGTCTGTTCATAGCACCAGCCTCCACTAGTAATCTATGCTGCAGCACAATCTGATTGAATGCATTAATCATTTAAAAATGTCCTTCCTAAAGGCATCACCAGTTTGTAAGTTTGCCATTTTAATTTAATAAGTAAACAAATGTAATTATTCTAATCTTTGTGTGCATACACTGTAAAATGTAGTAAAAAAGAAAAGAAAGATTCCAAACACCTTCACACATTCACCCACCACCTTTACAGACTCGCTCATGCAAACTCCCAGCACACGGTGCAGTGGTTAGGAGAGATGAGGAATGAAGAGGTGGTGGCGGGATTTATGATCAACATGAAAGAACACTTTAATTAATTTTCTGGTTCAAAGCAGGAACACTTATTAGAAAGTTGTAGCAACACGTCTGGCAAGACTTTATGAACAAAAACAAGCTCCAAATGGCTTGTGAGTCAACGCCATTAATCAGGTGTCGAATGCAACAGTCTGTTTTTATCTGTGAATGATTTGATGTAAAACACCAGAATGTTACTGAGTGCAGCTTGGATGTCTGTTTCTGTTGACTATCATGTTTACGTGCGCTGCTGTGCCTAATGAAGTGTTTTTTTTTGTTGTTCTTTTTTTTTGACAGATAGGAACTTTCAGGAGCTGTTGAAAAATATCTAGGCGTTTTATTTTCTTTGTATAGTTCTGCTTTGGTGGATTAACCGCATCGCTGTAGTGCAGCTGCATCACCCAGAGGTAAGGAGAAAGGAAGAAGGAAACAAAGGAGAAAAGCAAACAAATCTCAGTCAGCTACTAATCAGTATGTTCTGAAAAGGGCAGGCTGACTAATCAAGCTCAGAGCTCCAGCTGACAGACTTATTGTCATGAACTGGCCAAAGGAACAAGAGAAGAATACTGCTCTATATAACTGAAGACATCAGACACAAATATTTACCCTTCTGCATCAACCTGATGGCAATAAAATCCTTAGCAGCTCATGCAAAGACTATCCTATGCATCGAATGGTTATTTAACTCTATGGTTATTTACACTGAAGAGTGTGTTGATCTATGGTCTGTCAAATCTCATCAAGGGGATTATCTCATGTAAAAGTAATGCTGTGTAAAATTAAAAAATGTTGACAGCAGTTCAATCAAATTCTATTTTATATATCTGTGGATTTATCTATGTTCTAATTGAATGTAGAGAAACCCCATAGAAGGTGCTCCATGTTCACCTCATGCTATAATAAATGCTAACACTCACCATCAAAGGCCTTGTTCTGTCCAGCAAGTGAGGTCTGTAAAGAGCGTCTGGCGTCTTTGAGAAGTCCTTCCATCTCCCTCCGGCTCAGCATGGCCAGGTTGTCCTCCATGTTGCTGGTGCAGCAGGTGTAACCCTGAGGACAGATGCGCAGGTGTTCCCCTGGCAGAGGGACAGGAGACAGAAGACATTGTGAGGAGGAGGTTTCCTATGTTCAGCTAGTTATTATATCCTAAATGCATCAGTATCCATGTATAAATATGGGTTTTGTTAGACGCAGTCATTGGCAGAAAGACAAATGTTCTGAAGGACAAGATTACAGCACTGATGGAAGTCACTGCTCCATAAAACAGATATGAAATAGATATTTTTTTTGCAGTTTTTTTTATACAGTTCACTCATTCAAACCACGGTTTGTTGCTTTTACTGAGCAAAATGTTTTATCAAAATCCAAAATCAGCATATCTTCATTCCCACTAGATTGTTGGCATGTATGCCTTATTGTTAAATCTCTAAAGTTCCATTTTCATTGTCTCTAGGTTGACTTTTAGATTAAAAGCCTTATTTAATCTCACTGTGTAATGGGCTGAAATTTGCATAAAGCACATTTGAAAAACTGTGTTTAAAGGCTGTGCTTCCATTATAATTATATTACCCTTCTAAGTGGATATACTCTGTGCTACTTTCTCAGTCCTTGCATCTAAAAAGTATTCACTCACTTTATCATTTTACAGTTCTTTCCTTCTAAACACTTGATATCATGTTGCATTAATTTTGCATTCTGAACAAATTATTATTGTTCATGGCTTCACTTAAATCTGTACTCTTTTAAATGGAGAGATGTGACCAATACATGGGAAAATTAGAATTTATTTGTTCTATTTAAATAGTGAATAATAGAAAATTCATGTTACTTAATTATTTTAATAATTAACTACTCTAGAAGTGTAGATCTGATCCACAAACATCTATCCTTGTCATAGATTTTGAGTTGTCATGATTTATTGTAATCATTCAAAAAGCACCGTTTTAAAATGTGTGCATTGTGAGATATTTCTATAGTCTCTTCATTAGAGTCAGAATAAGGTCTAATAATAGGTCCAAATCCAACTAAATGAGGTTAGTAGCACCTCTAAGCTCCAATTTAATGAAAGCTTTTCAGCAGATTGTACACATCTAGCATTGTGACAAGTCTGGAAAAGTTTAATTAATATGTCAGCTCACATCACTGAGTTTTACACGGTCTACTGAAAAGACTATATTAATTCAGTAAACACACATGACTCAAATGAATTATTTGACAGGTCTAAGTCATTAACATGCACGATGAAGCACAAGACTTTAGAAATGTGAAATCGCTTCACTCTGGCTCATATCAGGTGTTTGTCTTTAATTCATTGTAATTGTGACATGAATTCATCAGTGTGCTCCCTTCATCCTGTCCACCACCTGGGCTGTGTTTTACAAAGGGGGAACAATGTGTGACAAGTGTACTTCACTGATGACGCGTCAGCCGGGTTTCAACAACTGTCCTTTAAGTGCCTCATTGAGCACAAGTCTGAAGTGCAGCGATTAGAGGCTGTTCTCTTGTTCAAACACCAAAGTGAGGAAGAGGCTGACCAGATCAGAGGAGAAGGTGACACTGAGCATCTCTCAGAATCCTCTCAGCCATCAACATGTCCATGCAGCATGAGCACAAGTTTGTATCATGTCAAAATGTGCAAGAATTGTGAGAAGGAATAAAGGATTCATTAAAGTATAGAACACTGCACTTGAAACAATTTAAAATCCTGCACAAATTTGACTGTGGGTGTATTATTTGTCTGCCGTCGCTCCTTCCAGCGCACCATGATTACTGCCTGCCTTTTGACTTCTGTGCAAAAAGGATTCTGAATGAACTCTTTGACCTACATGAACAGCAGGAGGAGTGAAGTTTCCAGATGCAGCCTGACAGAAACACCTTCTTCAGAGCGTCGGCTGATCTGCTTAAATAACAACATGCAGCCAGAAAGGTCACCTGTAACAGAGCATTATGTTTCCAATCGGCTAACCTAAAAGTGAGCTCGTGTTACCGACAGAGCAGTCTCATCCGCTTGACTCAGTAAACTGCAGTAGTGTCTGTTTCTATTTAGGTGACGGTGACAGTAAACCTCTGTCCTCCTGTCTAATATTCTGTGATTCCAACTGTTAGTAAAAGTAGGGAGATGCTGTCTAAATGTACACCCAAACATAAACTAACCACCCACCAAAGTCTGTTCATGGGGGACAAATTGAGGAAACTAATTGGTCACATTTACCGGTAGTTCATAACAGCTCTCTGTCATTTCACTCCCGTTCCTTCTGACAGATATGACTGTTATAGTCCCCCAACCATTAGCTTATCATTGTTCACCAGGGAGGAAGGCTCCTATTAAACAGCAGTCTGGAAAGGCAGAATAAGGTCATGCAGACTGTGATGAAGCAGGAGAGAGACTGACAGTCAGAGGCTTTTAGAGATGGTGGGAAAAAAACAGGGAGAGAGCAGGGGGTGACAGGAAATTCAGAACAACCCAGTGGTCTGGAAGCTTCCGTTTTATTATTTTTTTCTTGTGTCTGGCCACCAAAAAGATAATGAAAAGTAAAAACCACTTTTTTGGGAATGTTTTTGGTACTTTAATTCAAAATGTTCATACTTCTGGTGATTCATTAATGCATCTTTAATGAAATCTAGCAAGATATATTTATACTCTGGGTTTTTAAACATTTTTATTTCTTCCCATTGGTAGAAAATTGAGCATGGAACATGACACTATTTTCTCTAGTAACACTGTGTACCCATGAGACTGTCATAACGGTGACACTGAGTACAAAAGAAGCACAGTTAACAACATTCAGAGGGAAAAATGTTTCACTTTGCCTCCAATTCTTATTTTTCTGTTTATAATTTGACTTGTTAAGCATTTATCTGCCTATTTTTACAATTATCTTTTTTATTAACACAGCAATAATCAGTAGTACACAACAGGAGAATCACAAAGGTGCTCCCTATTATCATCCTATTGGCTGAATGACAAAAGGTCACACGGCACTTGGAGGGAACAAGTACTGCTTGATCTTGCACTGCAAATATGCTCACTAATCAAACCTGATCATGTGCTTTTCTATTGGTTTATTTTAGTGAAACCAGTAAAACAATTTGTTAAAATACATTTCCAGATTGCTAAATTGATTGCATGCCTTTATATTTTGTCACTTTACATTATAATTCTCATAGATATTTAATAATTACCACCCTTCACTAAAATGTGGGTTGTAATCTTTTTGAACATGTCATTGTGTATAGTTGTGTGTGTGTTGTAGTGTTCGCAAATTATGTCATAAACAACTGGAACAACTTCTATTGATATTTGATGATGGTTTTAGGGTGTACATTTACAAATGAATAACTTTAAGAGTCAATCTCATTCAAGATGGCCGCTAAGTCTAATCAGTCCTGAGGAACACAAAAATGTTTATAGCTCTGTTGATTTGAAAGTCATTTCATTAAAATGTGGTGTGGTGGCAGCTGAGAGTCGTTCACAACACTTACTTTAAGAACCGACAGATCAAACAAGAGCTTGCGATACTGAGTGAGATTTGTCGAAAAATTGTTTTCAAGTTTTTACCAAAACAGGTATGATTCCATCATATCTGAACATAAGATGATCTTCTTTATATGGAATATACATAGGTCCTTAATTTTATTATTTGTCATCAATTTGTTAGAGATATGCCCCATATCCTCATTTTTGATAATTTTTCAATAATTATTTAGTTTTCAATTTTTTCTAGTCTGTGAATCAATCTTTGTTAGACAGAACCTGACATTAAAGCCACCTCCTCTAAGCTAACAAAATATTTATAATTGTTAACTAAATATAATTCAAGTAATTCAGATATCTAAAAGCATGCATTATGTTAATTATAATTCTTTAAGATAAATTGGAATTAGCCCAAATCTGTATCAGTAGGTCAGATCTGTGCACCAATCAGAAATTCATTTATGCATCAAAGATGGACCAACATACACGTGTGTAACCAAAAAGACGTTATAGGTAGGAATTGTGATGTTTACAACAGGCAGTATTTATTAAATAAGTGAATCAGAGCTCGATTCAATCCTAAACTAGAGAGCGCAAACCCAACAACAAAAAATCATTTATTATAAATCTGCCACTGACAGTTGGTGAATCCTTTTACTTTTCACAAAATGGCACGGATTCACTCATACTGACGTGACTAATGGCTCCGGGTAATGACTGCGATTGCATAACTGATGAATTTCAAACCCTAGTGTATAATATATGTGTATGTGTTTGCATGCATGAGTGTGCTGTGGAACCAAAGGGATTAGCAGTCTAATCCAGTGAGTGCTAAAAATGTGTGTGTCCACCGGTAGGTGGATTATTACTCACACTGGTGAAAACATCCATGGAACACCAGGAATCACACACATGTGCAAAGACACTCCCATAAACTCTCAGAACAATAGATTACGGTTAAACAGTTGAAGTGCAACAAGTCTGTTTGGCATCAGATGTTGACACACCTCATCCACTAACTGCACAATGGAACTGCACATACCAATTCAACAAATGCTCCTGTTAGATGACACTGTGGAGCATGTACCACCAGGCATGCCTGTTTGTGAGAGTTAGTAAGGGCTTTTTTTTGCACTCTTAACTTTCAGACACAGTGAATGACCCACAGGTTGCCTAGGCTTTCACCTATAGACCCTGGATGCTCAGCTTAGTAATGTGAGCCACACAGACAGTCACATAAATAGCTTTGTAGAGCCAGACTAGGTGGCAGCTACGCAACACATTTATAACACTTTACCACTGAGGTCAGCTGATGTAATGCTTTCCTTCAGGCCACTTTGTCTGTTGGCTCTAAATAGCTGTTTATCAATGCATATAATCCCTAGGAAAAACTCAGCCCTCACTTGTTTTGAGTCAGACATTAATTAGCAGGGTAAAGTTTGGCTAACTACTCAGGTAAGAAGCAAATGAGTACAGAGATAATGCAGTGGTGCGGGCTGTAGGGAACGAATTACTCAGTTGGCGTTGAACAACTCTAGCTTTGATTAACACAAATGGTGGCCAGCCCTTTGGAAATGTCTTGAGAGAAATTAAGTAGCGCTGTAAAGAGATGGGATGAGATCTGCCTCGGTAGACTGTAACAGATGGGAAGAAGACAAAACAGATCTCGACATGACTTATGTAATTATCACCGAGGGGTGCAACAGAAAGCCCTAAATGTGTTATGGTGGTGAATTAAGACCGGCTGTCTATATATCTCTCAACTTTCCTGCTGATATAGCAGAGCATCCCTGCCTCCATCTAGATTCTGATTCCTATCAGCATACATACATCATTTTTAGAATATATATGGAAGAAAAAGGAACTCTTTAATAGTAAATTGAGTCAGTAGGGCGTATGAAGTAAATAAAATCTTTATGGATCATGTCCGTTTTTCTGAGTTTGTAAAATCTCCCGCTACAACAGATGTGTACCAGATGCTCGAGCATCACCCTTGGGAATATCAGCGATACTGTCATTGTTTACGGAACAAAATGGATTAGAGTTGGCAAATCTCTATTGTTATGAGAAAAAAAGAATGTGAGTGGGAGAGGAATGAACTGAACTAAAACTTTTATTTGCAGAGTCAAGAAGATGAAAATGCATTATTTAAATGTTAAGCCCAACAACCCGTGCCAGTGACATTTCTACAGAGGTCAGAGGGGCAATCTGCAAAGATTCCAGCATGTTTGCAGCTTTCCAAGACGAGCTATGCTTTCTAAGAAGCATGATGAATCACAACAGGTTTTTTAATTAAGTTTCGCTCAGAGAAACATGCTCGACTGTGCGATCTGATCACGGAATGACATCCGCACAACCGTGCACATACATTCGGTCGTTGCTCTCCTCCTTCACTCCCTCTCTCTGCCTCTATCTGCTTCTCTCTTCTCTATTCACTCACACAAACACACAAGTCCCTGTGGTTGATGAATAACTGAGGAGTGTGAATGCCAGCTGCATTAACTGAAAGCAGCAGCCTGTCTGTTTCACTTAGCAGGTTCTGTCAAAGTGCTGTTAAAAAAGGCCCATGTGGTGTTGTAGGTTACTGACCAGCCTGCTAACTTTGCCCTGCCTTCCTCAGTGGGGACCTCTAATATCCATCCTCCCTTTCTTTTACAACTTTTATGATGAGTTTTCATTTATGTGCAGCCAGAGAATGAATTGGGCTGACCTAGAACACGTGAGAATGCTATTTATTTAGACCTAACAAGAATAACACATCCAGCAACACGCTGTCCTAGTTACACCCTCTAACCACTCTTTACTTGCATGTTGCAGGCATGCCTGAACTTGAGCTTTCCTGTGTGGTACCTTGCTGGCTGGTTGTTAGTGTGTGCATGAGCAGATGCAAAAAAACTAAGATTGCCTCCTATTGACTTAGGTCAAAAGGTTATTTGTCATTTAGAGGGAACTGAACTTCTCCACGTGCAATTCGACACCATATTTTATACCTGCTGCATCATCTCAAAATAAAACAAGTGACTATATGCTGCAGGGAGCTGACCTCATTTCTGTGTATGAAGGAATTTCTGTTGTTTTGGAGTGCATGTAGGTGGATATTTCACCAACGAGTAAAAAGTCTTGACAGTAGATGTCAACGGTTGGAGCACAACAGACAGAACATCCTGTCACATCAAGCACAGAAAAAAGAAACGAGACTGATACTGCACACTGCAATGAACTCTGGATGCTTGGCAGAAACAAAAGGAAGAAGGAGGATGAGGAGGGACTGACAGATGATCTTTTCACAATGTGAACTTTAACATCGCTGGATTCAACGATCCACAAGGTGCTGTCAGACATTTGGAATTTTACACAAGCAACTCAGTCTTTTAACAGGAGAAAAGGCTGATTAGTTGTTCTGTTGTTGAATGATTGTGTTTCTCTGCAAGTTTAGGATGTAATAAAGGTTTTATGGTCGCTATGTTAAAATAATAAACTGTTTGTAGTTGGAGATCTTTTTTAAACCAGCTTCTACAACTCAGTGAACCATTTGTATCACCTTTCATTTGATTTGTCTTTTAATTTTTAGTTTATCAAGTTCAGGGTTATGCAGCTCTAAGCTTATCCAAGCAGCCAATGGGGAAGAGACAAGGTAAACCCAGGACAGGTCAAACACACTGAGGTCTGTTTAACCTAATATAGATGTCAGAGTGAAATGAGAACAGTCCTCACAGCAAAGGCTTCAATAGAGAGCTTTTTGCTGTACGCTGACAGTTCACCCCCACCTTTCAACTCGGTGTTTAGATTATTTAAAGCAACAGCTCAACTGTTATGACCCTTTCTTCTATTTGTAGAAGTTTTCCTAAGAACTATGGACTTTAACAGCTCAGTACCAGAATGGAAACACACAAAGCTAACGTCGGACTAATAAAACTTTTTAGCAGCTGAGCAGACAAATACTTTCCTTTGAAGTTTATGATAACCCTTAAAAAATAGTCAATGTGCTTCTTTGTGTTGTTGTTTATATCCAATAAATAGACATTTGAGTGGATTAGAAATGTTAACATGCCTCAAAATAAGTGAGAAAAACTCAAAAAGTTGAGTTTGAACTTACAGTAGTTTAATTGCCAGAATTGCAGGAAAAACATTTTTTACAACTATAAAATATGAATGCACATGCACCCATGTGGAGGTATCTGAGCATGTGTGTGTGAGAAAGAAAGCTCAAGGCTTAAACTTCTATACACTTGGCAGCATTGTGCTTGTGACAGGTCTCTCTCTCTCTCTCTCTCTCTCTCTCTCTCTCTCCCTCCCTCCCTCCTGCTGCTGAAAGAACAAACAGAGTTGCCAGTTTGCCTCTGTCCTGTGCTGTTCAGTGGCAGAGAAGCTGACACATTAAAGCTAACCTGCTGTTGTCAGGGTCGGTCAAAGCAACAAGAGCTAGAACACATTTAGTCAGAGAGGTAGACTCCAGAAGTGGTGCAGCTGCAGGCAGGTGGAAAACAAGGAGGTGAGCATGCATGATGAAGAAAAATATGAAGAGGAGCTGGGAAAAGGAGGAGAAAAGTCATTTTAAACCTAACAGCATTGTTGTGATTGATGCTTTGTTGTGCACAAACAAGCACGATTACCTCAGCGTCATTCCCTCTGGTCAACAAAGGAAGGGAATGAGTTGCTGTAACTCAAAATAAATGTAGTTTTTCATCTTGATGATGGACTAAAACTCACTTTTCAAACTTGCTTCCTGTTTCTCATTGACGATGGCCTCAAGCAGTGATACAAGTCTGCAGCTTTCAACAAGGCCGTGATGTTTATGCTTTATCACACGCATCCAAATGCACTGCTGCTTGACTAGTAAGCAAAAGAATGAATGCAATATTGAAATTTTTCTAATGTAAAATTTGCTGCAAAAGTACAACCCTCTTAGAAACTTATTGGCTGTGCTTGTGAGCAAATCAAAATACAAAGTATAAATGGAAATGTGAGGATGCTTTTAAGTTGGAGGGGTGCCTGAATTGTTTTAAAGCCTACGGCTGTTATTTAATGATCAATGTGTAGCTATGTAGGCTAAATGTTTACATCTTGGTTTAACATCTTTCCTTATAGATGCTACTTCAGTTACTGAGTACAGATTGGAGTTCACCTGGGCAACAGACTAGACTGGAAATGCTGAGAGGCTTTAGCACAGACTGTACCTTCTAAAGAATTTTCAAGTTCTTCTGTGTTCGAAGCAATTTGCTTTTTCTGGTGGAGTTCAGTTTTCTTTTAAGCCATCTGAATCAGAGTCAGCAACTCAAAGAAATTACAACAAAAACTCAGAGAGCCTGACTGAGCAGTGCACTGCTTTGGAGCTCCTAAGAGCTCAAAGTAGAAAGAGGAATGTTACACAAGCACAATGGACAACCCTGCACACACTCTGCAAAATATATGGATCAACTAATGGGGAACCTTTGTTCAAAAATGTCTTCAGCTCTGCTGCAAAAATGACCAAAACAAGAGGACACGCTTGTCAACAGCAATTAAAATGACTTTCTGTGTTACAGTCTGTATCCATCTTTGGTATAAAATGCACAATGCAAGTTTCATTTTGTTCTTTTCTTCTTTAACTTTGGCAAATTGTTTAATTTGAGCAGCAGTTTACCCTAACAGAAACACTGTTCCTGCTGCAAGCAAATAAAGCACAAAAACTACATATTACCACTCGGACGTCAATTTTTAACATATTTTCTGCCCAGTCCTTGCACATTACAGTGAAAATATACTATGTGAGATGTGCTTAAAAATGAAAAAGTGATGGACAAAAGAAGAAATGTCAGTTAGTGCCAAACTAACTCAGCTAATTGCTTTTTAGGGGATTATCTTGTTAGTGCTCACATATATTTTAGGTTTGTCAAGCTGTGTTTTAGAAACAGTTTCAAAAATGCAGCTGAAAAAAGTTACAAATTGTGTCATTGTTCCAGGATGTTTGTGACAAAGTGCCTCAAGATTCAAATTATAATTGGTTCGTTGTTAAGTTGTCTATTTTGTGTCGAGACATCTCTGACTCATCAGTTTACAAGTCTGAATGATTCATAGGTCAGAGTTAAGTGGCTCTTCCTGTGAAAATGGTCTGGCACTGGACTTAAAACACTGGACAGAAAATTAGTTTAAAAAAAGAAAGCAGCCAATATTCAAACAAAAAAAATGGAAAATGTTTAAAAGTCTGAAAACATGAAATAACCTCAAAATGACGAGAAGGTCTGGAGTCTTGATTATAATCCAGCTCTGCTTTTCTCTCTGCTGCCACAAGATTTTCACCCACGTCATCAATCATCAGTCATCAGCTTCAGACCTGCAAAATCCACCCTTGCCACTCCCATTTAACCAATATCAAAGCAAGATAGAAAGGTTGTCAAATCCTCAATCAGGTCTTCTTTAATTCCCATAATGACTCAGATAAGCATTAAAAGTTAAGCAAGCTGTTCTTGGGCTTTTCTTGGAGAGAACACGACTGATCTTTTTTGCCTCAGTCATCAGATCAAAGCACAGACAAGTCACTCAGTTCCTCCTTGGTTCAGTCATCTTTTTCCCCCTCTTCAGAGACACACACACACACACACACACACACACACACACACACACACACACACACACACACACACACACACACACACACACTTCCCCCTTTTCCTTCCTTCGCCTCTGGCTGGGAATCTGGCCAGGGAATCTGGGCTTCCAGACAGCAGATCCACACTTGCCCAGATCCTCAAACACTGCCTTGTTTAATTTATGGCTTGAGCTAGCCAACAGTCATTACCTTGGGGCGGTTCTCTTATCTATGTTATTTCATGTCATTTGTCTAGTTTTAATATACATCAAGATAAATAGTATATATCATCAACACCTGTCACGTGGTGACAATTTAGGTTGGATGGGGGTTAAAATGCATAACGCATTAGTAGTATTAAAGAGTGGTTCTGTGCACACCTGCAGCATGTTAACATTTCCATACAATAAACATTCAGCAAAGGTCAGATCAGTGCAAATACCACCAACAGCCTTGGTTTAATTGCTGAATTAAAAGACTGAGCTGTGCGTTCTTGTAAACTGACAATCTACATTTGACAATGGCCGTAGGGCTTAATGATTGCTCCCACTTGATGGCTGATGAGTCTTTTAACCAGTGAGTCATTCTGAAAGCCTGATCTGAAAGAGGACTTGACATGGGAACTAAAACTGTACAAGGAAAGCCCTGTTTTAGCGATGTTCTGAGGGAATGCTGTGCGTGCCAAGCTGTCTATTTTGAAGTCAGGTCAGGGCAGGCTAACACTTCAGGCCCCTCTTAGTCACTGTGAGTCAGTGAAATGTCTTGACAACAAACGGATAGGCACAGTTAGCTGACAGCCAGGCAAAGAGCTGGAAACAAACAGAAACATGAAAGTCACATGGCTAACAAGACACCAGTGTGTGGAGATTTTACTAGAGATTGGGAGGAAATTTTCACCCCATTGGAATGTTTGACCTTTTTATTGCTTTTATTGCTGTTATAAATCAATCATAAGTAAATAATTTGGCTTCTTTGACCTAAAGAAACCACAAAAAAACTCAGTGAAAATGTCCTGCTACAAAATTATGACAATTAAATAAAACTATGTTACATAAAATAAGTGACTGCATAAATTGTCACCCCCTTCCAAGTGACTGACCTAATTCAACAGAGGTCCAACCAATTGGTGCTAGTAGTCTTATGAGCAATGGATATCACATGAGTGCAGTGACTGTGTCTCAAGTGGTTGTAGTATAAAGACACCTGTGTCTGCATGAAGACAAAAGAACCTCCAAGCAAATGAGAGAAAGTTATTTAAAATTATAAGTCAAGGGATGGATACAAAAACATTCTAAGGCAACGAACATCCCCTGGATGAGTTAAGTCTATTATCAAGAAATAAAAGGAATATGACACCATCTGTAAATCTACATAGATCAGGCCGTCCTCACAAATTTAGTGATCGTACAAATAGGAGACGAGTAAGAGAGTCCGTCAGCTCACCTGAATATTTATTCACACGTTATTTACTTACTTGTCATTATTTTGTAGTTTGTATTTTGTTTCCATCCATCCATCCATCCATCCATCCATCCATCCATCCATCCATCCATCCATCCATCCATCCATCCATCCATCCATCCATCCATCCATCCATGCATCCGTTTTCTGAACCCCTTCATCCAATAAGGGTTATTAGGACCTGCTACTCCAGCAGTCACAGAGCAAGGAAACCAAATTAGGTTGCTCTTAATTGATTTCTAAAAACAATAACAGGGTGAAACATCCAAGGGGGTGAAAACTTTTTATAGGCACTGTAGAGGAATAATAAAATAAGGGCTGATAGGAAGATATTCAGATTCAGCTCACAAACCACTGGAAATGAACAGCAGCCTGAGACAAAGATGAAGACGCTTAGGGATGTCAGAACCATTAAATCTGTGGTCTCTGCTTTCCTGATCTGTCAACAAACCACAATGACACTTTGTGGAACAGCGCGGAGCTCTATTCACCACAGTGGCTTATTTCAGAAACCAGGACACCAAATCATTGTTCTATGTAGGCCACCATCCCTGATGTCACACATCTCCCATGATGCAAAGCAGCATGGCCCTTTACCATACACAGAATGTCTGAAGAAGTGCAGGGAAGACAGCTGTGCAGTCAGAAACAGGAAGCTTCTGGGAGTAAGAGTCACTCGATCAGCAGTATAAGAAAACATAACATCATTAATTTTACTTTAGTTTAACTTTTAATTTCTGTTAGTTTTAGAAACTAGTTTGAACCTACACTGTGGGTATGCAAAGACTGAAGGGAGTTTTTTTTATGTCCTGAATTAATGTTGCTATAAGTGAGCTTATTTCTTATTTATGCATCATTTACGCACTCAGCAGGGAGCGTGAAATCAGGAGTTTAAGCCTAAAACATGTGCAGTTTACTTATTCCTTGCTATACTTTATAGTTTGGGTGGTTCAGGTTTCGCATTGAGATTAAGAATCTCTTTGGCAAGGCAGACCTGAAAGGAAGTTTGGGGTTCAGTATCTTGCCCAAGGATACTTTGACATGTGGATGGGCTGGAGAAGGAACACAGGGCGCCCACATGGAGGGCAGCCTCTGATCGTCTATAGGCCACTATCTATAGTTGCTTCAAACCCCATGTTCACATTACAATAAAGGGTTAATCAATAACCAATGCAGGGCCATGACAAGAAAAAAGGTGGCATTAAAAATAAATCACATAAAATTGAGTATCATGATCTCCTTGGTAAAATATGCCCAGTAGTAATCAGTGAATCCTCCCTTACAGAAAAACCACATGAACACGAAGGAAATAAAAGAATCAAGATCACTTAATATATTTAATAGATGCATTAAATCAAGGGTATCAAGAAATTAAAATGAAAATGTAAATTAAGCTATAGTGCTTGTGACTATAGGTTTGGAAATCAGAACAGGAATGAGATGAAAGTGAATCTGTTTTTGCGTTGGAAGTTATGTAAAAAGGAGCAGAAATGATAAGACATGTTCTTCTCTCTGCTCCTGTTCATTCACATAATTTTGTGTTATGTATATTTTGTTTTCAATTAAATAAATAAATAAAAGGGGGAAAAAAGAAATCACAAGTAAGAACATTAACCATGTGACATATGTGGACTACATGTAAAAAAAACCCTGTTTCCCGTGTGAATTTGGAACAAAGAAAATGGGAACTTCACATGAAGAATATAAAACATGTTTTCACATGTAAATTACATGTAAAACCCCTTCATTTGGATCCCATGTGGTCACGTGATTTTCCACATGGGCTCACATGTGAAAACCATGTGAAGTTCATGTGTTTTTTCCATAACTGTCCTGTGTTTGCACTGCATACAAATGTGCATAATTAATGTAATCTATGAACAACCTTCTGTTGTTATTATGAGAAAAAAATCATATTTTTTGTATAAGTTTAAATTAAATGCATATTGTATATATATTTCCAACTGCTGCAGCATGCAACATTCATGTGCAAAATTTAAAAAAATGGATCAAATACAGCTAAAAATGAAAATTTTGGTGCTAAGTAGTTTATTTTACTTGTGTGCTAGTATCTGTGCGTTCTTTATAATGCTGTGTGTAAATGAAAAAAGAGTTAATGAGTAAAGCCTTTAGTGTAAAAGAAAATTATTTATATTCAATTAAGCAGATCAATTTGATTGTTGCAAAATAAAAGATAAAAAATATTCAGTTTAAGGACTTATTAGATAATGGATTGCAGTCAAAACATACAATATTGTTAACTTTCTCATGTGTTTCTATTTGACAGAGTGACAGCACATATCTGACTCATGACATGATGACTTCCTGAGTGCTGGAACATGTTTTATGAGGTAAAAAGAGGCAAAAAGGAACCAATTACTTTTCTCATTGCTGACAGGAAGTCAACAAATTATGTGCGATTTGAGAATTTATGTTCTCCTTAGGAAAATTCTATCATTCCTCAGAGAAAGATTAGCGTGAACCAAAGTAAATTACTCTTCTTCGTAGCCTTAAGGGGAATTAGAGAAGGACATGAAAATGAAGTAGAGCTCTGAATCGAAAAGGTCAAACTGGGATGTGACATTTTGACAAATTCAGATGTTATTAAATCTCTTATAATTTAGAGTTTTGTTTGTTTTAACAAAAGGGGAGGAAGAAGCTAGAGATGTGGATGTCACAGGCATGAGAGCAGCCATTCGATGAACTATGAAAAGCAGAAACACAATTCTTTTGACAAAACCACAGAGCTTCTCTAGTGTTCAGATTCCTACAGACAGCCCTGTGGGTCTTTAGAATTCAGATCTTGGCACAAGGTCCATGTTGGAGCAGCTTTATTGCAGTGCTCTGACAGGTAAATGCACAAGATGTGTAAAGGAATGTTTCTGTCTTTCACTCTGCACTCCTCTGTCTAATCCCCCTATCAGTCCAGGCTTGAAAGAGGGCTTTTCATAGTTTCCTCTATGAAAACAGAAAACTAAATGCTTGTCAAATCTGCACTCCTGTGCTTGGAGGAGCAGCAGCCAAGAGCTCTTCCCCTCTCTTGTCTTCATCTCCTCTAGGTTCCTGTTCTGATCCCTCATGGAGCCCATTATAGTTGTTCTCTAAAAGCCTGAATTCACGGGTTCATTCTATTATTTGGTTTCTGACTTAGATATGCTTTTATCCTAAGAAAAAAGTATTTTTGTTCCTTCATTGGAACATTTTACCTGCTGTGTCAGTCTCACAAGCAGTCATAATGTATCAGTTGGATTTTATTTTATTACTTCATCTTTCATTTCTTTTTGCATTTATTATTATTATTTATTTAATCTATTTTATCACAGGGCAAATTATTATGATGCATTCAAAAGGCCAACATTACGTAGTCCATGCAAGTTGTTAAATAATAAACAGGCATTTGTCTTGTAAAACTAAATCTCCATGATGTACTATTAAACAAATCAGAGACCCTTCCCAGAACTTCTAAAGTACATCAGAATGACTGGGACAAAGCGCCTCTACTGTACTCCATCTCTTGAAGCAGCCATTAGAAAGAGCTTGCCAGTGCTGAAAGGCTAGATGGTTATCCTCCCAGAGTAAGATGAAGGGAGGGCAGAAGGAGAAAAAGAGGGCCGAGAGGGAGGCCATCGGGAGACAGATAGGGCACTGCCTTTCACTGAAAGGGTAGATGGTTATCCATCCAGCTAAGGGTGGAGTAGGAGAGGCTGAAGGTATAAAAAGGAAGAGAAATTCTAGAAATCGTATAGGTTTAAGAGCTCCCAGCTTTTATCTTTTATACTCCTCTGCAAATATCTAAAGTCTTGACACCTGTCAGAAATGGGGACAGGGTTAAAAGTTGTGAGCTATCACAGTTTTATATTGTCAAATATCATTTGTTATTATTTGAATAATTTAATACTTTTTATTAAAACCACTTTATGCATAAAATTGTGGAACCAGCTTTAACCATCATGCATTCCACACGCTCTAAAGAAAGAAAGCATTGGGGACCTGGTCCTTGAGGGTCATTGTTCTGCGTGTTTTAAAATCCTCGCTGCTGCAGCACACCTTATTTAATGATTAATTCCCAACATTTTGCAGAAGGATTATGATCCTTAAGCATCAGAATCAGATACCACTGACTTAAACAGTTGTTTTAAATGCACAGAATTAAAAGATAAACCAAAAACATTATTGTTAGTTAGACAGCTAACAATCATAGAGCAACCAGCTAATCAGCAAGTTCTCTGATAGCAAAAGTGAGAGCAAATATTAAAGATGCAAAACAATTATTTGAAACTGCAGAAAAAAAAAAAACAACACAAACGACTGTAAAAACAGCAACAGATACATTCAAGTTCAGGCTATGCTCTGACATGAACATGAGCTTTGCCTAGTGTTTATCTTGGCAAATCAATAGTCAGTCATTAAAAGACATCAGATAAATAAAATTTGCAAAAACAGAAATGTTGTTAAAGATTTTCTATAAACATGAAATACATTTTTTTGGAAACTCACCCATTGATTAGTCAATAGTTTGGGCTACATCTAAAAATTTGTTATCATTCAAGTCTTTAGCTTTAATCAGCTAGATTCTTTTTAAACTAACCAGATTTGTGGCATTTGTTTATATTTAGATAAGAACTTGACGCTGTATTGCCTTTAATACTGAGGTTAACGCTGCACAAGGGACAGAATGATAAGAATGTGGACGTGTGAAACATTTAAAGGCATTATGAAAAAATAAAAGTAATCTTGAGAAAAATATAAACATTTGTCTAATTTATTTTTTTCATTTAATAAAAAAAATCCAACCAACAATCTATAAAACGCATCCTACACTATAAAGATCCTAAGATGCCAAATTATTAGGAATAAATGCAGTTTTTGCACACTTGTCCCCTGGTTAGTTTTCATCCACCTGTTCCTCCTTTTCTTCCTCCTCCTCATGCAGCTGCATGAAGGTGTTTTTCTCTGAGGATCTGACCCTGATGTGTGAACTGAAGCCAGCACTTTTCTGACATCATGTCACCTTTCTCTGCGTCACAGCAGCCCACAAAGCCCACCATTGTGAAGCTCAGCTTTTCGCCCTCCACCCATTCCCATGTACCCATGCAGATCACACTGCACTGGCATCAGTCAACAGTCAAAAAGCACTTTTAATTAACTTCACATCTGTCAGCAACCACTGAGCTACAGCATCTCAAGAAAATGTTAGTTCATGCCCCATTTGGCTTAGAATTAAATTAGATCAAAACATAAAAAGAAATGTTTACTATATGACTTCTTTAACAACATGTTTGGTGCATGGTTTTTTGTGTTTATTATTCCGCAGCAGCAGCTTTTCAAGGTACAAACTCTGATTACAAATGGATTAATCAGACTTTTTTTATACATGAAACTCATTACTTTAAAAAGGAGGAAATTGACATTTTAATGCATTTATTTTTTAACAGATTGGATTCATTCAGTGCTCTTCTGCTTAATATTAAAAATGAAATGAGATTCTCAAAGATGTGTGACAATCTCATTAGTGCACATAATGACACACACAAGAGGCATTTTACCACTAAATGTAATACAATTCACAAATCATCTAAAAACACTGATAAGTGTTAACTTTCAAACGTCAATATTCTATTTGGGCCTTTATCCCACAATTACTTACCAACTTGGCTAAAATAAGTTAAAGTGATAATTCAGCTCATTTCAAGTGGGGTTCTGTGGAAAAGTGATTAAAATCTAGTTTCTTAAATGTTATAGATAGTTCTTTGAATGACCTCCGTTTGGAGAAACTGAGAATAGTGCTAAACTGATAAGCTAATGGCTAATGGGGCTAGTTTGAAGTACACATTTACATTGAATTATGTGGTTATTTTATAGAAAAGGCTTATTGTCTCTCTATGAAACAGACTTGGATTGCACAATTCCTGAACCATTAACATTTTAAAGGTAAATAGACCCATTTAAAAATGTAAATAGCAGCAACAACAGCTAGCTGTAGCATTTCTAGTGCAGCCTGTACGTTACATCCAGCAGAAATACAATATTTCTGCTGAAAACTGTTTAAATTGGAATAGGTTGTGATGTAAAAGTTTATAAAAGTTTATTTGCATGAACAACAATTACATTTCTGAGACAAAAATAAGTTGCTTTGGTCTTGGCCCCAAGATTCTGTTCAGAATTGATCTCTGTTTCACCAAATCTATGTCATTAAGAGAGCTATCTGTAAAAATAAAATAAGAAATCAATTGTTCATATGTTTTTTTTTAAGAAATAGAGCATCAGGATTAAGCAAAAGAAAAAGAAGAAGAGTGTAATTAAATAATTAACCAGCACCAAAAATCTAAAAGATTTATTTTTCAGGCAAAACAGATCAAGGTATGAGAAGCAAGTATTTTTTATACCCAAAGCATGAAAAGGAGCAAAGAATAAAGAAGGTGGGGGTGTTTCTTTTACAGTAGAGCTGCATTGCTACAGAGGGAAAAGACACTGAACATCAAAGCTGATCCTTGTCTGGTAATAAGGAAAGAGATAAGAGGAGGGAAGGCCAAACTCACAGTGAGTGAGTCTACCGAGAAACTTTGAAAAGAAAGAGAAAGGCCAGGCACTGGGTTAAAGGGAGAATGAGGCGGGGGGGAAGCTTGTTGTCACTTAAGAGGCAGAAATTTGAACTTCACAGTCTAATTAGAGTAGATGTTTCCAGACAGCACAATACGTTCCCTTTACCTGCAACAGTACTAACTACAGGGGTAACTGTTAGGATATTTCTATCTCACCAAATACTGCTGCAGTGCAGAATCAAAGTTTTATAAAGTGCTCCAGGGTGGCTTAACTACAAGGACAAACCTGATCATAAAAGCACATACCGTTTCCATCTTGTTCCACCAACACACATACATACATTCAGTAACTCCAGAAACCTCCAGAGAGACAATAAAATCCAAAACTGCAGCAGTTTGTGTTTGCTAAACAAGTCCGAGACAATATAATTCCTAGAAAACAGACAGGCACACCTCCAAAGCACCTCCACTCGGACACAAAGGAAGTAATTGCGGAGGCTTGAACAGGAACCATCCATTTGCTCTTTCCTGACCAGACACATTTCATTGAAGGCTCACAGCACAGAGAACCCATCATTTCAATTTGGAAAGACATTGTAGCAGTTAAAGAGACAGTTAGCCATCTGAGCCTGCTGCTTGTTGATGTGTTTCAGGGAGGTTGGAGATGGGACGACATGCCAGGAACAGTGGGGTGTGTGGAGAGAGCAGGGTGGTTGTGGACCATTTCCATAAAGTTTAATTGGAACAGATAGGCATCTAATCACTGAATGAATAGTAAACAGACAGAGAGGAGCTGAAATCACTTTGGCGTTTCTTTGCTTTGTCTGTCATTTGCCAAATCAGCAACTATGGAAAGACAGTTAGGTCTTTTATTGTCTTGTAATTAAGATTCATATTGTCACAACAGCAAACTTGATGCAAAATTCATGATGATAATATTTTTTTTGCAAAAACATACTATAACATGATTGGCTTAGATTTTAGAGGTTAAGTTTCTCCGTCAGCAGGAATAAAATAATAATCACCAGACAATAAAAGTGTGAGGATGCGTTATGAAATAGAGTATTTATAGCAGCATAGCGGTGCATTAGGCACCGTTTTCCCAGGAGAGAAGGGACCTCGCTACAACTTAGAAAAACGGGCGATGTGGGTGTGGGAAGATCAAACAGCTGAACCTGTCACTTCTAAAAACCGCTGCATGACATTTAGGTACAAAAGAGCTGTTCGTACGCCACGCTGAATAAATTTCTGTGTCTGTTTCAAAGAAGTGACCTGTGAGAGGGAGAGAGCAAAGTGCTTTTAGAAACGGTAACAATATATGAAAGCAGGGGTCAGAGAAACATTGTAGCTTGACAGAAAATGGTGCCTACTGGGAAAAACCTGAGTGTTTTTACATCACAGTGGTGCATTGTCCAATGGAGGGACGGGGAAGATATTTTTAGCAATAACTGTGGATAGAAAAAAACCCTCTATGCAGATGCTAAATGGTTATGGTAAACATATTTTCTGAATCGACTATAATTATTGTCTTGCCGTTACCTGCTGTTGCGGTAAGTGAGATTAAAAATGCTTCCGAGCAGCAACAGCAGAAGCTTTTCAATTAGTACGCACAGATAAGCAGCAAAAGCATGAAGGTGCAACGTGGATCGGTCCTCTGAAGCTCACGTACCACCCTCTTTATAATACACTGTGTGAATACAGTGTTACTTTGTGTGGTCTTGTACAGATCTGGGACTATATCGTGGGTGATCAGATCACACGTGGGAAGCACTAAATGCAGGTGTGTGAACTGAGATCTCATTCAGGTCTCATATGAGCTCTGAGTGATAAATTAATACATAAAAATATATTTTTTTAATTCAGGAAAAGCGGGTGGCTGATTTAAAATGATGATTCAGCAGTCTGTGGGAATATGCTAAAATATGATTCTGTTATTTTTTTATATTTTGTCAAAAGTTTAGAACTTGGCTGTCAGCATGGAAATGAACGAGGTCACTGTGGTTGCTGACAAGTTGCCAAAATCCTAAAAGTAACTAAACCTAAGAAATTACGCATTCATAGGAGGTGCTGATTGCTGAACTGTATTCATGAGGACTCGGACTCCCTCACCTCTGACCTGAAAGCAGAGTTAACTCTATCTGGCTGAAGGGTAATTGTTAGACCAAGAGCTCCTACCCTCATCTCTAAGGAGGAGGACTGGAGGTGTTTTAGGTCTTAGAAATTTAGCCATTTGATTTGACTTTTGTGCATTCCTTTATTCGCTCAATTTACATGTTTATCATGTTTTGCTACAACTTACAAATTAGGACATAATTAAGACACTAAGATTTGCACAATGTTCATACAAACTGTGAACAAATGCTGCAATGTATTTGCATTTTCATAATTCATTAAATTGTACTTCATAGGTGCGATTGGAAATGATTTTTTATTGTATTTTCTTGCAATTTTGTGTTTCCAGCTAGTCACCAGCTGGCTTAAGTGTGTTGAAGAAGGTCCAAACGGACAATGACCTGGGAAACTCAGACACTAAAACCAATATAATATAGAATGCTGGCACCATTATTTTTAAGTAGAAGTCTCAAAGGGCAGAAAAAGCACACAGCTCAAGATTTCATGATCTGTAAACCTTTGAGTAATTCAACAATCTTGTTTTTTCACACTAAGCAAAACTAAGAGCCAAGAGGAGAGGTTTAATGTGTCACGGTTCACCGTCCCATTCTGTGGTCATTTTACACTTCACTGCTGATCTTGCCCAGCTAACTGTGGATAAACATAGGGCAATGCCAGATGATTTAAGTTCCTGTCCCTTTAGCGTCACAGCCCCACTCTGCCTTGGTCTGCAGCCTGTGGGCACGCATCTCTGCTTCAAGAGTGATTCAGATGAGGTAGGCAACGCTCCACTAATGGTCTGATAGCAAATAAGTCCAAAAAACACTTTTATTTATATAAATGCATTTTTAATTAGGCAGTGTATACATAGATTTAAAGAAATTATGAGTAGGGAAAGTATTTTGTGATCATTTAAATTTCGCAAATGCATTTCATTAATGCACACTTACATAGTTATATACATAAACACATACACTCTCTCTCTAATTTATGTAGCTAAATGAATTCAGGCAAAACAGTGTGAGGAGACATCAGAATCAGCTGTGTCCAAGGCTTCAACAACAGCTTCTGACGTCACCCACAATCAACGGAGCCAGGGACTGAAGAAAACAGCCAGCTAATTTATTTAACAAAGAAGGGGGGGAAAAAGGAGACTTCAGGACAAGCATAACAACTGCACTTAATCAAGACAGCTCAGGCAATAGAGATGTGAAAGGACACAGAAAGGCTGGAAGTAGGTGGACAAAGCCGGGCTGAGGAAGGGAGGCCTTCGGGGAAAATAAGAGAGAGGAAATAAGACTGAAAGAAGTCTTAATTTTAAACTCGTATCTCAAACACCAGGAGCCAGAAAAACGGATGGACGCTTTTGAAAAAGACAGAAAGTTAATACAGTGAGGGTTTATCCAAATACACTTTTGATAAACATGAAATAACAAAGTTTTATTTCTTTTTTATCACTTTAGGAAAATAGGTTAAAAAAAATAACAAATTGCTTTTTTAATCAAGTTGTCCTTTCAATGAGAATATATCACTCTTTTACAGTATAAACATGCAAATTCCTTCTTGATCATAAAGTTGCAAGTTTAGGGAAAATTTGTAGGAAAACATTTGACTACCAACATCCTCCTTGGCAACGTCTCCTGTTGGTTTTACCTCAGTTGAGTCCATGCAGCCGGCTTTGCCCAGGTCATTCATCAGCGCACATCACATGAAAGACCAGAGCCATTCATCCTGAGCCATAGTTCCCTTCTGCCCAAAAGGATTTGTGATTCAATTTGACTGAGTGATGCCCTGGCCCTACGGAGGCTGCTGGAAAAGTAGTGCAGGGCATTTTATTTAAACCACTGATGCTGCTTCTCAGTTAGATTACCAGATCTACTGTATATTTATATTTTTATTAGCATGTAAGGCAACAGGTCTATAGCCTGATTTGCTTCATTATTTATTCATTTTTATTTTTATGATATAAAGTCAAAATTATGTGATGTTAGGTTGTATAAAATATAGAGTGGAAGAAAAGTAGATGGACGCAGGAACATAAAATATTTAAAAAAGGAGGCTTTTATTTTTAACCAGATTCTGGCTCATCAACACACTTAGAACACAAAATGAAGATAGGAGGAACTAGATGGTCGGTCACTGGGCTGAAATGGTGTAAAACATTTGTGTTTTCTAACTTTCTAGAAAGTGTCTATATATGACGTGCTGAGTCAAGCTGAACTATATTTAACAAGACTGAATTTACGGTTTCACCTTCAACATGTGTCTCTGCAAGCAACCAGTCACTCAAAGTCCTAGACAGGTGAAGGCTGAACATATTGTAGATTGATTAGGACTGTTCCCACACTGTCAGCCTAACCTTGAACCATGCAGATAGCACCCCATATTTAGATTAACTACAACCAATTATGAGTTTTAATGAGTGAGTTTACTATTGTGCCTAAATATTACCCCCATAAAGAAATTGATAGTTTTCATTTGATATATCCAAGAATTATATTGAATGTGTTTCTTGGTGGCAACATCTTATCCAAACTTTGGAAGTCAAATACAGCACAGCATACAATGCAGTTTTGGCTTGTTTTTAGCACCCCCTAGTGTCTGTTTTAAATCACTGTCATAAAAACCGCCTGTGTTTTCAATCATCAGATAAAGATTTTCTTCATTTCTTTGGAGGCTCCGCCATATATGATGTCTATCTTCAGCTCCTCTGTTCTGAGCAGGTTCTGAGGTGTAAACATGGATTGCTGTAAAGCATTACCGCTTCTCAAAAAATACATGACATTGTGAAACTTCAGGGCACCGGACCAAAGACTCTGAAGTTGCAAGTGTGGTATTCTGGACACAAGCAGCAGATGGAGTTACATGACTACCATTATCCATGGAAAAGGGTCATATTAGCACATATTGGCTCAAGAAAAAGATTTTAAAATATGAAAAAGTTACATAGTGTGCCTTTAAAAAGAAAAAGAAAAGAAAAACCAACACTGATTTTATATATTTAAGCTAGTGTCAATAGTATCATATTCCAAATAAGAGGACTGAGAACAAATTGAGATCAAGTCAAGTCAATTTGAGACTGAATTGCAGCAAACATTTTGCATATTAGTCACATAACTGCTATGTGAAGATTGCAACGTGTATTCAACTTTTGTCATTTGACTTAAGCGACCTGGTCATATATAAAACATTTTGCGAAGAGTCTTCAATCCAATACGAAACCAACTGGAAATGTCAATGTTTTCTCAATTGCCAACAGTTCCAGACTAGAGAGAGAATGACTTAACAACAAATATATAAGTGGCAGTCAAAAAGCGGGATAGTCACTTTCTATGTGTTCAGTGCTTAATCTTAATCCCCATCACAACTCCACACAAGTATGACTGAATGGGAACAGCTGGACTTTCTTTGCAGCATAGTTGAGATTTTTTAAGAAGTCAAGTAATTTTTAAAATGTAATATTATGACTTATTACTCATAACTTGCATTCAGTAATTGTTGCATGCCACACTGCATAGACTCCTGCAAATAACTTGTAATTTGTCTCCCTTTGCAGTGAATGAAAAGATAAAAACGTTATGTAAAACATGTTTTCAGTGCACACATTTCAAAATGAGCTAGCAGAAACCAAGTTTTGTGGTAATGTAGTGAGACACTCATGCATATGAGCTATTATTCTCCTGATTTAAATGCTCACACACACACACACACACACGCACATGCACAAAGAGAGAGAGAGAGAGAGAGAGAAAGAGAGAGAGAGAGGCCCGAACACATATCATACATAAACACATTATATGCTTTAAAGAGATGAGTCAGTCAGCCATGCAGCAAGCTTGGGTTGGCCGAGTTCATTTGAAAGATGTAAAATATTTATGAGAGAAGACTCTGCAGGGAAGGATGACGAGAAGAAAATTGCAAAGGAGAAACTGAGAGATAGCAAGTAACAGGATGATGGGTGGCTCCAAATGAAATGCTTAGCGTTACAGCTGAAAAGAGAAATAAGTTCTTGTCATTTCACGTTCATTGACTTACAGTATATGACCTCGTGAGTGGAAGGAGAGAGGAGAGGCAAGGGATACGTTATATTTGCTCAGTAGTCTAGTGAAAACCTGAACCATTATAGTTTGGGGAAAAAAACTGTTTTTGTTGTTTTAAATCTAAAAGTTAAACATAGCTGTCAATTAAAGATTATTTAAGCTTTCCAGTTAACAGATAGTTTGAATGCCACCTTAAAACAGATCTAATCTCCAAAATCTAATAATGTATAATATGTTTATTATAGTAACTTTAACCAGAATTTACATGTAATAATTTTACATTTTATTATCAAGCTAAAGGAGCAGCTACCTAAAGTAGGGTAATAATAATAATGCATCAGTTTTATAGCGCTTTTCTAGGTCACTCAAAGACGCTTTACAGAGTTGCATTATTCATTCACACAGTCATTCTCACCGGTGGTGGTAAACTACGACAGACGTGAAGCGAGGCTGCCATTCTGCGCCATCGGCCCTTCTGACCACCACCAACATTCACACACAGTCACACTCACATTCACACAGGCAAGGTGGGTGAAGTGTCTTGCCCAAGGACACAACGACAATCTAACCCAGCCAGAGCTGGGGATCGAACCGGTGACCCTCCGGTTACCAGACCGGCCACTCTCCCAACTGGGCTAGTGCCGCCCCGGGTACTACTGGTACAACCTATAGGGGAGTTTTCTGCAGGATTAGTGATGGTAAATAACCAGATACAGTATTTCCATATAAATAACTGCATCCTATTAACATTTTAAAGCATGAAATGTCAAATAATAATAACAATAATGACAATAAACCACGTTTATATAATTCAAAGTAATGGCTAATATTCAAATAGCAACTATATAATTATTTGCTATATATTTTACATAATTATTGGAACATAACAGTAATTTAAAAAGCAGAATATTTTTGTTTTGTTTTTGAATAAATACAAAAATATTAATTGATTACAGATCTTACCAATGGCTGAGGGAAGGATAGAAAATTGATGTAGGAAGTGAACAAAAAAGCAAGTAAATAAGGGTATTTGTGTACTAGCAAACAGGATGACAATTGACAGTAATTACATATTTCCTCCCTCTAATTAAGAGCTTTTTTCATCCGTCCTTCTCCTCCTGAGGCTTTAGTAATCTCGTGGTCATTCCTGCTCCTCTGTTTTCAGACCATCACTGCAGATGTAAATAGCAGCATATACAGTATAAGCAAACTACCATAAACTACAGGAACTTTCCTTAGCCTTCAGTAACATTTAAAAAATGATGTCAAAAACCAGATCTTGCTATCCAATTACGGAGACAATGTAGCTGAAGGCCAAAATCCAGCAGGTGTCAATGGTAAAAATGGAAGAAATCAAACTGCATCACAGCTGGTGTGAGGGAAATAAGAAGAGGCTGCAGTGCACAGCTAGCAGTACTCGACTATTCTGGTTGCCGAGAAGCATGAAGGACCAAGGGCCGCCGAAGTTTAAGGCAATTATGCAGAGGCAATCTCAAAAATATACAGGATGGAGAGGCACTCATGCAGAGCAGAGTTCTAAAGCCCGAACATTCTGGGCTTATTATGCTGTGAGGAAGATAAAGAAAATAACACAAAGATTCTGCTGCAATTACATTCAAAATTAGAGCAAAAGAAAGTGGGAGGAGTCCAATGGAGACACTATCTGTTGGGGGATTTTCAGGTAAAATAATACAGATTTTCTTTTATAAGAACATCTTAATTTATTTTACCTTGACGTTTTGTGGATAAGCGTGGAATTGTGTGCATTTCTGAAAACAACAGAGAAGTAGCCATGCACCTGTGTGCATGGAGCCATTTTGCCATGAAAAACGATGAGTTCACAACTTCCTCTAGGAGAGCAGATAGCGGGGGGGGGAAAATTAAAAAAGATAATGTCTCAAAGACAGAAGAGGCTTTTGAAAACAAAAAAATAGCAATCAGGAGGAAAAGATAACAGAAATGACTCTGAAACAGTTTTATCTAGATGAGCAAAAAAAATAAATAAATCCTTGGGAAACTGTGACTGCTAAGTTACAGAGAAAAAAAGCAATCAACAATAGGGACGAGCTTACTGCCTGGCAGCAAAAATACAAAAAGTTCTATTAAATTACTAATTAAAAGAAACAAAGCCCTCTCAAAAAGTTGGAGATTTGTGAGAGCAGAGGGGAAAGTGGCAACAAATTCAAAATATGAAATCCTCCTCTTTGTGTGAAAGAGGTTATCAGGAACAACATGCACTCCTCAGGAAAAAGGATGGAAAATGGAGACAAAGAGGATATTTACAAGTGTTGAAACACCTGGAGTTCTGTCTCACATTCACAAAGGTAGAAATGTTGTCAGGGAGTTCATTGACCTGCAGTCATTACTGTACAGATTTATCAGCAGCATCTTATTCTACATAGCTGTCACCTGTATGGTGTTGTAATTAATAACATATGACATTAAAAAATACAATTATTGTTTTTTCAAAATGAAGTGTGCAGACGTTTGTATACATTTACACCCTTATTTTTCCTTAAATAAATATAAATCATGTGCTCATAGAGAAGTTTAGGACACTTCCTTCTATTGTTTTTTTAAATCATTTCATTTACTTCCTCAGTCTTCTACTAAATACTCTCTTCTCATACATGGATATTTGCCTGGAGGCTCTCCATCAAAGCATATTCATCTGCTCTTCCTTTATAAATGGAGAAGAACAAAAAAGGATTGTGGATGTGTGTCTAAGTCTTGAGTCACTGGCAAAGCCCAGTAACGGTATATTTTTCAAGGATTGGAGGATTTCATTAAAATATTCTAACAATGCATAAAACAATAAAAGAACCTGTGTTTCCTTTGGCCATAAAGTTTTTATTAGTGGAAATTTTCTATTGCACATTCAGACTTTAGCAACATCCTCTACCAGCTGACAGGAGGTTAAACAGAAAGTTGGATGTTAAGAATGAGGCATTTCTTCACGCTCCTCATCATGAGAATAGACTCTATGGAGTGGAGTGAGACCATGATGACACCCTCAGCCACTCTTACCATCTTCCTGTCAATCATAATACAGTTGCAGTGCAAAGAAGTGATGCAGGTTGATGGAATGCTCTCAGTTGCTTCCTCTAGAGGGATTTCTTGGCCAGGTGTGGTGTTGACACCACAGATGTTGAGTCCAAAACATGTTGCTAGCCACAGGGAGGTGGATTTTTTTTCTCAATCCCTGTTTGAATGTTGTTAGTATTAACATGTAGACTGTCCACAAACTAGCTCAGCAACTACTGAAACACTGCTCTGTAAGTGGACTTATACTGTAATGTTGTGCAAATTTGATAGTGATCATCTATCAGCAGAGATTAAAGCAAATGACTGAGCACACAGCCCTCAGGAGCCCCAGAACTCATTCTGATGACCTACATAACTTAATAAAAGCTGTTTTAAATATTACGTATCATAGATCAATAAACACCAGCTGTTTTAAAAATTAAAAAAACAAATAATAATCATAATTTCACAACTACTATCGTATAACTGTCAACTTTTAGTGCACCAATAAATTTACTGTGATTATGAATCAACTAAATACATATGTTACTGCAAAATAAAGTGTTATTATAATTAAATATTATATTTAATGATCAAATTGTGGTCTGTATACCACAAAGAGAACATGCGCAGTGGAGTCTGGTATAGGAATGAAGCTTTATGGTAATTATGTTTTATTCCAGATAGAAACGCTGATATCCTTTAAACATGTTTATCATACCATACCATACCATACCATACCATACCATACCATACCATACCATACCATACCATACCATACCATACCATACCATACCATACCATACCATACATACCATACCATACCATACCATACCATACCATACCATACCATACCATACCATACCATACCATACATACCATACCATACCATACCAAATTTATTTATAAAAAGTGCATTTAAACATGGCGTGTGAGCTGACCAAAGCAGTGCACACCACAAAAAACCATACAGAGACCAAGTAAAAAAGATAAAAACTATCAATAAAGAAAGTTTAAAACACCTAAAAAACATTGAGATAAAAACCAAATAAAAGAGAGTTTCTCTCTAAGAGCCAGCTCGTAGTAGTGGGTCTTTAACTGTGATTTGAAAACTGTGATGGATGACGACTGATGGATGGTAATGGGCAGCGCATTCCAGAGGACTGGGGCCACGTGTACAAATACCCGCTCCCCTCTTGCTTTGTAGTTCATCGTACGTGTACGAAGTAGCAAGCGGTCAGCAGACCTCAGAGAACGCACCGGCACATAGGGCATGTTTAGAGCTATGTATTTACATTCTACACCCACCGTGGTGTTTGGGAGTGACTAGAAGTGGAAAGGTGTGTTCCTTTTCCCAAAACCTAATCATTTCATAATTAATATCAATGTCTAACATTGTTAATCGCCTCATTCATGGTGTTGACACTGTCGGCAAGCAGACAATAACGGCGCTGCTATAGCATAAAATGGACATGAAATTAGTTTATCGATCATATGTTTGTTTTCATTTTTAAAATGAGTGTTTATCTAGTTCTATATATGTGAAGCATCAGATACGTTTTGTGTATCACACAACACAGCAAATCACATCTTTTTGGCTTTGCTTTTGGTCTATTTTTTGTTTTATTGTTTACTTTTTTGTGTTTTTGTTTGGTTGTGAGACACGTTGTGACATTTATCTTGAAAGGTGCTACATAAGTAAAATTGCACTTCCTTTAAAAACTTTTGACAGCGGGACAAAAGAGCAATGAGCGCATGTTGAAGCATTGTTCTCCAAGAAAGCTAAACACTGATTTGAGACTGAGCAGTCTTTAAGATCATCTTTCCATGTTTTTAAATACGATACTTTCTGTGTTTTTAGTGACACTGATTGTTTTTATGTAACCCGTCTCTGCTTTAGCAAAACGACTGGTTTAGTTACGGCTGTCCCTCAAATTGATTAGGGTTAGAACATAACCTCACTTTGACCTGTTCTCCATAACATTTTGGGACTCTTGGGGTATAAAGCAGATCAAGGTTTCAGTTTTTGTTTTTGCATTTTTAATAATAATAGTAACCAATAATAGATAGTGTAAATAAAAGAAAAACACTGCGCTGAATCCCAGGTGTCTGCAATGAACTGTTTTTTTTTCTTGTTTTGTTTACTACTGGAAATAAAAAACAGGAAACTAAATTGAATTATGAATTAATACAATCTAAAGAATACTCAGCCCCCTATTTGTGCATTTGCTGCTATAGCTCCATAGCCACAGGATTAGCCCTCTAACATGCGTTTTATCCAAAGTCTCCAAATGAATACTGTGATCCACAGCTGCAGACAGTCTATGTGTGTGTGTTGGTTTAGGGTGTGTCACACTGTAGGATTCATACTGTGCACCCTCGCTTAAAATGGTAGTGACCGTCTTGGTTTGGGTCTACACCATTTATCAAGCAGCAACAGGAAAAGAGGAAAGAGAGCCGTAGCACAAGCAGCCTCATGCTGAGAGCTTGTCACTTTAAATAGCTACCTAGCCTACAGAGAGCACAGCTGGAGGTGACATGAAGCACAACAGCGTGATGTTGCGCCGTACACATTTACATACTGAAGTAAGGGCAAAACTAAAACGCCAGCAATCATAAAACATGCAAAATCTTCACGCAGTGGCTGCAAAACAGGAAGGAACCAGTTTTATAACAATTACTGTGCATGGCTACAAGTCGTGCTGGGTTCACACGTGTGTGCTGCACACACAAATAATGTGCTTATATTTACTTATGATACATTGGGTGCATGCACTCACATCTGAAGGAGCTCACCACAAGAAAACAATACTTCTCCCTTTGACACTGCCAATTTCTCTGAAAACTTAAAGCGGCCTCTAGACAGCACACACACAAGCATGCACTGCAATCATTATTAGAACACTGCACTGATCAATCCGAATTATGTAACTCTAACCATCATCCTAATGAAGTAATACAAACAAATATAAACACACACTTTGCTGCTGCAATGACTCTCCCACCCCCTGCGGAGCCATAAAAATAAAAATGGCCTTTGCTGGCATCTGTGTGTCTACCGTTTGTGTGTCTTTATCTGCCCAAGGAGGGTTGTATGTGTGAACTCACATTAGGAGAATGTCAGGGAGCAAAAGACAAAAGGCGCCCATGAGAAGAGGAACTGTAGGAGTGCATGTTAGACATGGAACAGACAGCGGATGCAAACCACGGTGATGCATCATGCACTAATGAGCACTGACTTCCTGCCTGTGTGGTAATAAGCTGCTCTGCTCCAACATTAATCATAAGAACTTACAAGACAAACATTGACATATTCATCGATTTCATCTGTCCAGATATGAGTACGACTGCTTTTCTTGCCTTAGAGGTTTCAGTTAAAAAAATTGTTTTTTGATAACAAAAATGTGGAGAATATGCCTTTAAATGATATACAAGGTTTGTTGATACTTGTTCACACAATAAGACTTTAAAGCAACTTCAGAGCAACATGACAGACTGTCTCACAGATGTTTCCAACAAGACATTTTAACAATGTTAAACATTTTACAGCTTTCATTCCATTTCTCTCCTATTTTTTTGCCCATACCGGAAGAGCAGAAAGGGGATGAGGAAAAAGAGCAAACAGGCCAAGGCAGTCCGAGTCAAGTCAGCAGTCCTGCCCTCTTTTTCTCTCTTTAGTGAACATCAAACACATGTGGTCTGTTTCATGCTTCCTGCAGCCCATTATGGCTTAATGCTTCAGGAGGCTTCTTACTGACTGCAGCGTTTTTACAACTTCAGTATATTCAGTTGCACACTCACAAACACACACACAGCAACGCCTGAACAAGCGCAGACAGGATGCAGGAATTGACACTCATTAAACCACAGCAGAGTTATGAGCCTGCACGCTGTGATGCAAAAACAACTGTTGCTTTTGCTTTAATCTGTCTGAGGAGGAGGACCAACAGGAGCACAGGACTTTTTGCACATATTAACCTGGAAATAAACTCTGGCTCTTGTCTCCAATGCTGCATTCCACACATGTATGCATTTAGCTGTTTAACTTTTTTTTTTTTTACCTGTCTTCCCTGATGAACTGATGATTGAATGTAAGTGTATTTTGATGAGAGTGCAATGGCCTTTTCTCCCTAAAAGTGTTATCTGAAAAATCACAAATAAACAATAATGTGACTGACCTGAATGAAGTAAATTGCCACCAATGTAAAATAAAACAAAAGCCTTTTAACATTTGGCAGCAACGTTTGCAAATAAAACATCACCCTGTAAAACGCTGCAATTACAAGAAGCTCTCCATCAGGCTGACATCCTTTTGCTGTTTTTGTCAGAACTTGTCAATTTTAAAAGGACATTTAAATATACGTATGATGCAATGACAGCAATAATAATGTCTGAGTAAAACACTATCCTGGTTATAGCGTTCTCTTGACCTGCATTATGTGTTTTCATTTGCATAATGATGGAGGAGTAATGACTCATCCATTCCTCTACACCAATATAATATTTGTACCCATCAGCTTTCATTAAATCTATACCTCTAGTATTTTCTCCTCTGGGTTAAATGGACGGCTGCTGAATGTGTTTGTGCCACGTGCTAATTACTCCCCTGGTGCTTTTCTGCAACATTCTGCAAAGAAAATCTGACAAGGTCACAACTACAAGCAAATAAAACACATATCACTTTCAAAATAGCACCAAACTGAACTGCTGTAACTGCCTTCACACACATGGACCCGCATGGTGCTGGTGGGTTCATCTGAAATGTGATCAGCTGTTTAGAAGAATCTGACCTGACATGTTATTAAACATATTTATATCCGAGCTGTCCAAACTTTTCTTCTTCTTTACTGATACTGATTACCTGCAACACATGCTTTTTTTTTACAGTATTTGAGACAAATGAGAAAATTGAGGAGAAGCCTCTGTTCTGATTACGTATCAACATTCCCATCTTAATGTCTCATTGTCTAATACAGCAAAGCTTGCTTGTTAGCTTGATACAATTTTTTAGGACAAACTGGCATGTTGTTAGGAGAAGAGTGCAATTATAAAAGGAGTTTTATGCCAAACTGCAGCTTCTTGTGCAACAAACAGACATTGATCGTGAAGAAAATGATCATGCTTCTCTGGAGTTGACAACTAAAATTTAAGAGTAGTGCTGAGTGCTCAGTAAGCTGATGTGTGTAAAAGTGATATTTACAGCTCCTGAGCATGCTAGTCAGAGTTGCTGTCACAATAAAATGTTGTGTGAGAACTGGGACGAAATGGGAATTAGAGATATCTCAGAATGCATCAGATATTACACACGCCATGTTTCTACCTCTGCCACTAAACACACACATGGATAACATGGATAAATAAAGGAATGACACATATCAACGCAAAAAGTGACCAATTGCTAAATTGTATTGATTTATTAGACCAATAAACCATTCAGGTTAGGGGTGGGCATTATGATGATGTTAAATGCAGAGTGATTTAAACATGTTGATGATCTGCCAAAGCACAGAGAACAAAGTATGACGATTAAAGGACCACTTTAGGTGTGACACACAAACACTGATCACATTGCTGTTTGTGAAAGAAAGTAAACGATGTCTACAGGTGTGTTTATTTTAAGATTACTTGCCATCTGTGGTGATACCTTAGCATTCTGGTGTCTGTTAGCGTAATGCAGCTAATTCTAATATGTCATTGTCTCCTGTTACTCCTGCATCCATTTTCTTTAACTGCTTCATCCTCCACTGAGGGTCGCAGGGAGCTGGTGCCAAACTCTAGCATCACGGGGCGAGAGGCATGGGGAGAACATGCAACTCCACGCAGAGAGCCGGGATGCAAACCCACAACCTCCTTGCTGGGAGGCAACAGTGCCCACTGCACCACCAAGCAGCCTGTTTGCACATTATGTTTCAGACTTTTTATTGACTGCATCTCTGATTCGGTTAAGTATTTATTTTGTGTTAATAATTAATGCATAAGCTAATCTCACTCAATTGTATTTTCAGCTACTTCAACCAGTGTTGTGTTGTTAATGTAGGAGGTATATGCTACAGTATCATTGTAAAAGTGCAACAAATTGGTCAGAAATGTTTTGGGCCTAAATGTTCTGTTATGTTCCTTTAGTGCCGTTTCTATTAAAAAAGTGGATTGTTCAAAAAGTTGCAAAACAGTAACTTTTTATTATACTATATTAACTGTAATGAGATTGTTGCCCTATTTTGGGTCCTTTATGGTACCTTTCAACAACACAATGTCAGTCCTAACATGCTGAAATGGTTATAAGTTTGCATTTAAGCTAGTTCCTCTTTTCTACTTCATCTGTACTTTTTCTCTATAAAGTCAAAAGGGGTAGGAAGAAATTCCCAGGATAATTTTTTTTACCAAATATGTAAAAAAAAATAAGAGAAAAACACCCTCTGCTTTAGCAACAAGACTAACATTACGAATTTAAACTCTGCATCAAGCAGCTGACTTCAAAACATTCCCATACTTCTCACAGTGGGTTACTGTACTGATCAGTGCTTATTTCCAGCCACAAACCAGTTCTTAGCAGCTAGCGTTCCTTCGATTTCCTAGCAGGGCTGGTGAGCAGTAATCCAACTCTATCATTATCCACACACTGGTTAGAGATGACACTCCAGAGCATCATACGACTCAGTCAGTGTGTAGCAACCAGCAATCAGCAACAACAAAAATACAGCATGGGAAAATCAATGCCAGAATGTTACCAGGCTTCCTGCAGATGGCTCATACAGCTTGTCTCTTTACTGGCCTATGTCACATTGAAGATCTAACACTCACTGGCTGCCAGCTGCTTTCAAAGACCGCCTGACACCTCTCACTTTAAGAGTTGGTGAGAGAGGGGAGAAACTCACGAAGATGAAGAGCTTCATCCGCTGAAAGACAACAAGATAAGTCATCGAGGCTCTAATGACGGGGTGTGGACAGGGTGGGTAAGGAGCAAAGGGGAGACAAACGAGTATCATAAAAATCAGTCTTACATTTCTGGTAAACACTCACTAAAACACGCTTTTCTTTTTTTTTTCAAAACCAATCAGCAACGTTGAATCATCACACTCATTCCGAAAGCATCCGTCAGTTTACTTTATTCCCTGTGAACTTGTTTTTTAATGCGCTTGGCTTCTAATGCTGCAAGGGTCCAATAAACATTGCTTCAACACAATGAAAACAAACAGCTCACCCTTAACTCAAGAGCATTCTTTTGCGTGGCTTTTCTCCGGGTGAAATTACTTAAAAATAGGAGGCTATCCAATATGTTTTATGAGGCGTATCAGTGTGAACACTTACTTACTGAGCCTAATCAAACAGGGATTTTAATATGGAAGGGTGCTATTAAAGATTTTGTACTTTTTCTCCACTTGATCACAAAAAAGTAATTCAAAATGAGGCAAAAAAAGAAAGAAACATTCATTTTGAAACCCTAAACTTGAGGAAATTACATTAGCTTGAGTCTTGTTTCTCTTTTTATATTACTTCCAAACCTTGTTCAAACTTTATTAGCATATATTTCCACATTTTATTGTACACAGTTTGTTACCATATCAACACACTTTAATAGGCTCATTCTGTAATTCTTTGCGTGTCCAGGACAGAGGACTGCGGTGGCCATTAGAGTGCTTTAACTGAACATCGCTTTTAGAGTCAGGGAGCGGTTATCTCACATCGTCCCCCTAAACTGAATCTGACTAATGTAGTCGGCACGTGACCTTGAATCAGGCCCAGCCAATACATTAAGTTGATCAAGCGCTGGTGTCGCAGCAGGATGTACCCTCTACAAATGTCAGGGATCGTTCACAATGTTCAAGTGGCTCATAATTTGGATGCATAAATTAAACCTTTCATATTTTACTAGGTGTTTATTATGCCAGACTGCGACTGGTGATTAGCTGGTGTTATTTATGTTCGAGTGACAGAGAGAATACTGAATCTCCTCTTCATCCTCTGCCCAGCTCCTCCTGGTCCTCACACTCTGCTGAACTCTTTGTTTCTATCTTGGTGAAAATACACTGACCCCAAACTTAAGCTCCACATGATGAGCTGAAACAAGAAGGATAGATACTTTTATGGCTAGATGGATTTGCTCTTATGGATAGCTGACATTTGGATGAAAGCTGGATCTCTTACTGTAAGAGACTGAAGCTGATGTGAATTCTTTCAAATGATTTATTCAATACGGTCAGTTAAGTCAATTAGAAGTGTTCGCTTACTACTTGGCCCTCACTGCTGGTATTTCCAATAAAAGGCATGATATAATAGTTTGATCATATTAATGTTCCAGCTTCAAATTTCATGACTGCTCAAATCTATCCTTCAGGTACTAACTTGGGGGGGGGGGGGAGCAAGAAATGCGTGCATTAGATATCACGTTGATGCAGTGGCTCCACAAAACTCCTATAATGCATTTCAGCAAAAACTCAACATACACAGAAACTGTGATTTTGGAACAAACTGTACATCAATACCAAGTATATGTTAAAGAATCGTTGCATTTATGTCGATTTTACTTTATTTATTCATCCATTTATGTTCTATACCTGCTTATACCTCTCAAAAAGTAGATGCTGCCAACTTCCAGCAGGATACAAACATTACTTGCCTCCATTGTGTCTTCCAAAATAAACCCAGGTCACTAAAATAGCTGCACACTTTTTGGGAATATTTCAAAAATACCATCAGCCAATTTCCTTTGAACCAGAAACAGAATTTTTTTAAAAAAATCCAAAACGCCAACTATCAGATACCACAGGACACCTCTAGGGTTCCTGTGTTCATACCAGCAACAGAGCAGAGCTGTTTTAGAGGCAAGAGATGAAACTACAGATTCAGGCATTTAGTTTGTTGAATGATTTCAAGCTAAAGGCAATGCTCTTCTCTAACCACACTACGGTGTGTGAGAACCTGTCAGGGAACAAAGTTCAGCTTCAAAAATCACTGCAGTGTGTGACCTTTTTGTATAAAGCTTAAAAACATTTTGAAAAGCAAAACTCATTTAATCTAAATCCAGCTGAGAGTACAGCTGAGCATCTCCTGTCTTGTCTCGTCACATATTGCACTGCAACAGTAGAAACTGCAGTAAAGTGTTGAAGTGCCTGAAAGCGTTTCTCTGAACTCCACCGGAGGCAAACAGGCAATCAGCTGAACTGCAAAAAGGGGCTTGTGACTGACATCAGACCATAAAATGACACAGTGAGCAACATTACATTACAGAATATGTTCTGTCAGCTCATGCAGCTTCTACAGAACACAGCTTAAAGAGAGCTAATATTAGGGAGTGTCTTCAAAAGCAGAAGCTCAGTTTAGAGGGATTGACATCCTGATAAAGGGGATGAGCGAGGCTGATCTTGCATGTGTCTTTGTTGAGTGTGAGAGAATTTGAAAGGGCCTTTCTAGTATTTTTTTCTTTTTTTTTGATCAGGGATCAAAAAGGCAGATTGTCTGTGGCGTGTCTGCTCTGTCTCCACATCTTTTCAAAGCAGTGTTTTATCTTCAGAGACAGCCAAGAGCTGCAGCTCCTCTGCCTTACAAGCACCGCGTGACTTGAAATAAGTGTGACAACAGATTTAAGAGGTGTAAAGATAGATGCCTTCTCAGGTCTCTCAAACTAAAATAAAAGTTTGCTTTGAACAGAACAGAAGACCCTGCTTTGCTGCCTCTGAACTAATCAAAAATTACAGATCTCTACAGAAAAAAATAGAACTGATCAGTTTCAAAAATATAAACGTTTTTAATTCTGTATTTTTTTTTAATTTATAATAATAAATGTAAAATGATGAAGTGTGTTTGGAATTAAAGTTCTGCCAAATCATGTTTGGGATTAATTGAGTTTGTGAGAAAAGAAAAACTCGGACTGGAGTTGTAATCTGGAGGAACTTACCTGACATTTCAGACAAAGGGACTTCATCCGTGGGGAATCTCTTTCCACCGTAAAACTGTCGAATATCCGAACAACTCCGGGCTTTGCCGGACCCTTTGTCCCCACAGGCTGGTGCCGTTAGAGAGCACAGTGCCAGCGCCGCTATGATGAACGAATCCATCCCTGCTGACCACTTTAATCAAGTGAAAAATCCAAGTGGAGGAAAAAAAACTGGAGAAAAAGTAGGAATACTTGGTGCTGCTGTGCGTAAAAATCGCCTCCACCTTCCCGCTCCCTTTTGCCCTCTCCGCGCGCCTGCTGCGTCTCTTTGCGCACTGCTGCGCGGCACAGGAGCGATTCCTCACAGCGCAGATGTCCCGTCTCCTTTTCTACTCCACTTCTTTAAATTTCTATTTCCTCCCCTGTTTCTCTTACAAGAGGTTGTCCTGTCGATGGGTACAAATGTCCGGTCTCATTTATCCACCCAGGTTTTGGGCTCACCTTAAACAGAGACGCGAGAATTAGGTTACGCATTTACAGCTGAAACACGCTATTTTAAGGGACATCAGAAAATAGCTCTGCACTGGTTGACGCCGTGCAGCCTGGTCCCGTTGACTCACGCCTACCGGCTGTAACGGCCCCGGGGGGGATCGGAGTAAAGGAGGTGCACAGATCTACTGCAGCTCGGGCTTTTACTGAACGATGCCAGCGCTGCCACTCTGTGGAATAAGAGGGAGGGAGGCGGGGAGGCGCAGCAGACTGAAAGCGGAGAGAAGGGAGAAAGAGAGCAGAGCTTTCATCCTGTCACATTCCTGACTTCATTTAACGCTATTTTTAAACACGCTTCTATCTAACAGGGTTTAAAGGTAGAGCTAGAGTCTGATTGGTGGATCATAAATTGATCTGGATCATGTCTGACAGATTGATCACCACCGGCCAGGTGTCACACATAAAGTAACCTGCCCTTAAGCTCACACCCACCCACAGTGCTGACTGTAGGCCACTGAATCCATGAGCTGCGCATCAATCTTCAAAGTTCAATTGGTGGACACGTCACTGATGTCCTCCCTGAGCTCCACCTGTCAAAAGCTGAATGCCTTCATTATTCTGTCTGTCTTTTTGTAGTTGATTCAACTTTTTTTTGTTCTTTTATAAGTGGATATGTTTATAGAATAATAAAACCAAGACAAAAATACTTTATTTGGAAAATATAAACAAAAGGGAATGAGGACGTTTTTTTCTACATAGAGACAGATATTTTATTTGCAACTGAACATAAAACTTCTAATAGACCATTCTCACTTTACAATTAATCCATATGTCATACAAAAGTGAAAAAAGATGTATCCTAATTATGATTTTCTAAGTCATCATTAGGAAATGACTTCATATTTATGACTTTGAAACTCATTATTTGACCTTTCTTTTCCTAAAATATGCAATTGCCATAATTAATATCTGTGTATTTCTTAATAATGACCCTGTTTCTTGTAATGATGACTTTCAAACTAATACTCATTGTTTAGTATTCTCATAAATTTGACTTCATGTCATTGAAACTCATAGGACTGTTTGAAATCAAACTTATTAATATGACTTAATGAACTCTGAATTTTACAATGACTTTGTATCTTATACTTATGAGTTTGCATTTAATATTTAAGACTTTTATGTCATAATCTTTGCTTTTTATCCTATAAATATGTGCTTGGATCTCACATTTATGACTTTCTTTCTCATAAAGTTGTTTTTGAACCTCATAATGATGCACTTCAATCTAAAATTTATGACCATAATCTCTTTGAATGTAATTATGAAAGCTAAGCATTTTTTTTTACCACAAATACATCAGTTTTGTTAATCAGCACAAAACAATATGTAATATTTTCATATTTCCTCCAAATGTAATGCCTCCAATAAACAATACATGAATAACTTTGACTTAAATTGGGCGATACATGCTTAAAACACATAATTTATTTCCTCCTCCATGTCATATGTGTTCTCTTCTTAACTGATTTCTACTGCAATGACACAACAAAAACCTGTATTGCAGCTTTCAGATGAAAGTCCCAACGATGTGTACCGACAAAAGTGAGGAAAAAAAGGAGTAACGAAAACAAAGAAGCAAAAACCTTGGCAACATGAATCGTTTTCCTGTCCCCAAAATCATTCCATTTCTAAAGACAGACACTGTTTATGAATACATTAGGAAATGCTTCTCTATAATTAGCCTTCTCCTCATCACTGGCTCAGTGCAAACAAAGAGGACAGCATCTCACAAATCACTAACTGACAAATGACCACGCTCGCATCCTATTATTACAGCTCAGAACTGAGTGGGCATGAATTACACTTTTATTCAGCAGTGTCAAGTGTCCTCCTCTTTTGTGTGTCCTGCAATACCCAACTACAGTTCCTCTAACGTAGCGTAACTCTGCGTTAAATATTTACTTTTCTGGTTTCTGGGGAGGAAATGTACAACAAGGGGTTAATAAGTGAAGTGAGATTAATAACATGTCAGGACTGTGTGTGAATTTGAGCATGCACGACCTTTATGCGTGTGTGTGTCATAAAGGTGAGTCTATGTGTCGGAGTGTTCCACATGTGGTCACATAGGTCACCGTGCTGTTCAAGAGCTGATTGGCCCTCTACTGTCTGGTATGGAGATTATGTAATTACTGTTCAATAAAGCCAGAGAACAGCCATGTTTTCTTCAGCCTGCCTCCGATTGAAGTTTTATTGGCTGTGACCATGAAAGGCTTTCTAATGAGGAGCAGGATGCTGGGGGAAGTTCAGGAGACCAGCAGAATGGTAGCAAAGGAAGGAGGAAAGCGTTGGGTGAGAGGCCATAAATAAGAGGCAGTCAGTGTTTGGTGTACATGTGCAGCAATTATGTGGTTAGCATTTTCAGGGTGTGATGACGGTTTCTAGTGAAAATGGGATGAAATCTGACTGAAAAAGTCTATTATATGTTATGTTAAAAGAGATTAGATGAAAAAGCAGAAAAGGATATCATTTGCAGTCCCTAACTCCTAACTATTTTAAAACTGAAAATAGACCAAAGACAAAATAGGAAAAAAATATTAAAATGAGTCTTTTACCTAAAACATATGCACATTAGATGTTTTTTCTGCCAGTTACTTGTTTAAAAATAGCAGACAAATACTGAGAAACTTGCATAATGTTGAAAAAATGTATTTTTAATGTACTATGTTTAATGTAGTATTTATAATGATATTCTACCACTAAGTTAGACAATCTAAGGATGTTTCATAACAGAAAATGAACATGTCATAATCTCTGATCAATAAAACATCTCAGGAATCTAAATACTTTTCTTAATGCAAGCACAGATTTTAAAACTAATGCAGCATTGAGGAAAAGCATAAATAATTCTTTAATTTAAAGACTCTGAAACATTCTTTAAGTCCATTTGTTGGTTGAATCTGTGTCAGTTATAATACTAACATATAATACTAATTTAATGTAAAACTGTTACAATTCAACAGTGAAAAAAATGCTGCACTGTGAGCATGAGTTCTTAAGATTGCGGTAAAATGACAAAAAAAAAAGTCATGTGTTCTGACAAATCAAAATTTGAACTTTTTCTAGGAAACCAAAGACACTCCTGTGTTCTCTGAGTGAAAGAAGGGAGAGGAACATCTGTTTTTTTATCATTCAAAAGTCACTGTCTACTGTGACAACAGGCTGCTGAAATATAATATAACTTTCACTTCTAGGAAAGCATAACTGATACAGCTCAAAAAATTGGAATATCTTGAAAATGTTCATTTCAGTTAGTGAAAGTCATATTACACTTAGAGTGACATATTTCAAGCATATATTTCTTGTAATTTTGATGAACATGACTTACAGATAATGAAAACCCAAAATTCAGAGTCAGAAATTATAATATTACATAAGACCAATAAACATTACTGCATCAATGCAGCCTGGCATGGAGGTGATGCAGGTTGCTTTGATAGCAGCCTTCAGATCATCCACATTGCTGGATCTAGTGTCGCTCATCTTCTTGACAATCCCCCGTAGATTATTTATGAGCTTCAGGTTTGTCCAGGTTTCTTTCCAATCAAGCTCAGTAACACCATGATCACTGAACCAGCTTTTGGTACTTTTGGCAGTGTGGGCAGGTGCCGAGTCTTGCTGGAAAATTAAATCAGCATCTTCATAAAGCTTATGAGCAGAAGAAAGAAGTGCTCTAAAATGTCCTGGTAGAGGCTGCATAGACTGTGGGCTTCAGAAAACACAGAGGACCCACACCAGCAGATGACATGGCCCCATAACCTCACTAACTGTGGAAACATGCAACATGAATTCTGTGCCTCTCTACTTTACCTCATTGATTCCCAAATTTACCTTCATCTGAAAAAAAAGGACTTTTGTCCACTGAGCAACAGTCCAGTGGGGTTCTCGCTTCTGATGTTGTCTTTGGTTGACGGTGCGTATAGCTCTTAATGCTCTGACTCCTCCAGCCTCAGTCCACTCCTTGTGAAGCTCCCACAAGTTCTAAAGTGGATTTTGATTGACAATCCTCTCAACGCTGCAGCCATACTTGATGCTAGCAACTTCTCCTACCACACGTTTTCCTCCCACTCAACTTTCTATGCTTAGATGTGAACAAGCAGCTTCTTTAGCAATGACCTTTAGTGTCTTACCCTCCCTGTGGACGGTGTTAATAACTATCTTCTGGACATCTGTCAAGTCAGCAGTCTTCCCTGTGATTGTGTAGCTACTGACCCAGACTGAGGGACCATTTAAAGGTCCAGGAAATCTTTGCAGGTGTTTTGAGTGATTTAGTAATGAGTTTTCAATATTTTTCCACAATATTTAAATTTTCTAAGATACAGAATTGTGGGTTTTAATTATCTGTATGCCATAACATACTGTAGTTCACTATATGTGCAATTATTTTATAGAATATATACATTTCTGTTTCTGAAATGAGTACCAAAAATATTGAACCTTTTTACAATATTCTAAGTTTTTGAGCTATATTTGTAAATGTTTTATGTGCTGACATATAAATGACATCATTATGTTTTAAGGAAGAGTCTAAAAATATCCCAACCAGAATGTGTCAAATCACCCTCAACACATTGTTTCATATGATGGCTCTGTAGCAAAGGGCCTAAAAAAGCCAGAGAGCAATTAAAATCTATCACCTGTTTAAACATATGGTGAGTAATAACACAACAATAAGCCTCAAACTACAACAAAACAAAGCAAGGACTGCTTAAACCTGAAGTGTAAAAATTGTGGTAAATGTTATTTCTTACCTGCAGTCATAGATTATTTTACCCATAAATAATTACATAGCTGCATACCCAGAGGTAACTCTAGTCTAGATTATTACCTGGCTGCTTAATCACTCTAAAACTAGAGTTTCTTCTCTCTCTCTGTTTAAATTTGTTAATCTTTATTATGCTTTAGTTATAAACATCTGTCAATGCCAAACTAAACTCTCATTACATCAATTTTTTCATTTATTTTTGAAGCAGCTGCAGGGAAAAGACTTTACCTGACTCACCAAGGGCTAGGGGGCAGATTAAAAAAGGGGTAGTAAAATTTTACTCTCTCAATTTAGAAAACAGTGAAGCTGTATTTGCAATACCATTGGTGTCTATGTGCAGCAGGTGTTGTGTGGAGTTTTGTTTTTGAGGTGGAGAGGAGGGGGTTGGTCTTAAATAGGAAACAGATATGAAAACAATGTTAAGGGACTGTCTACAAATAGCAACATCCTGATGTAATGTTCTGTGTCATCAACAGTATTGTGATGGTGAAATTAGAATAACACAGGTCAATGATGATTCTGATATTTGTCTGCTGTTATGTCACTTTTAAATTATAAATATGCATGTGGTGTTGTCAGACCTGGAGATGTCATCTGAGATGACGACACCAAGGAACTGGAAGGACCCTTTGTGCATGCTCTCCATTGCTGTAAGGGGCTACTCCTGATCTCTTTGGTTTTCTTGATGCTCAGACCAAGGTTGTGTTCTGAGCACCAAGCTGCCAGCTAGGGGTGGGAGATACACTTGTTTTTCCAATGGATCAAGATGCAGACATGCACAATTATTAATTGATTTAAAAATGTTAAAATTCAATTTTACTAATGTTATTTTTTGCAAAGTGTAGGGTTGCAAGAAGCGGAATTCAAAAGACCGGAAGTCCGGCGCTCCGACGGACAGTTTATGGTGCCCACATAAGAACAACACATGATGGCTGAGCAAGTTTTACCACCGGCAACAAGCAAGTGTTTGGAAGTACTTTAGCTTCTATTGAAGGTGAAACAAACCTGAACAAGAGCCACACAATATGTAAATTATGTAAAATAATCTGAAATATTTTGAAAAGGAGGAGGAAAACCAACTAGTCTGTTGTTGAGAACAGGTTTGTCACTCTGTGTTGCTTATTTCAGAGCCAGGATACAGCATACCATCTCAAAGATCATTTAGTGACACAGCCATTCCCAAACTGAACATTGAGACCAAAAACAATCCAAGGGAATCACGGTCTTGCAATCTGCCTTATTTATTTTTGAAGGAGAACAATTGTTTATGATGTTCAAATTAATTGGAAGTCCCTTCACATTATTTTGAACAAAAGCTGTGATTTTCATTAGTATTTTTGTTATTTAAATGATCGTCCTGCTATGTTTTAATAATTAAAGTTAATTCATGTTTTGATTATTACAAACGCTTTGCTTTAAAAGTACCACATAGTCACATGTCAGGAAGGTGAGGGGGGAGAACAATGTATCTAGATGCATCAATAATTGTTTTATAATCACATTGCTGCTTTCCAAATCGTAATCGAATTGAATCATGAGGACCCTGAAGATTCCCTCCCTACTGCCAGCCTCAGGACCTCCTCTGTGCAGGATGCTTCATGAGATGTGTCTAATAATCACTGTGGTTTTGTCAGCAAACTTGATGATGAGGTTGCTCTTCTGAGCCAGACAGTACAGAGAGGGGGCTCAGCACACAGCCCTGTGGGGAACCAGAGCTCAGTGTGTGACTGGAGGATATGATGGCCAAGTCTCACAGTCTGGGGCCAGTTGGTAGGAAAGTCCTTTATCCATGCAAATGTGAGAGGCGGGAGCTTGATGGTGATCAGTTTGGTGATGAGAGAGAAAATCAAGGATAATTGTGTTGTAGGCTGAGCTGTAATCCACCAGGTAGGTCTGCCGCTGCTCAAGTTGACTCAGCACAGAGTAGTGTCTACTGTGGATCTCGTTGCCCAGTATGTGAACTGGTAGCGGTAGATGTTGGCGGGGAGGGGGGGGGGAGATGTGGTTCATTGATGTGCTGGAGAACCATTCTCTCAAATAATGTGTCATTTGTGTACATCTAAGTGCACAGCAATTTGTTGGCATTTAGATTTTTTTTTACTAACACTCTATTTCACTAAAACACTGGGGAATTTTGCCAACAGGTGGAAATCAAGACACCCCAGCAAGATCTATAACTTGATCTCACAAAATAATGTCTGCTAAGAAATTTGAGTGCACAATTTCCTAAAATGAGTTAATGGATTTCTCCCATCTCAGATTTATTTCAACACCTGGGGGTCTCTGGAATAATTAAATGGACAATGGTTATAAATCATATTTTGCTCTCAACTCCGTTTTGAATGCTGCTTGACAAAATAAAAGTTCTGACAAAAGTTGTGACAGAACCATTTGGCTATTACTGATATCACTTTCTCAGTAATTCAGCTGATGGGAAAATAGATTTTGACATATATAATCCAAGTAGAAATTTTTAAACCAGTTTTATAAGAGTTTTAGTGCTGAAATGCACAAAAAGAACAGGGAGCAGCAGGACTGGATACAAGATATGCACCTACAGACACATAACACGGTAAAATAAACGTGATAAAGTGAGCATGCTGCTGGATTGCCTAATCTACAAGGCCTACTGCTGGGCCTCACTAGAGTTTCTCTGTAAATATCAGTGTGCTGTTTCAACAGATGTCATCAGTCTTTAGAGGGAGATCATCGTGTCCTCTCCCTAAAGCCAGTCTCATCCCAGGTTCTTACAGATACCATCGATTCTTTATCCACTCTAGGTTTCAATGTCAACCATTAGCCAGAGTTCAGCACATAGAGTTCTCAAGTGCATACACATTACTCACCAGACCTATCGCCTGCTTTTTCTATTCATTGTCCCTTTTTATTCATTGTATGTTTTCTCTCTGATGTACTTTTACTCCATCCTGTCCTTTGAAACGTGTTCATTCATGAAACTAAAAGTTGTTTAGGAGCTTGTCTTTTCCTGTTGAATTTCACTGTCCCTTCATCAGACGTGTCTCTCTGTTCAAACACAGGCACCACAATAGAAGATTTGCCTTTTTCATAACCGAGTCTTCCCCAGACGCCAAAGATAGACGAAGACAGAAAAAAAATGAGAAATATGATGGAAAGTGCAGAGGGAAGAAAAATAAGGGTGAAAAATGAGAAGAAGTGAGCCAAACTTGGGAGGATGGTGAAGGGAGGAGGGGGGGTTATAAGGTGGAATATGAAGGGAAGAATATAATGATGGATGACATGAGAAGAATGACAGGGAGGAGAGTTGAGGAGTGGAATAAGAAGTCAGAAAGGAGGCAGAGAATAAAACAAATACTGAATGGAATTGTGTAAAATTAACTATTATATGGGTTATATTGTGACTCAGATTTTTGATTATTTGCTACAATATCTTATGAAGTCACAGACGAACACTTCCATCATTTCAACTGATCCAATAAATAAAAAAAGCTATAAATTAGCAAGCCTCAATGAAAACCCAATAACAGGATATAGTTATCTGACAGAGGCATATTTCTGCGTCAGCTTCATCCATTAAACCTGCTCATTTACCTGCATCCTGTTTTTATATAAACACTTCAATCCTTCTATCTGTCACATGCCTTGGAGGATGAATGAGCTGTTCTCATTATCTGCCTCTCGCTGTGAAAACTCATAAACTCACTGGAGAGACGTCAAAAAGAGAAAGAAGATTACAACTCAAATGGCAACAAGTCAAATTACTTATAGTTCTAAAATACTGATGTTTCACTGGAAATATTCTCCTGAAAGTGATCTATTTGAACATTTTCTGTCAAATTTGATGCATGCAAATAAGTCAACTAAGCTCAAATACCTTCAGGTATAATTTGGTTCCTTTACAGACCTTTGTCCAGGCTGTCAGCACCTCCCTCCTATGAAACAGTGGGAATCCAAAGCCTTGGTGCAGTTCTCAGCCCCCTATGAGGTGTCCTGCATTATTTTCCCACTAACACTTCAGATTATCTACACAATCCTCCAACATTCCTCAGCCCTCCTCTGTACAGAGGGCACATTATCACATTACTCCCACTGTTGATTCCCCCAGTTTGTGTTTAATGAGAAAAATGTCAGGGAAAAAAAGCAGAAAGTGTCAGCGTTTAATCACCAAACATGAGCGACTGCGTAAGCGCTAATTCTTACCACATACACACCCCAGCATTCACAAGCAGATTTTCTTTTTTTTCTTCTTCTTCTTCTTTTCAAAAAACTCAGTTCTGAAAACAGCAGAGCTTCAGCGCTGGTTTGTATTTCTACTCGCTCTCTCGGATCAGAATTACATTTAGATGGACTGTTCACTCAGCGCTCCTCTCCTCGTGGCATTATAAATCGAACTGTAAAACAAATTTGGTCTATAAATCTGTCAGCTGAGGAACAGTTTGCTTGGATTTCAAATAAACTTGTAACGCTGTTCTCAAAGTGGAAATAAGCCATGAAATGATGCTGATGAAAACCCCCTTCGGTGTGTTTTACACTAAAAAAGTGACAAGATGAGCACTTAACATTGTCACCATTAGTGATGTTTAAATGCTCGTTTTACAAAACTGAATACTAATAATTCTGTTGGAGGATGGAGTTGTAATTATGTCACTTTGTATTGGCAAAACTCCTAACATTACATTTGACAATAAATGAAAAAAATATCTATCACATCAGTTAATTCCGAGTGGACTTTATCTGTGTTTTCCATCTGATAATCTGAAGGTTGACTGAATTTAATCAGTGCTTTCCAGATAAGAATGTCAAAGGTTGAGTCGAAACAAATCAATGAAATTTACTGTTCACATCTTCATCCAGTTATAAGTGCTGAAAAGCAGAAACCACCTTGAAAAGAGGAAATATATATTCCAATTATTTCAGGAATTACTGCCGTTGTTAAGGTGGTATTTTTTTTACTCTCGTCAGATTCTAGTCTGAAAGTCAATATTTGTTTAAAAGAAAGTTTTTATGTGCAAAAATAAAAAAGTAATTTGCTAAGGGGATAAAATCTAAATCAAGGTAATGTTTAAACCATTTTTATTTAAGTAATTTGAATATTTTTAGTTTTGGTAAAAACAAAACAAAATAAATCTGATATTTTGTGATTAAAGTTTAATTATTTAAGCAAATATGTTTTGTTTTCTTTTAATTCTCCATTAAAAAGTAAGGCAAGAGAGATCTGAAGTCTGAGATCTCTTGGAAATGTCTTCATTAACTAAAAGAAAATGGTATATTGATTCATTATAAACAGCGTTGTCCTTTTCACAAACAATTCAAATTAATCATTTGATGCTTAAAGAAAGATCTACAATTGTGCATGGAGGATCTTAATCAGCAACTTTCATCACACTGTGGACGATACTTGATTGGGGCTAATCCAATCGCATGAGAGGATAATGATCCAAAACACACTTTATTATTTAAAGATTAACCAGTCAGACAGATATCTGACTGTAATGGAGCAGCCAGTACATTTTCTGGAAGCCTGTTGGTCTGTTGTGAGAACAGCCTGCCCGTATGAGGAAGACTCTCTCAATTTAATCCACGTTGTGGAAGATGCTTCAGGAAATATGAGGTGAAATCTCATCAGATAACCTTGAAAAATGAACAGCCAGATTGCCTAAGGTCTGCCAAGTCGTAATAGCTACAAATGTGGTTTTTAATTTTTTTTTTTTTTTATAAAACCAATAGTTGAAGATAGCATTTCTCATTTCCTACTTTCTAACTCTAATTACGCCTGAATGTTGTGTTTATTTGCTATATTACCTAATCAGACTTGTTTCATGTATGTTTCCATGGAAAACAAGAACATTTATAAGTGATCACACACTTGAGTGGTACTATATGTGTAAAAGTGGGTAATTTTAAGGTTTCAAAAGTTATTATCGGTATGTTTCTGAGTATCAGAATGAGTTTTACAATCAATATTTAAACCTGTAGAGTCCATACAAAAGAAAAAACATTTTTAATAGATATTTATGTCTTTTCACATAAGTTCAGCTCATGCTACAATAATTTAAGGACTAAAATGTGGTCTACCAAATAGTAAATGAAAGGTATTGAAATTGTATTTTTAAGTTGCTTCCTAAACAATTTTAAAGCAAATGAAGGAGCAAATTTTAACTATTTTTCAAAGTCATGCATTTGCAAGTATTTCAATTTTAATTTAATTTAATCTAAATTTGGTCTTTATGCATTGCAAGTCTCATGCAAAAATACATTGTTTTTCATGCATCTCCAAGTTACATAACAAACAGTTTTCAATTGATATTTTTGTCTTTCTACATTATAAAAACATTATTTCTTTAATAAAGGGAATAATGAATTGTTTTGACTAACAGAATAAGTTTTCTTAAATAGCGTGGCTGCTTCATAATATTATTTTCATGCATTATGACCTTAAGACTCCAAATGTAAGTGTTGGTGCAGACGGTGAGACATGCCTAAACCAGAATTAGAACAACAAAGATGACATTTATTGTCTCATAAACAGCTAAGTCATCTCACAATGTGTTTGTGTCATTGCTGCAATCCAAACTCACTCTGTCGTGAGTACAGCAGGGTGTTATGTGCACCGAGCAGAAAGCCTTGTATCTCTAAATCATTGATTTCCACTCTTTCATGGTCTGTGGAATCAGACAGCAACAGACATCTCAGCATCTGTAATCAAAACCATTCAATAACACTCCTGTCTCATACATCCAGAAGGCCCAATAAATGACTGGATTAACATTTATGCTCTAAGATATGCCAACACAACATATGCATGGAAAGAAATCCTGACAAACTAATACAATACTCATACAATATTTATTTTCAAACTGACAGCGAGAATCAGAGAGAGAGTTGCAAATGTAGAATGGCACCCTTGGGAAGAGTGGAACATTCACACTGGTGTTCATCCATCTCCAGGACATAAGAAAACAGGCTGCTTTGGCATGCCAAGCAGAGCAAACCTGACAGAGAGTCCTACTTGAGATGCAGACCAGCCTCAAATGTGACATCCATACAAACAAACACATGCATACAACTCATTCTGAGTCTCCTCAATCACACCTCAAATTACACTAACACCAACGGCGACCCCGCTGGTCTAATTGGAATTGGGGCTCATGCTTGAAGGGACACATTTTTCTTTGGCTGGCTATTGTTACGCAGAGACAGTTAATCTTTTATCCTAACAGCTCGACCTCCCTGTTGACTAATGTTTAGGCCCCTCTGCTGTGCCTTATTAAGGTACAATACATTCTAATGGCACGCTCAGTCTGAGCTGTTTCCAGTCGATGACTTTAGCTTTTTGTGGACAAGTGCATGACTGCACATGAGCAGTGTGCAAGTTATGCACAACAGACTACCCTTAAAAGCATTAACACATTCTTAAATTAAGAGTTGCTGTCTCTTACAATTTTACTTTGGCTGCATGGTCAAAGGGGTCCAAGGAAAGTGCTGATTAATGCATCATTAAATTCAAGAGAAAACAGCAGGTGTATGCGGATATCATTCAGTTAAAAAAATGGGTCTAAAACTGACTGAAAACGTGTTTTTAAGAGCAAGCACACACACAGCAGTTCATTATTTGTGTAGCCATTACAGCACAGTCTGATGTGTCAGGTGAAGGAGTAGCTTGGCATTTTTTTAAGTGTGTTTTCAGTGGAAATATTTCTTACACAAGAGGACATGGTAAATCTGTTTCTGATGCATTTTGATGAATATTTACACAAACAGCATGTCCAACCAGCAAACTTTGATCTACCATATGGGCAAGCTGGACATGTGGCCTGGGGCCCGTCACTGTAAAGGGCCCTTTATGATGGGCAATAAATGTCTGATTTGAGCTCAAAGCAATGATCCAACCAGGGTCAAGCAGTAGCTGACAGCTTAGCTGAACTAGAATCAGTTACTCTGTCAATAAACCAAGCAAACTTTACAAAGATGGAGTCTAATGTGAGTCTCCTGGTGCGGTTGCTTCTTCTTTTTATTTCTTTTTAAGCTTATGCAAAATCAATGAGTACATATACAGCATGTCAAGCTGCTGAAACCCATCTATTCTGAATGAAAGAATGCTTGAGATTTTACAAATGGAAAAAAAACTGTCAGTGTTGCAGTCAGGACACCAGACTGTTACAGAATGTAAAAATGCAGTAAAAGTCAGATTCTTTTCAGGTTTAAGTGAAAGCCACAGCAACAAAGAGTGATTTGTGCAGAAGATCTGGGGAAAAAGAGCAGTTCATGCAAACATTTAGGCTTTGTTTTGTTCTGTTTTTTTCTCAGCTGCTCAAAAGGGTTTTATGTGCAGTTTTCTTCTTCAATTTCAAATACACACTTTGCTTTCCATACTTAGAGATATTCTCCAACATACCTCCAATGTATTTTTCCCTTAAGGAGAAGTGAAGACAGCCTCTTCAGCTGTGAATCTCCTCTGTGAGTGGTTGAAAGTGATCCCATCCAGCTGCTCAGTCCTCTGGCCTGCAGTGTGGAAGTTATAAGTCAGCCTCTATTTTTCTTTAATAAAAGAAAGAATAAGTTGGGATTTTTGTAGGATCTACAAATTATTGCACAGCTGAATGACTTCATGTTTGATGCTGTTGGTGCAGAATAGCTTTTCCAAAAGCAGCGATCAGGAGAGGGCTATAGATGACATGAGAACCTTTACAGTTTTTGACATGTATGACGCTTTTTACATGCATGCTTGTCAGTAATAAGTTGTTGTTGTTTTCTCTACAGTATTGGACAGTAAATTTAAAAAGATGTCTTGATAATTGCAAGGGTAAAACCACCTTTATCAGTATGATATGAAAAAAGTGACTTAAACAGTCAAGAACCTACAGATTATAATACTAATTCCCCAGTTGAGCAAAGTGACAGATTGACAGCCAGCAGCAACAGCATGCCTGTACCCTGTTGCGAGAGCAGAGTGAAGACTGAGCAGAGGGAAATGCATACAGCTGACATGTGAAAGTCAAGAGGGAGCACTGTGGTTAACAGCAGCCACAGGACTCCCTTCACCCAATTGTCTATCTTTGAAAAGCTATTTCCAGTTCCTTCACCCCTCCTTTGGTCTCTTCATCGAGTTCAAGCTTGTCACAGTGATCTGCTTGCTGGAAAAGGTAAGACAATCTGGAGTTAGGGGGACTGGCTGCATGCACAAGGGAGTGGAAGGTGGGCGGGGACTGGTGTCACTGCTGCTGCAAGGAAAAAGTAACTTTCTAAAAGATCTTTTCACTGCATGGTTTGAATTATCTTCAAACTAATGTGATAATGTCATCACTTCCTCCCTCTTGAACTCTTTCTGTGTATGTGTGTGCGTAGGTGTGCAGTGTGCACATGCATGCGGGTGGAACAGAAGCGCTGATCTGAGCTATCGTTGAAAATAGCCCAGACAGACAGCTAAGCAGCTGTGACCTGAGCTCCCCCAAACTCTCAGTTAAACTCACTGACCACTGTCCTTCTTAAAATGCATGTGTGTGTGTGTGTGTGTGTGTGTGTGTGTGTGTGTGTGTGTGTGTGTGTGTGTGTGTGTGTGTGTGTGTGTGTGTGTGTGTGTGTGTGCGTGTGTTTGTGTGTGTATGTGTGTGTAAACAACATTTATATATATATATATATATATATATATATATATATATATATATATATATATATATATATATATATATATATATATATAGCTAATTTAAAAACAACAGCACATTGATTTTCACAATCTCCATTAGGTTTTAGTTTACTTCCATTACTATGTATATTTTTAAGACATCCATTTGCAGAGATTTTTAAAGGCTGAAAATTGACTTTACTTTTACGAGGAAGAATAATGGAGCATAGCTAAGTCAGGCAAGGCTGAAGCACTATACTCCTTGAACTGGACACCCGCATCTCCCTTCTGCATGCAGCCAGACACTCTGTTTCATGGCTGCAAGCATAAAGAAGACTCAAAGGATCATATGCAAAATGCATGCTATTGGAAGTGCACAACTGTTAGGCAGGGTGTGGAAATGAGATCACTGGTGTGTGCTGACTTTTGTGTTCACTGTTGCATTGTGTGCTTTGGCTTTAGGAGGGTGCTATTAATTATGTGCTCCCCAGATAATGGCTAAAACAGTGGATGGCGGTGAGACGTGGAGGGCAAACAGTGCCTTCTGCTACTGCCTGCCACAACCTCCACTTTCTTTTTAAAATGTTAAATTCAAAGATAAAAATATAGAGATTATATATTGATATACAATGGAAAAAAAGTAATTTATATTTGTCACATGCTTCCATGACAAAAAAGATAGACAGCATTTATAATAATAATGAGTCATATGTTTATGGCTAATCTGGCTAAAATGTTTAAAAATGCTAAAGTAGTTTACTTTATTCTGAGTGATTGGCATTTAGGGAATGAACAAAATGTTATTTTTAAGGAATATGTGTGTTTTGAACAAGACCACAATGTCATTCTGATCAAGTAGTTTTGGTCCATAATTCAAAAAAAAATATGTGTAGAGATACAAAACCAGACAAATCTGTAACTAAAATATTGTTAACATTCCATCAAATAACAGCTGTAATTCCTAAATCTCAACTAATTCTATCAAAAAGTAAAAATGTACTCAAAAAACATTAAGAAAATTGTTTATTTTGATTTCTGCATCTGTGATGTTTGTTATTGACCAACTCTTTTTACAAAAATATATTTTTATATCTAGAAATGACGTAAAATTATTTTTATTGTCTTTTTTTGCTCTTTGTAGCAAATGTTTAGCTTCCAAATATTTCAACATTTTAAACTATTCTGTTTATTTTGTTTAGTTGTATTCTTATTAATACACTGCCACCTTTGTCAAAAACAAAAGCAGGAGAATCACCATCTTTTTTGTCCTAATAAACATGTGCAATATTTGAAAAACATAAAAGTTTTTTGAGTATAATTCCTATGAGAGAAACTTGAATTTGTGCATTTTTCTGGTAATTTATATCCATAATGTTAAGAAATTCTATACCTACAGAATAATATTAAAAAAGAATAATATGTACGTAAGTACCTGATAAAAAAGAGCTGTTGATTATAAATAACAATCACATCTTGCTTTTTCTTCACTTAGCTAAAAGCTGACTAGATATTCTTCACCTTCTGTTTAGGAAAAGGAAAACCATTCAGGATATGAAGCGTATCCTGTTCAACACATGCACACATCTTTGTCAGCTTGAACTCGACATCTCTTGAGTAAAATACAGAGGCATTCTGTTTGAGGCAGCTGTTGCACACATTTTGCATCACACATGCTGACTTTGCATTTATTCATGCTGTGAACTTGGCTAATGGTGATGCAGGATGATCAAGCTCCATGAATAGAAAAAAGTTTCATTCCAGGATGGGCCGACAGATCATTCCCAACTGTTTCTACTGATCATCATCACTGACTGTCTCTGCTTGTTTTCTGCACTTTAATCCTCCCTCCTGCCGTTCTTGGTGCAAACATAAATTAATGTTCGGCACAAGCCTTTCTTGATGCAGAATTTTTAATGCCGTTTTCAAGCAAGGCGATTTTCTTTGCAACTAATAACCTTTATGAAAACAATAATAACCTGACTGTATCATAGTGATACAAAGAGGAACCAAAAAGACACAAGACAAATGGCAAAGATGTAAATTATGTACATTTATACACATGATACACATGCAAAGGTACAGGTCTGAAAGAAAAACCATAAGGAAACAATTATGGTTGCAGATTTAAAATGCGACACATCCAACTTTTAAACCTTCCATACTCGTGTTTTTTTTCCACTTTACTATCATATAACCTGCAAAATCTGTGTACTTGTTTGTGTATGCATAAATACTTAACTACGTAAATGCTGTCTTTGCATAGTTGGAAAGGGTGTAGTTGGATATTATACTGTATCTGTGTAATTTTATACCATATCTGATCATCATCATCCCTGTTCAGACAGGCACTTAAGTGCAAGATCCATTTATTGCAACATTCTTGTCTGAACAAAAATAAAACAAAGAACATCAGTGTTTAAAGAGAAGACACATTTGTTGTTATTGCTGTTTTCTTTCTTTTTTTAACTTGTTCTTTGCTCTAAATTAATGTAGAATTATTTACTGACTAAATCATTTAATACTGTTGGAATTCCAACAAATAATTTACAGAGTTGATAGTTGGGTTTTGTTCAATAAAGAACAACAAAAAAAAAGAAGAAGAACCACAGAAATGGCTACCATCGCATTAGATCAGTAAATGTACTGAAAATTAACAAGGTTTATAACAATTTTGGTAACTTTGCAATTTAAACGTGCAATTATGTGCAATTCCACAAGCAAACATAAAACAAGATGCACAAAAAATGAAAAAAAAAAAAACATTATTAAAGTCAGCAATTTACAAACTTTGTTCAAATGTTCTGAACTGTCCATTCATGTAATGGCCTAAAGTGGAAAAATATGCATATTCTTGCTGTATTATTGACAATAAAACTGTTTATTTTGTTCATATGTAGTGCAGAACTGACAAGCATAGCCCATTCACTGCTAAATAAAAAGACATCAATTAAAACCTTCTTTTCTTCAAGATTCCATCAAATCTTTCTACCTATATACAGTTACAGTATACACACCTAGTTTATCTGCACAATATGTTCAACCGTACGAGAGAGCCTCTGCGGTACCTGTGAACTCATTACAGTCTAATCTCTGCAAGGTACACAGTCATTAGAGCATATCAAATCTGCTGTTCTGGGCAGGACACCTGGGATTGATCTATCAGCTTATCATGCATACTTTAATCCCCAAAAAGAAATGAGTTTTCAAATGAGTGCATTTTTTTTTACCCAGCTAGCACAGATGCAGAGTTGTGAAGAGGTTCGTTGCTTTAAGAATAATGTAATTTCAGCATTTAAAACAAAAAAAAAGAAGACTGTTGGTAAATTTTAAATGTAAACTGTTTGTAGGTAAGTGTTTACATTCGTCAATGTTTTTAAGAATGATGCAACCCCGTTCTGAACCATAAAGGTCGGGTTTGTGCAAGTGAAGCATGAGTTGCACAGCTCCGTTTTTACACACTCCAGACAGCAATGCAGAAATGACAAGTCTTAATCTTTGCAAACACTCATGATGATGATGATGCTGTAGGACAATTTTCTCGCATCCATCTTGCAGACTCTCGCCATCCTGTTCTCCGTTTCTGTTTCCTTCACTGACATCCATCCATACAGAGTGAGGACAGAGGTAAGAAACATATTTGTGATATGTTCATAATATGAGTGCCATGTGAGTTCCTTAAAGGGTGAGAGTTGATTTAAAGATAGTACTGTCATCAGAATAGCATCAACTGCAAGCAAAGTCCAGCTAAAAGTAGAACAAGGTGTCCAGGTTGTGGCCAGCAGGGTGGCGAGCCTCCTATCACCTTCACTGAAGGAGGCTTAGAGGGGTTTTCTCTTGTGTTATCATCTCCAGGTTGTCTTCCTATCGACTTCCGCCCGATGATTTCTTTATTATGTGCTAGAAGACACAAAAACAGAAATAAAGGACATAAAACAAGGATAAACACTTAGTAGCGTATCATCTTCCAGTCACTCTTTAAATCACTTGATCCCAAGAGGGTTCAAAAACAATGTGACCCAAAAAAAATGCATGCTTGTGTCAGTTCATCCTAAAGTGAGTTCATATGTTCAACAGAGTAACAGCTGCTGTTGGAGTTGAAAGCACATCATTTACTTTGAAGTGTGCCTTAAAGATTTTTGATGAATGCACTTAAGCTCTCGCACATTAAACCTGCTGTATTGTGTTTTCCTGCCTGTCAGTAACCGAATCCTGAATATTCATAAACACATCATTAAGGACTGTCTGGGTGACTTTAACACACTATATAAAGTCAAAAAGACAATTTCTTTCTGTCTTCTTTTCTCTCTTTCTTTTCTCCCTCTGGATAATGACAGTGTGGAAACAGATTCCTTCCATCCGTTGCCCATCCTTCTTTCCTTTTCTCCATACGGATTCCACCTCAACCCAACCCAGTTCAGCCAAGTACACTGGTGAATAGGAGAAGGAATAACACACTCAGCACAGCAGGATCAAACACACCCTCAGATACATGCTGGATTCCACCTGAAACGCCAACACACATTACAAAGTGACTCAGCATGAAGCATTCCTGCTAGCCTTGTGTATGTGTATGTTTGTGTGTGTGTGTGTGTGTGTGTGTGTGTGTGTGTGTGTGTGTGTGTGTGTGTGTGTGTGTGTGTGTGTGTGTGTGTGTGTGTGTGTGTGTGTGTGTGTGTGTGTGTGTGTAGGGGAGGTGCTGTTACGAAGTAAAATATCTCATTAGGTAAAGCTGGAACCTTCTATTTGCTTTGCTGTCCACTAACACTTTTTTGAAAACAAATTGTGTTTTTTCTTTTTTGCTGACAAAAAATATCTCTTTTACTAAAAAAGCTCCATTTATTTTATTTATATTTTTATTTTGTATTAGAAGTTGGTATCTTTTTTTCTCCCTTTCCTCAGATTTCTAAACATGCATTCTTTTATGGGGCTGAGAACAAACATCAACCCAACCCTGACTACGCTCTGAGGGTTTAAGTATGCGTCGGTGAACAAGGCAGGGCGGGGCTCCACAGAAAGACGTTTTCCCTGCTAATGGTTTACGTTGCTCCAAGAGGACAACAGACAAAGACATTACTTATCCCAAATCCCAGTTTGCTGATACTGTATTGTCAGAGTGGACATAGGATGTACCTCATCGGAAATATCAGACATCACAATGTGAATACTTCACCACGGTATTAATAAGCATATAAAATGCTGAAGAACAAACGTGAACTTGAGGAGTGTTGAGTTGTTTAAACTGTATTTAAGGCTGGTGTTGGGTTCATTCCTTTATTGTAGTCATTGGTTTAGTTAGATCATTTGTTTAGTCCCCTGTGTCCATTGCCTATTGCTTCCCCCAGTTCCTAACTCTCACTTGCCCAGCATCCATGCATTCACCCAGCCGAGTAATCATCTTGCCTCAGCATGTACTGTATACTCCTCTGATCCATGTCGATCTTACCATTCACTTCTGTTATTTTGCATGTGCATCCCAACCTTGTTTGCTAGTTTTGTTTTGTTGTTTCTGCCACAATAGCCTTTAGAATATTTATTTTACTCAATGTCGCATCCTTGCAGTTTTTTGCATATTGACCTTATTTAGACATAAATAACTATATACATTATTTACAAATGTCACTACATTTCTGAACATTTTTGCCAGAAATGTATTTTTTTTTTAAATCAACTGAAAACGTGAGGAAAAGAAAGTTATCGCAGTTATTTGGGACAACACAGAATCTAGACAAATAATGGGCATAATGTGGTGTGATTTTCTTGTACTTAATAAATATAAAGCAATAGAAAAGGGAAATAAAACAAGAGGAATAAACAAAATGGAGGAACAACATAAAGAAAACAGCTGGGTTTTTAAGTTAGAAAAGGAGGAAAATGCTTAATAATTAATGTCAACACAGAATGAATCATTTTGATAAATTCAAGGCTATTTAACGGCAAACTGTCGTGCTTTTCTGTGATAAAAATGGTCACTGATTTATGTTCTCTGACACTAAAAGACAAGTGTCAGTTTGTAAAAAACATGTTGATATATTCATATCAAAAACATGAAACCAGAAGGTCAGAGTGTAGTCAGGAATTCTGAACACGACATAGACTGCAATGGTAGGTTTCACAAGTCAGTCAATCTTAAATTTGCTCACAATAAAACAAAACAAAACATTTTAAATCTATCTAATTCCTCTAAAACACACAAACAGTTTCATAACCTTGCTGACCTCTGTGTTGGATATGTTTGTGAGAACTGGTTCATAAAGTTCTCTACCACTAATGCCTCCCCAGATGGGTAAGCTTGTGTGTTTAGAGAAACAATTTCCCATTGGCCAAAGAAAAACAACAGCTGCTTTTTAAAAGCTTGGCTACTACACAGGAAGTAGAGTACAGGTCCATGCCAAGAGGCAGGATTAGATAGAAGGATGTGGAAAAAAAAATAAGGCTCAAAATAAATATTGATCACAATAATTTATTGGGAAAAAAAGTGTTTTTGTTGATTTTCTAGCTCCTTCACTTTGCTGCCTATAAGTTCCTCAGACTTATGCAAAGGGAAGCTGCAAACTGATGTCACACAGATCTCTGTCTTCAGCTGATAAGATTTTATCACTCTTTTCTCGTGACATCATAAGCCAGAAGACAGACGTTATGAATGCACATGACACACATGGATGCACACATTTTAACACACTTATTCAAAGGAACAGTAATGGTGCAACAGGGCAGCAAGTCTATGAAGGAGCAATACCAGTGAGTTAATACTGGAAAATCCAGGTCCACACAGGTTTTCCTTACATGCGTGTGTTTATCAGTGTCTGATGGGTGCATAGAAATCCAGACTGAAAACTTCACTGTGATCCAAAAAGGAACGTTCTAGCTTAGCGTGTTGTCACGCTACTTAATGTCAAGTTGACAAAACAGCTTTCCAGACTGAACACAGCCATGTGGCCACTATAAACACTGACATGTGAAATATTAACACTGTGGTGTTTGAATATTTTAGCATATTATACTTTTAGATACTTATATCTGCTCTGCAAGCTGTGCACAACCATAAACAGTCAGAGTGGAAGACAATAGATTTATAGATTTATAGCTTATATAGTGGATGTAGTTAGGTCCGTTTTTACAGTTTCTCACTCTTAGCCCACAAAGCTGCCTTGACCTTGCATCTCCTCTCCCTGTTAAGTGGTTCATGGGAGGCGGATGCAGGAGTTGGGAGTAGTAAAGCAACTCAGGAGTCTGAGTTTTCACAAGGCCACTGGACTGGCTTTTTGACAAGCGTTCATTGATGTAGTGACCTCTAACACAGTTTTAATCATTGTGTATGCATGCATTTAAACAGATTTAATCATCTTACGATGCATGTGCAAAAGCATGGAAGTGATTAGTTTGCAGTTAAAATTTGTGTGCTTGATTTACACAAACACACAAGATCATATTTTTGTTTTTCTTTCTGTGTTCTGCAGTTGTCAAACTTAATAATTACAATGTTCTAATTGTCTTATTGCTCGACTACTGATACAAATAATGCCTGAAATCATTAAATTTGAAAACAGTAGATATGTAGAGAACTTGATAAATATGAGCTCTCCACTGGAGCTCAAGAACATGACATTAATATTAATGGGCATATGGAAAAGTAGGTACATAATTGAAAACTAATTACTGTATTTTATTACTCAATAAGTCAACAGTTAAATGCACAAATTGGTGGATAAAACATGTGCAAAGCAGCATTTATGACACCTTTAATTCTGGACCAAGGACCCCAGGAGGCTCAAATGTTTAAAGCCTGCTTATAAAATAACATTTTAAGATTCAACATTTAAAGTTTAGTGTCTTCTTTGTGAAAAGCATAAAACAAAATTTGACGCTTAAATAAACAAAAAATTAAAATATAAAAAGAAAAATGTGAATGCCCTGGAATGCAGAAAGAGTTTTACAAAGATCATCCAATAACTTGAAATAAATGCTAAAGTTCTGATGTTTAAGAACAGTTTGATAGAAAAGAGCCTTTCATGAATTGACCAATGATTTTTGCAGGAATTTAAAATGGTATTCTTGCTTTTATACAACATCCAAATGCAATATTAATTATAATGCTGGAAATATTAGACTCTGAAATGTTTGTTTTGTATCTCAAAACTTGCAATAAATAAATAAATACATTTTCTTTAACTGCTTCATTCTCCACTGAGGGTCATGGGGAGCTGGTGCCTAACTCCAGCATCACGAGGTGAGAGGCAGGGGACACCCTGGACAGGTCGCCAGTCCATCACAGGGCCACACAGACACAAACAACCCACTCACACCCTAGGGACACCAATAATCCTAACATGCATGTTTTGGGAATGTGGGAGGAAGCCAGAGAAAACCCTGGGGAGATCATGCTGACTCCATGCAGAGAGGCTGCGGAGGCAGGACACAAACCCACAACCTCCCTGCTGCGAAGCAACAGTGCTACCCACTGCACCACCAAGCAGCCTAAATAAATAAAGAAATAAAGAAATAGGACTGGAAGTCTGCCAAAGGGGTCAAAATTAGTCTCTGGCATTTACTTTTCTATAGAAAGTTAACTTGCAGACATAATTAAACTAGGTTGTTATATGTGTTGGTTTGCACCTGTAGGCAATGTATCGAGGGTGTTTTCCTCTTAAAATACACAAAGAATGTTAATTTCATATTTAAAAAAAAAATTAAATATTAAACAATCCGTATGTGATCCATTCAGGTTTTACATTTAGTAAATGACCTTTATTTCTTCCTTATTTTTAAGTGTTGGGCAAACGGTCTTTCTGCAATCTGAATTTTGTTAAAAAAAAAGAAAAGACTAGTGCCTCCTTTGGTGGCCATTTGTCATGTGTAACCAGACGGTGTTTACAAGAGGACAGCAAAAGAATGCTAAAGCTCTATGGGTCACTCTGTTTTATAAGGCCTCTCTGTCACTGTCTCACATTTACCTCCCTAAGCACTGATGCAGTGTTTAACTTGCATTGTCTTTTTTTTTAAAAGGGTGAGAATGTAATATAAAGAGAGAAAAAAGAACTTTGATTTTGTTTTCTGACCAAACACACACAGAGCAAGAGAGAGAGAAATCCCTTTCCTAAGAATTGTCCTTGTGCATGAAAACTGATTCGGTATAATGGAATCAAGATGGGTATAAAGTACCTGCTGGGTAATTCGTAGAGCTAAAGGACCCGAAATACTGGGGCACTAGTAAAGTAAACACATGTTAGCCTGGGGCTATCCTAGCAACTAGCATCACAGCATGGCAACTTGTAAGCAGGGGTCAGTTCAAAGGCATCTGAACAGACTATTGAACTTCTTGGCTAGATTAAAATTTATACCCTTTACACAAACAAAAACACAGATAAAGAGAAGGAACTGGCAAATGGGGCCCTGGGAGGACAGAGACCTCCACTAGTCATTGTGACAGATTCTCAAGATGGAGTGAAAACCTTAGTAAAAAAGCAGCCCTGGTCTGCAGGAGAAGTTAAAGTCCCAAAGCAGACTCTCAGTCTCGCATGCAGATGCATGCACGCACACATACACATTGGCATCCACAGCATAGCATACTGAAAACAACCACTACACCTGTGTGCACTCAAACACCAGATGCCTCATTGCACTGACAGGTGTCAGGCTGTCCTTGTAGACAGACAAGCGTGAAGGATGCAGAAATAAAATCACATACATATTCTTTTGCTCTGTTTTACACTCTCCTACACAGGCATGCACTCACTCCTTCACTGTCCGTTATAGTCAAGAGGAAGTGCACATAAGGTACAACTCAAGAAATTCTGTCAGGGTGAGTCTCCTGATGTAACAAATCCACTCCTGGAATGAAGATGAGATTAATGTTTTTCTTGTTCTATATGGAATCATTCCATTTGATGCATTTCATGTTTTGATTTCTTAGTAAGCATTTTCACTCAGTGCGGCTGCACATCCTCAAAAATCTGACCTAGAACAGCTAAATAGAATAAAGTGGCACTGGTTAATCCAAGTAAATATACTTACAGTTAGAGGGTCATGTCTCTCTCAAACAAAGAGCATAATTATGCTGCAAGTACTGAGAATTTAAAGACTTAACACTCCAGTTTTGCTGTCAACATCCAGGAGTCAAGGACTGTAAGTACCGCAGTGAGAACAAAGGCTTTAAAATGGATGTAGCTCATTATGTGTGTTGCTACCTGCCTAATGAAAACATGTAGCAGCAATACTGAACAGTGTCAAAATTCTAATGCAGCCTTGTGTTGCTCCTTGTGACTAGCTTCCTCTGAATAAAACTAAATTAAGTGATGCTTGCCAAGTCAACTTCAAAGAGTTTTTAGATATCTGTGTGGGTAAGAGAAAGAGAGAGAGAGAAAAAAAAGAGAAACATTGTGCTGCTGTGATGCTATAAATGTTTCATTTTGTGGGGGTGAATCAAATACTTTGATGCAAACTCTCTCTTGCAACACCAGCTGCAGTTTTAGAGTTAAAAGCCAGCAGTTCCTTCATATTTAAGGTGCAGTTAGCTGAATCAGTGCGAGGTAAGACCCCTTTCATTCCTCGGCTTCAGTGCTAATTGCAACATTAGTTATGGATAAGGTAGAGGGGCTTTGTTGCTCTCACCACCGGTCAATAGAATTGGCCTTTAATGAAGTAGCTTGTCTTGAATGTGTGTCTCTTTGATGCATAAAGCCTGCACACAGATTCACCCTGCAAGGTAGTCAATATATAAAAACAGGCTGATTCCTACAAGCTTTCATTATCTGACTACTCAAGCAATGGTAACACACCTCTGGAATCTCAAACAGATACTCTTGATTATGCTCCTGTTATTAAATAATATATGCATTTTTTTTAAATTCTCAGCTAGAATTGCATTCCAAGCTCCTCACTATAAAGGTCTGAAGTTTGCTGTCCTTTTCTCACAGAGTTTGTATGATTCCCTGCTGAGTGTGAGACAAAAAAAAAGGAATAATGCTCATCCCTGCTTATCCGGCAAGCGTATTTTTCAATATCACTGGAATGTCTACTTTTATTTGCTCAGTGCTTTCTTACACCAGGAATGCAAATTTGTCAGAAGCTAAGGTTGAGCTCTAAGCAAGGCAAGACAGTCCATGCAGTCACTCATCCCACACATACTGGCAGCCTCCATCAAATTCCCAATGCAATCCCCAGCACAGAACCATGGATATAGGCTTTGAGACAATGAAACAAGCTAAGTCTATCAAAAAGATCCCTTATCTAAAAGTCTAAGTATGAGGTTGTGTAGACAGAAACAAAACATTTCCATTAAATGACTGAGCATGGATTTTTTTCCCCACCCTAAAAGTAAGCTCAAAGTTAAATCAATGCCAGAGGAAAGGGTTGTATACCAGGGTATCAAGTAGACAATAAACCTAAAGTTAAATCCATTGAATTCCCAGCCTTAAATAAAGAGCTCTTTATGAGTCTGGACGCCATCTTTAGCCACACTTAAAATGCCATTCACTGCTTTGAATCCTGTGCAAGTTCGTAAAAAAAGATATTGTTCTATTAGTGAATAAGAGTTCCATGTCTGGTACTGTAGTTAATGCTTTTATGTGGGTTTTAGTGCACCGAGTTCCTCCACTGGTTCACTTTGCAGCAGCCATACAAATGCAGAATTATTTGCATCATTTTCACAAATTTTTGTGGGTGGTTACTCGCACCACAAGCCTTGGTTTTATAACCTGCTGCTACACCAGAGATTCTTGGTGTTCCCCACATCGGCTCCCAGAGGTGTGCTGGAGAAGCTCAGCCGTAAAGGGCTTACAGACACTGCCTAAAAAGGAAATGATGATGAGGGCTAATGAGAACTTCTCTCCAGTGATGACCATGTGCCCAGGGAGCCTTTCAAGCTAATATGCTCTAAAAAGTGCTATAAAAATCAGAGGGCAGTTTATAGCTAGCTATGAGGAAATAGGGAGCCCACTGAAAGGCAAAGTGCAAAAGTATAAAAAGCGTGGAAGGTGACAGCTGGAAATGGGAGACAGTTGGATACTAAATAAAATTGTGCTGCTGTAATTTAGTAAGTAGTTCACTCTATTTAAACTTTATTTATTAGCTGTTCTGTTTAAATGTTTTTTTTTTCCATATTAATTTACCACAGTTTTTACTTCTAAAAATTATGATTAGATTCTATGAAGCCAGTTAACACCACATCAAACAGATTACTCTGCATTTGTACCAGAAAATGTGAGTCACTCCTCCAACATCTTTCTGCAGACCAGACCATCTTCCTACCCATCCAAAGCCTTTCCAGATCCTCGTGTTCCTCCTTCTACAACCCCGCTTTGCCCTGGGGAACTTTATCTCAGCCCCTTGATACTTAGATGAAAAGCTAAGGGAAATGGCAGCCACACTGGTAATATCCGCACCCGGGACTCAGTCACTACATCTGCTAGCCAGCCAACTTTTATGCACGCCAGTCTCAGTCTATTCAGTCCATAACCTTGGATCGGGTAGAGTTAGAAAGGGGTTTTACAACGTACCAAGGCTTATAAGCATCAAATCCACCATGCACCTTCATAACCCTCCTCTCTCACGGCAGATTGAATCATTGCTTTGTATGTAGCGCTTATCTTCTGTGAGCCTCAGCTGTTTTATTTTTTTATTCTCCTTTAGCAGAGTCCTACCATGCCTTTGTAACCTCCGTTGTTGAAACATCAAATCAGACAGCTTTATGGCTTTATTCCTCCAATGTTTCCACTGTCCCAGACACTTTTCTCTCTGCTTCACCTTTAACTGTGACATTGAGTTTCCCTCATGCAAGGCACCCCTCCCCCTTCTCTTCAAGTTTTCTTACATAAAAGGCAGGTGTGTGCAGGGTCGAGAACAACAGCAGGGTTATTCTTGTGTAATCCGGTGCAGGTTGGCCTAAGCAGTCATTTATGTTTGGAATGTCATTCATCCTCTGACCTGGGGGAACAGCTGCTCCAGACCTTTAAGGTTTTATGGACTTCAGGACAAAGGGTTTTTTTTTTTTTTACACAAATGACATTCAGGTCCAAAAACAAAATAAACTATGTAGCATAAGTGAAGATTGAACATTTATGCAGAATCAAAAAGAAAGGATCACCTCTTTTTTTTATGTAAGGATGTGTGTGACAAAGAAGGTGAATCATTCGGTGTGATGTATAGGAAGAACATGTTCAGTCTTTTCCCCTTTCATGAATTTGTGTGCACATGCATGTTTCTCACATTCTTAATGACCTTGCCACTGATCCAAACAGATGTTGTTTGTTACCAATGAAGAATTGTACTTTCATAGCTGCACGATTCATGCTTTTGGTGCTGCAAATACCTCCAGCTAAGTTCCGAGTTTATCCGTGCTTGCACGTCTCCTCTGAGATTAAAAAAATCATTCAATACCCTTCTTTTTATTTATGTTTTTCTTTCTGTTAGAACAGAACTATTAAAATAAAGAGTATGGTTACCAGAATTTCAGGCAGTACAGTTCAACACATGGGAGTAGACAGACAAATACTCTTCAACCTTCTTTGGAATGCTGACATTTGAAGAGTCTCTTTACCTAATAGAGAGATGGTGGTCTAATGTGCCACTGAGAGTATTTTAGAGATTAATGTGTTAATGAGCTATCTGCAAATGAATAGCTCCTTTGGAAGGAGCAGCCTAAATGTTTCCAGGCTAATGTAGCTAATAAGCCTTGGTCACGCCACAAAATGTACCATAGAAGAGACTCTCATAGCCCCGGAGGAGATGGATAATATGGTTCATTAAAGATTCACAGATTTATTCTTCTACTAATGGTGTTGCAATGGCAGTTCAAACATGACCAGGCCTTGTTTAGCAAGCGCTCTAAGTATACTAGCATGTTTCTTGGCAGGAAGGGTCAGAGCTGCACCAAGATCAAACATGCATTACGTCATGCAAACTAACAGCACTTTCTTTAAATAGTAGAGCATGATGTGAGGAGAATAACTTTTCTACTCAGAAAAACATTGCATATTTTGTGATATGGAGCTACAGACTTATGGATCTAGTTTTTGCATTCATGGGTTTATTTGCAAAAACCTTTCTCATGCATACCGATGCACCAGAGTGCAAGAAGTTGTACAAGTGAGTCCTATCTCTGCAGTAAGACCTGCGCTGGTTCCATCCAGTCTGAATGAGGGTCAAGACAGAGAGTCTGTTCTTCACAGATTAGCGCTGTTCATTAGCTTGGTAATGAAGTCCTTTTAAATAGCACACTGGGCGGCCATGCCATCTTATATCATGGACCTTGGGAGCTCTGTCATGGCCACACAAAGGCAAACAAATGCAGATTGCCACAAGCTTTTACAGTAAACTTTAAAAAACCATTACCAGCTGCTAATATATATCTCCATAATCAGTGACATGTTGAACAATATTTGAGAACTTGTCTGCTTAATGAGGGCATTGGTTTATTAACACTGGCTGCATGGGTTTGTCCTCTTAGTGGAAAACTAAGATGTTACCAATGGTTTGTGCTTCTATGTTGGCCTTATAGGGCAGTGACCTGTCCAGGGTGTCCTCACACATTGGATGTTAGAGAAGACACCAATCACTCTATATTAACAGAATTAAGGTGCAAAAAACAAGTTACTTAGTGAAAATCGCCAACTGAAAAGCAGCTAAATGAGTCTCAAACATGAGTTTAAAATGAGGATTTCTTGCTTTCAACAACCTGTTATCAGTGTTTTTCTGTCCAGATGTTGGATAATTTGGGGATACCTCAGCTGACTCTTTTTTTCTCAGCAAAAACACCCTTCCATTAAACTGATATCTGATCTTCAGTAAGCAGCAGATGGTACATTTGAGTGGTCAAATTGATCTCCTAGGTACTGGTGTTTTCCTGCAAATTTTTTTAGAAGACTGATTTTATGCAGTAAATATTTTTTCTAGGCCAGCCTTCTTTTCTTTTTATGTTCACGCATTCAATTTGCCCTTTTAAATTTTTATTTTAAAGACTTGAGAGATGCCATAATATCTTCTTGTAATCATTTTGTTGGTGCGCAGACAGCCAGATTGTCCAATCATTGTTTTCAGGCCGAAACGTATGATTGGCTAAGGTTTTTAGGCAACCACTTTATTGATTTCTTTTGGGGGTTTTTAATCACCACAATATATTTATAGCTATACTATGTTAGAACATTGTTAAGAGGCATAAAAAAAACATTTTAAGCTACATTGTTTACCAAATTACTCATATCTCCTTTAAAGGAAAAAAAACATGGTGAAGAGACAATAAAAAAGAGGAAACATTACAAATAACATCTCTGATTTGTTTTTAAGGACTACTTGTTTGCATAGACAGACTTATAAATATCTAGACAGTGAATCATCACATTATTGTGTGAACCTCTGTGCTCATCAATGTTTGAAATGATCAAGAAATATGAATTTCCTAGTATGCATTTGTGCTGGACAGTGTAAATATATTCCATTTGAAGAGACTACTGAATCAGCAGCAGGCATTTCAGCTGTCCTGCTCGTGGGAAATCCATAGCAGCTTACTCAGCTAGGATCTTATCAGTGTGGCTGTATTAGCTGTCTGCTTCCTTAAACGTCTCTGCATATACAGGATACATACAGTGTCTCCAGATGGCCTATTTACAAGAGATGACAAAACTAGCAAACAATAAAACACACGCTTTTTGCTACGCTTGCACCAACTGCTGCTGTGTCTGATGATACAGCTAGTACTAGTCTTTGCTGATATCTTCTATTGTCCAGTTGCTCCCCTGAAGCTCTTTTTGTTTCTTTCACTGCTGTATTGGCATACTATTTACGAGACCCTGAAATATATGAAGTTTGATTCATTTTTGTGTTGCTGCAAAACCTAAACATATACAGCATTTGTGGATTTTTAGAGAGTAATGCATATTTTAGATCTGGTGTGAGAGAACGATGCATTCCAAAGGCTTTCTGAGTGTGTGTTTACAAGTGTGCTAAAAAACACACACACACCAAAGACTCATGTTGATGCCACATGTAAACAGCAGCTAAACTTTGCACCAGTCTTTTTATAAATGTGTAGGTGGAAAAAAGCTAATATGGTAATTAGGGATGATTAAAATGCCAGAAGGAGATCAGAATAAAACTTTCCACCCTGCCAACGCTTACGTGTGTGTGTGCTTAAACTACTTTTTTAATATAAAACAAAAATGGTAGCAATGGGATATAAACACAGTTAGCCTTGTCATGTAAACCTTAAAGAATTAGGGTTACCAAGGTTTGGACCAAAGAAAACTTTTTTTTCAAATAAAAATCTGTCTAATGGCACAAGAACATATGGGTTTAAGGTTGAAAAACTAAAAATAGAACAGAGACTGGAAGTCAGATCCAATCATGGTTTTTATACTCAAACGGAGAATTTATTTACGTGTAGATTTAAGTGTTTCTCTAAGTGAGAGTGTGTTACTTACTGTTTGTTTCTTGACCATCTCCTGAACTTTGACAACCGTCTTCATCATCACATTCTGTTGAGCTTCCCTCCTCCTCCCCACTGCCCAGTTCTTCCCAGACATCCATTTGACCCAGCTTTGGAAACGTCTCCTCAGTTTCCTGCAAGAACAGATAAACACGAGGCTTATCAAACATAGGGTCATGCACAGATAGTGAAGCACAAGAGAGGAGGGGTTCAAAAAGTGAAACTTGGATGAATCATCGAGTCAGTTATTACCAGGATTTTTTAGCTTATTTAAAATGTCAAAAGTGGACAATGAAGACAACAGAAAGCGCAAATGTTGAGATACGTGGATGACAAGATGTATTTTGAAACAGCTGATATGACTTGGGCACCTTGACTGAATTCAATAATTTAATCAGATAATAGTTACCAAACATCAAGGTGACAAAGTTTTACATCCAATTAGAAGAATTTCCAAGTGATTCTGAGCTCTTGTTTTATACATTATAAAGTGATACTTAACATTTAAGTGATTTAAAAAAACATGACCTCCTTTCCTGCTTCCTTGTTTTTCCTGTAAAACATCTCTAAAGCTGAGACGTGGCCTCTCTTGCTCTGCCATAACAAGCCTTGTAAAATGTTGCCAAGGACCCAAGAGATCCTGGGGAAGATCAACATGGGTGGTGGATAATAGCAAGTGCCCTGGGTGATAGGATTATGTGCTGAATTTAATAATAACTGAACCATGAACATTATACAAGAGATCATTAAGAAAAACAGGCGTCGTAACACTCTAATAACACTGATCATCTAGGTTGTATGTGGAAAAAAAGACAATTAGAATGTCATATGTTTTCCATCAATATTAAGGAGTTTGAGAAAAAGATAGGACAAAACCCAGAACATTCACCTCTTGGTTGTCTACATCAAACACCACTAAAAGGTGAAAAAGTTACATGATCCATCCTGAGTGTTAGTTGACCTTCACATGATAAAAATATCCAGTAAAGACATGTTGAGGAGTGAGGAATGGAGGTGGAGTTTGGGGTTTTTGAGGGATGACAGATGTGACAGCGACCCACTGACTCACACACCTTACTGCAAACATGACCAATGGATGACCCCCAGAGAAACATTTCATGAGATGATTCATATGAACATGATGCAAACCTGAATGTAAAATAGAAAGAGTTTAAAGCTTTAACCTGCTCATGCATTGCAGGCATATTGTTAAGTTTGCAAATAATAACGATCCGTGGGAAAACTTGAATTTCTGTTTATACATAAGTACCGTATTTCATTCATTGGCCTAATACATATTTTAAGAGAAAATCCACCAGCAATTAAGTTTACATTTTAAAAAAAGCTTATGCAAAGATAGTCAGTGTCTTAAATTAGAGTTCCACAAAATAAAATGTTTCATTTTCATAATTACCAATTCAGCAGTCCACCAGTCATAAATATGTTTGTATATTTGTGTTTTTTCTAAGATTGATTACAGCTTTCTCAAAAGGAAAAAAAAACTGAAGGAGGGAACTTGAAATGGTCTGGACACAAGTGGGTGCTTTTGACATAGTAACTCATTACCTCCACCGTGTGTCCCATTTATCTAACATGAAAACATTAAGCATCTACCCACTCCTGAGGATGTAAACTATCCAACCATGGCAGAAAACCAGGCTTCATGAAACTCAAACGGGTGCTACAAGTAGGTAAATCAGCTACAGCAGATAGACGCCTCTTTTCTGTTATACGGCAGTAGTTTAGAGGAGGACTGCAGTGAAAAAGGTCAACAATATTTGTGCGCTTTACGGTTGAGGGTTGTCTCAAATTACAGCCTGCCTATTTTTGTACCATGTGCTGGTTTTGCTTATTTTGAGACTGAAATGTGATATTTTTTGTTAAAAAGATCCCATTGAGTATGTGATGAGAAATCAGAACATACACAGGAAGAAAAAGAAGAGATCAATAATGATCATCCTAGTTAACCTTTTTCATAATAAAATCTTTATTTACAGCTGAATGTTCTATGTGGTTATCCTGTATGGACACATACGTTTCAGAGGGTGTTTAACACAATGCCACATGGTGCAGCTGTCTTTAATAAATGGTAATTAGAGAAGGAATCAATTAAGATTCGGTTGCTATGGACACCACAGCAACTATAATTGTGTCTTCCTGGCTGCTGTCCAGTTGCAGATCCTGTGGTAACTTGGAGTTCATCTAAAGTCTCTAAAAACTCAGTGGTTTGTTCTTTAAATGATTTGTAATACCTGACTGAGGGCAGTAAAAGTGCTGCTGTTTGAGCCGTCTGTTCAGGACAGACATTGTGAACGTCTCTCATGGAGGGGTGGGATTAGACTGTTTTCTGTGTTGTTTTGATCGCTCTCTGGAGGGCCTTTCTGAGCAGCCACGCTGTGATGCTGCATGCCGGGAAATACTTCCCCTAGTGGAGCGAAGAGGCCACCGGCAGCTTTTCAGTCATTTTCTTTTTTTCCTTCTGTAGTTTTTCTTTCTTTCTTTCTTTCTTTCTTTCTTTCTTTCTTTCTTTATTTTTTTAAAGAAATGTAGATGCCGTTGGGCCTTTTTGACAGCGGCCATAGTGTTGGCAGACCAGCAGAGGTTGTCAAAGATGTGGACTTCTAAGAATTTATAGCTTTGAACCCTTTGAGTCTCAGTGAATGAACACAAGAAAGGGGGGGTTCAGTTCCTTGTTTCCTGAAATCTAAAGAGCTCTTTCGTTTTTGTGTTGCTCTGTATTAGGTTGTTGGCTGAACATCACTCTGTCAGTTTCACAACCTCTACTGACAGACCCATTGGCTCCTGAGGTGAGTCCAACTGCTGTAAGTGAGCGGTGAGTTGGACTCATAGAACACAGTTTGGTATCCTCCAAGTTAATTTTGTTGTTGTTGTTTTGTTGGTTTAAAACTGTAATCGAGAGAGAATGTCTTTGAGGTTTTAATGAACTTTGTTTTCTTTCTTAGAAATGAAATCTGGTCTCACTTTGCCCATAGGTGCCATGTGGCAAAACTAATAAAAGTTAAGAAGGCAGATAAATCCAAATGCAGCTTTTTAAAAAATAAACTTTATTAAAAAGTGGCACTAGCATAGAGCTGAGACTGATGTTGTTTATTAAGAGATGGGCCTTTTAAAACACAAGATACTGATCTTTCACTCTGAGGCGAGTCCCCAAATAATCCTGGAATCCAAAGATAAATCAGGCATTCACAAAAGACTTTGAATCAGACCCTAAATCCAGAAATATTTCTAGTTCACACACCATGTCAACTCATTCTCAACTCGCTTTCTCCTTAAAAGTACCTTTAGGTTTGGAGATTATAAAGGTTTCGGGACATCAAAGGATGAAATCCTGCATGAATTTAACTATATCTAAGTCATGTTAAGACTGCACTGCCAGGAATAACCAATCATCTTCTAAAAGGAGTCAAGAATATTTATGTGTTTGTACAACTGGTGCAGTAAGAATGTGTCTTTGTTCCATGTTTGCACATAGGTAATATGGAGAGTATTGTCAACAAATCTTTAAAGCAGGATCATCATTTATAAAAAGCTGCATGCTTATATTACAACATGAGTTACTATATTAAGAGTTTTACAAAGAAAAAGGAAAGTAAAACAAAGGAAACGGATTAAAGTCAGTGGTAGAGTGGTCATTTTTTATTATAAAGACTGAGACCCAGATTCACCAAGAATATGCTGCACCTGGTAATTATTTTTTTGCTCTATTTTTGCATATTTTGCTCCAGTTACCTGTTCTTTCTCAGCATTAGTTCATAATGCAAATTAGCTAATTATTTTTAGCTCACTGTGAGAATCTTTTCACATGCTAATGACCTGTTTGTTATTCAGTGTGAGGCTTCACTCTGAGTATAAAACAATTGGATTCAATCACAGTTTGGACTAAATATTTGTAGATGCAACAATATGTGACACTCAAAATACACACTGGAAGAGACCATGGATTATACTTTTCTTGACATGCCTGCCCTCTTTTTGTTAAAAGGTCCCATATTCTGCACTTTATATCCACTCTGAATCATTTCTTTTACATCTCAACGACATGTAAAAGCTATGCATTTGTCACATTGTCCCTTACTTTAAGTGCAGTTGCAGTTTTAGCATGAGCTCAAAACACATTTCCCAAAAATGAGGATAAGGAAGTAAAACGGTGAAATTATTTTAACACTTTTGGGTCTCATACACAGTCTTCAGGACTGATATGACTGTTAAAAGATCTTTAGAAAATGAATTTTGCATAATATGGGACCTTTAAAGCAACAGTTTATTTTTATTGGTTAATTATTATTTTAGCCTTGAGATGCATGTACCACCAGCTCTCAGAAAACAGTAATAATCTTCTAAATGTCAGTCAAAGACAGCTGAGGCTTTTGAAAATCAGAAGCCTTTTGCTATAATAGGGATCTACAAGAACACGGGGATATTTCTATTAAATATGTGAATAATAGCTAAATAAATGTAAGCAAACTGCACTAGAACTGCACCTCCAGCACCACCACACTGAGCACAGGGGCCCCACAAGGATGTGTTCTTAGTCCCCTGTTGTTCACGCTGCTGACTCATGACTGTGTAGCAACACACAGTTCAAATCACATCATCAAGTTTGCTGATGACACGACCGTGGTGGGTCTCATCAGCAATAACGACGAGTCGGCGTACAGAGAGGAAGTGCAGAGGCTAACGAACTGGTGTAAAGACAACAACCTGTCTCCGAATGTTGACAAGACAAAGGAGTTGGTTGTTGACTTTAGGAGGACACAACGCAATCATTCTCCGCTGAGCATCGACGGCTCCTCTGTGGAGATTGTTGAAAGCATCAAGGTCCTGGGCGTTCACCTGGAGAAGGACCTCAGCTGGTCCCTGAACACCAGCTCCCTGCACAAAAAAGCCAAACAGCGTCTCTACTTTCTGAGAAGACTAAGAAAGGCCCAGCTACCACCACCGATCCTGACCACCTTCTATAGAGGAACCATCGAAAGCATCCTGAGCAGCTGCATCACTGTCTGGTTTGGGAATTGTGCCATATTGAACCACAAGACCCTACAGCAGATAGTGAGGACAGTGGAGAAGATCATCGGGGTCTCTCTTCCCTCTATTGAAGACATTTACACCACACGCTGCATCCGCAAAGCCTCCAGCATTGTGGCTGATCGGACACACCCCTCTCACACACACTTCACGCTCCTGCCTTCTGGAAAAAGGTACCGAAGCATTCGAGCACACACATCCAGACTGTGCAATAGCTTTTTTCCACAAGCCATCCGTCTTCTCAACAAAAAGGGTCCGGACTGATAAATACACACACAAACACACACACACTCAAAAACATCTTTATCACTCAGCTTAACTCATCTACCTCAAAACATTGAGTCTAGACAGACTAATCAACACAAGCGCAAACACACTGACCTACACTACCAAACTAGTGTACATTACACTAGTGTACTAGTGTATTGTGCTCTTTTGCACAATATCTGCTACTTGAATACTTTTTGCACTAATCTTCTAATAATTCTTAATCCTAAAACATTTACTAGTTCTGCATTACCTCAACTCATCACCTCAAAACCACATATTATTATGTCATAGCTGTCACACCATCCTTTTGTTGCCTCGTTATCTTTATCTTTATGTTGTCTCAACAGGCCTAGGTCTCCTAGTTAGTTAATTAGCTAGTTTTTATTTCTGTTTATTTATGTTGATATTTTTATGTTGTATGTAGCACCTTGGTCCTGGAGGAACGCTGTTTCGTTTCACTGTGTACTACTGTATATGGTTGAAGTGACAATAAAGCCTACTTGAACTTGAACTTGAACTTGAACTAGAGCAGAGACATGTTTGGTTTTTGGACTTTGTGGGTTAGGAGAAGGAGCAAACCCTTCAAAATACACTAGCAGATGGTATGCAATCACTTTATGAATTTGGGTGCAGAGTATGTCAGATAGGAAACATTAACCTTAGGACATCTGACAATAAAAAGTTATGCTGATCAGTAATTACAGCCAGGACTTTAGAGAGCAGAACACACAACTGACTGACATGAACCATTTAATGAAACAATAATTCCATATATTTAAGTTAGTCCAATATAGTTCTATAAACATGATATGAACCTTTACAAAATCAGAAATGTTCCAAGCATAGACAAAAAAAAAGTAATGTAAACCCAATGCGTTTTTCTACACATTTCAAGTTTCATTACTTGTGGGGTCCACATGATGTATGTATGTAGAAAGAATTGAGTTAAAGACCCCAACTTCAACCCATAAAAAATATAAAAAATCAGGACGTTTCCTGTGTGTATGAGTAATGCGTTGAACAGCACGGAAACACACCCTTCCTCTACAAGCAGGCACACGCTAAATGTGTTCCTAACTATTAGTGACACCTTCTTGGCCATGACCTCGTGTAACACTCATGACTCAATAACAGCAGCAGTGCCCTGTTTTGTTAGGCTGTCACATGCTGCACCTCTAAGGCACTCACTGGAGCAGAGAGTGTGTAATGTAGGTGTGTTTGAATAAACTTTGACTTCTGAATGGTGACGGCCAGAGATCGTCTGAATGAAAAACACATTACAGCGATTTTAAGTTTGAGCAAAATTAAAATTTTTGCAGAGCATGTTGAAACAGAAAAGCAGCAGCGTGAGGGCGGGGAGACAGCGAAGGTTGTTGCTGGGAAGCGGAGGCATTTCAGACGTCAAACTGGGCTTCATTAGTCCTTATAGAGCAGCAGCATGAAAGGTTTAAAAAAAAAACTGCTTCGTCAAGGTACCACTTGAGGTCACTCACCATGAATGCCCATTATTATGTTAATAATCAGCCCACAAGGCAGATTAATCAGTGCAGACTCTAGTGCATATAATGTTAATATTGCAGATGTCACAGAATATAGCGACCTAAGTTATATTTTTATTAACTGACTTGTATCTATTCACCTCTCCAATATAGAAACATACCTGTTTTACTGATGCTAAACATGAGAAACAACCAAAGCCATAAATCTCTCATGTTGTTTTAACAAATGCACATTTTTTTTCACATGAAAGGAATAAATATATATAATTAAAAGTGGGATTTTCATCAGCCCAAGTTGCAACAGGTCTCATATTTTCTCTACATGATGAAAACTGTTGTTTTCATGATGAGTTTAAGTATACAGGGAGGGCTAAATTTGACCCAATGTAGGAAAAAAGATGATCACAGCTTATTGGACATGTATGGGTTTTTCATCTAAATTTTGTTGGTCAAAAACAAACTGCCGGGATCAGGTTACAGTCTGGGATCATGAAGTTTGGTTGCCAGGTGAACAATGAGCCCAGTACAGTGAGACTTGTTGCTGTGCTGTTGCCACAGCAGCAGCAACAAGAAGCGAGAGTTACTGTGAAGACCAGCTTCATCATCATCATCAAGTGGAAAGAATCCGTCCCCTCCCTGTGACGTGCTGCCAGCTCAGTCCAGGCTCTTTCTCCCTCATTGGACTCTATTAACTTCTTAAACTCCGTCAACTGCTGCAAAGAGTGTACTGGAAGAAGTTAGGAAATCTATTTTAATTTCGAGCATCAGATGGGTAGTTTTGCTAAATAGCAAGCACAAACTGCAGGCAGTAAAGTCACACTGTAAACATTTCTGTGCAATAGCCGATGGGGTCATGGATTGAGTGAGCGGAGATCTGCTGAGTGTGTTTTAAAAAGCCCACAGAGAGGCTTTTCGGATGTGGACGCTGCCCAGGCTGTTGGTCAAATCAGTAGTCAGCATCATCAATCACTTAAGCAACTTAGATTCTCTGAATTAAGTTTTTGTGCTAGGCAAGAATAAAAAAAACTAAGATTTTTGATGTACCATAACTTCCATTAAGTTTAATGATTTTGTTTGCATGTAGGATTCAATCTGCGTGTCTGACAGGAAACTAAAACCTCCCTCGACATTCTGACTGCTTAGTTTAGATTTACCAAAAAGCTAATTTACATACTGACAGATGATCCAGACGTGATAATCACATGGAAACAAATCCAGCACTGTAAAAGGATCCGCACCCAAAAACAGCTGGACTCAATGCTGCAAATCAAACGTCCATTTGAAAACATTTATTGTCCACTTCAGCTTTATTTACAAGCTGAGAGAAATAAAGAGGCTGATCAGGAGGAGATACAGATGGGCAGATCTCAACATTAGCCAACTCACTGACAAATTGTTTATAGGAAATTCAGACATGAAGTTTGACGTGTGTGTGGGTGTGTGTGAGTGTGTATTGGGGTGTTATTTTTCTAGGTCTTGTTTGATTCAACATTAAACACGGCTGCAGATCTGTAACTAATGATGCAAAACTGCGCATTGCTATGGTTGATCATTGCAATGATCAATTATTTGCACTCTATGCTGCATGTTTAATATTGGCACACATGCAAAAAAATGCATGTGTGCTTATTCAGATCTGAGCATTAAAGGAAAATGCCATAGGGGTCAGAGGATGTGACAAGCAGTTTCCCAATCCTCTTAGAAGCTAAAGTTCTCTTGTTTGATCTTCACAAGAAAAAAATAAATAAATAAAGAGAGAAACATCTCACACTAATCCTGAAAACTCAGAGTATAAAACCCAGAAAGCACATACGTTAAAATACTTCAGACATATTATTGATGAAAAAGACAAATTACCATATTTGGAGCTTTATATTAAAATAGGTTTGAATCTATCAACTACTCAGACAGGAGCAATCTCTGCATTAACATTTTGCCACAATATTTCCTCAGCTTTTGCTACCATCATGGTAAAATTTGTTAATAAACACAAAAATACCAGACTTTAAGCAGTTTTAATAATGCCTTTTTATATTTTTAAGGGTCGTGCATACTCATCTATAGAGTTAAAATCATATTCTTTAACTTTAAACAATATACCGGTAACTTCTGCATGAAACACATTGAAGCACTTTGCTGTTAACTGTGTGATTGAGCATTCCCAAGCCTTGCTGGATGTCTGCATTTTACAGGGATGTGTCATGCTCGAAGGCTTCCTACACAATGTATGCAAAAAGATTTCAAATCAGGAACTAAACAGAAATCTAGAAGAGAAAATTAAACCCTATAAACAACCCTGGTATGGTAAGGCTTAAAGTACTGAATATCCCTGATTAGTCAACTACTCCAAGTGTTTTAAATCCAATTTTCTTTTTAAATTACATTTCCAGCATGGCTCAGAAAATTCAGAAAGTTTAAGTTGAACTATTCATGCAGCTTCAGTCAGCTGTGGAAGCAGAGCATGCATGATGAACAGTAAGATGTAAGGAGGTATTCTGAGCAATAAGATGTTAAAAGCACCCACAACCTGTGGAAACACGGAGCATTCATTAATTCATCTTCCTTCTACGTGATGCACAGAGCTGAACACAGCTGTCACTGGATGAGAGGTGGGTGCACTCATGTTGCCCACCCTTCTATGCTTGATTAAGGATCACCAATGTATCTATTATCTATCTATAGATGGATAATTTGTGGTGCAACAACAACATTAAGAAGTGTGCTGCTAAGGCTGTCAAATGTCATTTGAGCATGAAACTTCATCAACCTGTTCAGCTGGCAGAGGATCCAGTTCTAAGCTAAATCCCTTTGATCTATATGAGTCCATGTGGAGAGTGTCAGCAGCAGTCAAGGAACAGAAACAATCAGAATGCCTAATTAAAAGGAAAAAATACGTACTGTTTAAGCTTTTTTTTCTGAGTCTGAAAGTCAGCAGTTTGAATCTTCTGAAGCTCTGTAAATGTGTGATGAAACATATTCCTGCATGTGTTTTAATCCCAAATTATGGCAGTTTAAGACTTTGATTCCTCACTTTTAAGCTCTGTCACTTGGTCCAGATTCATAGAAGGCTTTTCAACCCTCTAAATGTCAACAGGACACCCGCTCAACTCTGCATAGTTTCCATGACAACAAGGTACTTGACAGCCCTTATGCACAATAGGATGTTGAAGTCTAACAGAAATGATCTTGAGCTATCAGTGGTAGACAGGTTGACAGGCTGGCTGAGAGATATAAATGATACAGGATTCAGACAAACAGGCCAGGAAAAAAAGAGGAGGGAAAGTGAGAAAGAGTGAGATAAAAGTAAGAGGATGAATGCAGGCAGGTAGAAAGAGAGAGAGAGGGGGGGAGTTGGGATAATATCAGTTCAAAAAAGAGCAAAGCAGACACACTGACAGACAGAAACAAAGATAAATGACAACATGGCAGAGAAAGTTCCTTTGATGTATTAGATAGAAGCATGGGTAATCAAATAGGTAGAGAAAGGGTGAAATCAGGAGAAAGAAAAGAGAGATCTACTGATAGAAAATGAGAGATAGATGGTGTTCTATCTGTGGGCATAATTTTCAGGGCAACAAAAGGGCAGGCAGGCAAAGAGGAACCAAATCCGTGTTCGTTTGTCTCCTCAAATGGCCTCTAGGGAAAGTCTGAAATAGTCCTTTTCTTCTTGGTCCTTTTCAGCCCTAAACCCCATCTACATGACAAACAGCATCACTTTGAAGCTGCGTGTGTCATCTGTGCCTATCTGTCACTCATTCTTGACCTTTTGCTCCAGGCTCTCATCCCCTTCATTCCTTCTTTCCACAGAAATTTACTTGTTTTTGTCAGTGTTTCCCTTTTGCCCACTATCCTCTTCATTTATCTTTGATATGACCTCAACACAAGTATTTGGTTCAAAGAAAATGGCAAGAATTTTTCTCGAGATCTTTTCACAACATGTTACATTGTTTGAGGAGATGTCATGATATGTTAGATTTTCTTTAGTTAGTTGTTTTCTTTATTGTGTTTTTATTTCAAACATTACGAGTGGTCCTACCTGGACGTAGTGCTCCAAACTTTCCTTGACCTCAGCAATCGTCGGGTCCATGCTGCGAACTTTGACCTCTGGGTTTTGCCTCTGAGCAAAGAAACCATTACCCACAACTCTGCTTTCATAGCTGAAAGCAGAAGGAGGGAAAAAAATATGAATGAATACATTTTTGTTGTTTGACAGAACACCAAACATATTCTGACATGTTTTTGCTGAACTATATTTTTTGTAAACGTTATTACTGATTTATGTAACACTGTGATTATAATTTATTTATAGCCTATTTGGACATTTGTACTTTGCTTTTTTTTTTTGTCAAAATACACACAGGAAAAAGAAGCTCCCGTCACACAAGGCAGTCCAGTTTTTTTTATTATTATTACTCCTGTGGAGCACAGAACAACTTCAATACAAACTTAAACCAATTTTGGTTTTTAAACTCAGTGCATGATGCAGAAGAATCCTCACAAGCTCCATTATGCAATAGCTTTTGCATCAACACTGAATCAAACGCGGTCTGAATCATGTAATGCTGCTTTTATGTTCTTTTCTGACTGAAAATATTTTCAATGAAAATATGTCTGAGCCCGGCCTTATGGAAATTAAATTGAGAGAAATGGTGAGCCAGACCCTTTAATCTTTGCTCTGCTCTGCTGTGCGTGCTCTGTTGGCCCGGAGCTTGCTGCTGAACTGATGTCATGAAAGCTAGTTTGTTTTTTTGCTCTTTTTTTTTTCTCCAGCAAATTCTAAATTTATGGAGGAGTTCTTCAGTTGTGCAGTAACAAAACAGTTGATTTGGCTGAGATGAGTATTATAACACGGAGAGTTAGGAATTCAGAACAAATTGGCGTGCGCTTTTAGGTTTTGAAGGAAAAATGTTTGAATTACAGCCTGGAAAAATAAAGCAGCTGTCAACAGTTTTAGGTAAGGAACTGAGTCTTTTTTACAGGCAGTGTTAAGTAAACAAATCATCCAACTGAAAACTGAACTGGAAGAGGACAATTAGTGCACAACAAATGTTCATTTTGATAAAAGTCAATGACAAAATACTGTTATTTGTAAGGTTTAGCTGCATCAAAGAGCAGCATGACACAGATAGTGATTTCAGCCCTTAGTTGTTGGCCAAGTAGGCAAATCCACTAAAACATTTGCAACATAACTTGCAGGAAATATTAAAAATAAAATTGAATGGTAATACACCACATTTAGATAGCACTCTTTACACTGAAGGTGACATTCACCCACTCACACACTCACTCAGGGGCTCAGTGTCTTGCCCAGAGTCACTCCAGTGTGTGATGGGGATGCTGGGATTGAACCACCAACATTCTGATTGGCAGACCACTTTTACCACCCATCCACAGCCACAACATAAATTAAACATTTTTAAACAAAAAAAGTATCACTTCTTGATTTCAGAGTTAAAAAAAGCCTCATAATCTAAAGCAAGAGCAGGAAATAAAATCAATGTTTTTCATCAAGAATGTCAGCACACGTGATCTCTTAAGTTCATTATTGACTTGATTTATTATACACACATTTATTCTCCCCCTTCCGTACAAATTCCTCACAATTATTCATGTTCCTCCTCACCCTGTCACTAAGGTTAAAGTTGGACTACGCTCCAAGTCAATAGCCAAATCCATTGACATACAGGAGAGTGTGATGAATGCAGGTGGTCCCGTAGCACTGCGCCTTGCATTTTCCCCACAGACATTAAAACGTTATCTAAATTAATTTAGAAATAATTTATTGCTGCTATTTTTTCATTCATGGGGGATCTAATAGCATTAGGGAGGAATGACACGTGTTGACAACAAATCAATTGATGCTTCCAGCGGCGGAGGGAGGCTGATAAAATGATTATGGATGCTTAAAGTGAGTGTGTTCATACAGAGTTGTGTTTATGAGTACGTCGGTGCATTTTGTGGTTGTGCATACTTCTCTGTATTCATGCAAATATGAGCTGAGGCAATCATAAAAGTGCTGAACCTGAGGATCTGCGCGGACTGTGATCTAAGCAACGTGTCGATGAGGTCTATGCTTCGGCATCTTGCTGAGGCGGCACTTTACTGATCAGGCCCATAAAATTCCCTCGCTTAACCCTGTCATGCTGTACATTAACTTTACATCCTTTTGTTGCTCCTTTAAAAAGAAAATCTTCCTCTTTGAATTGCTTGATTTATCTGCAGAGTTGACTTCTAAGTCATTCCCCCAGGCACAGACACAAGCACATCTCTGTTCTGATAACAACTGAAGCTCTTATTGCTGCCAAGTTCTCAGAATTGAGACAATCAATAAATTTTGGACTCCCAACATTGCCCTCTTTGACTGAAATGATTATTTGAGAAATCAAACATCTCCCTGAAGAGCGATTGAGTGGGTGGTTGGCTGTGCATTTTGGGAGCGTGTCTGTCTCCAGGCTTGGCACATGATAACACGGAAATGAGCTCATCCGATTGGATGCTAATGAAAGGGAAGTGTCATGGTGAGTCTGGCACGATGTTAGGGCCTAAAACATTTCATTGAAGGGACAGTTTCTCAGAACACAAAGGATGTGACAGCTGACAAATCGGGACATCAAGTGGTTGATTACCCAGTGGACAATTTATGTTTCAAAGAGGGTCACTGTCTAATTACTGCAGCACCAAAATGAACACTTGTTTGCTAAATTAACATTAACTTTTAGAATCAACACTGGTAATTACAAATGTCCAGTGTCAATATGCATTCAGAGTTAGACTCTAGAGCAGATGTATATTTGACTTCCAGTTTAGGGAGAGTTTATATTGTAACACTGAGGGGGCGGATATGAGACTGGCCTCAGGTGAAATACATTAGACTTTATGTTCTGTTCAAAATGTGTAATAATGTCTGTCTGGAGTGTTTAATGAGCACACAGCCCTCACCAGGGACTCAGCTCTGTCTCCGTATGTTATAATGTGAATCGTTTTAACTACAGGCAAAAATCCTCTTTTGATTCTCCTTACATTTTCCCAACAAAACCATGCTCTACTTTTATCCTGAATCTTGATGATGCTCTTCAATTACAATTTGTAATCTTTGTCAAAATCGCAGTATAGATATGGTGCATTTAAGAGGGAATTGTGGATTTTTGTTCGAGTTTATTAAATACACTAAGACTACAAAATGTGCTTGAGGCTTGACATTTCGCCCAAGGAAATTTAGGTGAGTTTATCTGTTTATATGCTGAATAAATAAAATCAAAAATCAGGTTTTAAAAGCTCAGCAGAGTAAACCTCTGCGATATCCTCAAGTGTTTTCAATGAATGCTGCGATTTGGTATAAAAGGATTATATAAGTAAAAAGTAAACACATCCATTTATTACAGTTGAGTGCTATCCTGAAGTCAAAATCGATCACGTAAACACAAATATTACTTCCTGCTGGCAGAATGGAACTGAATAAATACATGAAGAGTTGAACTGATAAAGGAATCAGGAAAGAAGAGGCACAAAGACCTGCAGCAATGTTCATTTGAACTTGTAAATACCTTTTGAATATTTCATAGTAGAATATTTGCCTATGCTGGTGAAGGTTCACAGTCATCCAGGTCATGATATTCCAAAAAAGAGTTTTAAATAAAGTCAACTGGACTTATTTGGTTTATTTGACATCTTCAAAGAACCAAATAAGTCCAGTTGACTTTATTTAAAACCCTTTTTTGGAATATTTGCATAGTTTTAATAGATACACAATCATAAAGATACTGTCTTTGTTAGGGAACTAGATGTCGTCTATAAATCTTGATATGCTTTTAACAAATTATAACCTGAATTCTTTAAGAAATAAATACAATGGTGCAATGTTCTATGAAATGTTTTACCCTGAACAGAAATGAAACATTACAGGTTGGATTCATGGTTTTGAAATGTCTACATGTTTCTGTGATTGGACCATTGATGCTTTTCACAAATAAAAAATAAAACCATGATGTTTTGGATGCTTTCTGTTCAAGTATTGTAAACATGCTGCTTCTTTAATGTGCATAGGTGGTAACTTCAATCATGTCCAGATATTCAAGGACATAAAACATTGCTTTATAGCTTTGGCAGTGCAGTACAGATTTAAAATGTTAACAATAAATTACTGCTCAGATTTTTAAAAATTTACAATTTAGCTCGTTAATCAATTCTGATGTACATATTATACCAAAACAAACAGCTATTATCTTATTCCCAGGCCTATATTTTATTCTGAGTCTATGCCTCAAGATGATGAGGGTTTTTTTGTTTTTAGGTGCATTAAAGGCACACTATGTAACTTTTTTGTTATTTTTAATCTTTTTCTTGAGCCAGTATGTGCTAATATGACCCTTTACTGGGTTAATGAAGTCACTCGGCCCCATCTGCTGCTTGTGTCTAGGATACAGCATGCGCAAGATCTGAGTCTCTGGTCTGGTGCCCTGAAGTCTCACAAAGTCATGTATTTCGCGAGAGTTAGGCTAAACCAATGTGGCTAGCTGATATGCTAGCGCTGGAGTGGTTTTAGTGCATTTTTTCTATCTCTCCCTGCTTGAACACAGCTGATTTCTTTGAATGAGTGGTAAACCGCTCCAGTAGAAAGCAATGAAGGCTGATTTAAGTGTTTCTGTGCAAAGACAATGATAATATTTTTACAACAGTGACTAAAAACGGACACTAGGGGGTGCTAAAAACATGCCAAAACTGCAGGCCTTTAATTCATGCAAAAGAAGGCCCAACAAAGTATTGAGTGCATAGAAATGAACAGACTTTCAGAAACCAGACAGTAATCCTGTTTGTAATTGATCTTATTCTAATCTTCTGAGACACTGAATTTTGGGGTTTTATTATCTCTAAGTAATCATCATCAAAGTTACAGGAAATGAAGGCTTGAAACATTTCACTCTATGTGTGTTGAATCTATAATGAGTTTCAGTTTCCCAAGTGAGTGACAAGAAATATTTTCACAATATTAATACATATTTCTTATATGTACCTATACACGTGAGATGGTATTTTATAACCAGAGCAAACACACTGTGAAGACGCAGAAATCAATTAGATGATAACCTAGAGAGAACAGTAACGCTTCATTTACCGCCCACTCTAGTAAATTCTTGTATTTACTGGAGTGGGCGTCATGTCACAAAGCACTTATTTTCTGATGAAATGCTTATTAAAGTGTTGAAAACATATATATGGCTAACTGCATCGTGAAATGATTTACGGGTGGAAAAACATCAGTTTGAGTTTCTCCTCCTGCCCTTTGGAAGAGAAAAAACCTGAAGTCATGAGTGAGGCCAGCAGTAAAATCCAGGGAGGGGCCGAGGAGCCATGCTAACTTTACGAGCAGGGCTTGGATATGTTGAAATAGTCTCAACGAGAGGTTTTGTTCTGAAAGGCCAGACTGTTCTCACACGCTGCGAGTAGAGCATCCAGTTGCCTTACTAAAAACACAAGGCGCATGAGCGGGCAGCTGGTGAAAGGCCATTTTACAAACATTTAATCAACATGACCTATGAGTATATCCTGCTGCTTGGACCGTAAGTATAAATCTGTATGAACACTGTGGCACTGACACCTGCCATAACCTCAAATTTGTTCCCAATCACAAGTGAAAATAAATATTTCAAACATCAAACAACAGAAAAAAAAACAGGAATGATGTCAAAAGTTTGTGTTCCTCTTGCAGGAGATGTTTCAACTCCTGGCAGTATATATAGTTTGCTATACTTCAAAGGCAACATTATTAAAGAGGAAATACTCAGATCATAAAATGTAAGAGAAGAATCTGCAAGCAAATAAGGAGGGGTCATCTGCAGGGCAGGCGAGCTCAAGCAGTGTGCTTTTCATTCCATGCTCTATTTCTCTCATCCACCCTGAACCCCTACCCATTATTTTGTGTTCTTAAATGATCTCCAAGACTTCTTGGTTCAAATCGTCTTTTCCTCTTTCCACTCGCCACCGCAAGCTCTTTATTTGTTCTCAAAGCTGACTTTTGTAACCCAGCTGGGGACCACATGTCATCCTGAATGCCACCAGTGGCTGCAGTCTCTTGGAACTCTCAGCCGTACCTGGGAATGTTGTATTGGCTTAAATCTACCCTGGCTTTATTGTCAAAAAGGTTTGTCTTTTATCTGCTTTGTCTGTCTCCTCCTGACTTTTGACCTCACCTCTTCCTTGTTCCGGTATCTTGAGAATTTGGTGCTCAAACAGGTCTATACTCAATCTCCTTGGAAGAAAAAAGATCTGGCAGATTAAATTGAGACACAAAGACACTGACTCTGAGAGAAGTTAATCCAAGATTTTTTTCCCCTTTAGAGGTATGACCTTTCCTTCCAGTTCTCAGTGCAATTCTCAGCAAAGAGACTGCAGATTTGTTGAAATTTTGTGTAGCTCTCAGATGATATATGTAGGAGCTGAGCTGAGGGTGCAGTGTGATTTTGTAATCGTGGCCCATGGGGCCGCCTGTCATGCTTTTTTACAGGCTGGCAAAACGTTCTATGATGTGATGGCTACGAGTTGTAGGCAGAGTGAGAAATCTGAAGATCAGAAGAGGAAAGGCAATGACTTTTGGCAAAAACAAGCAGTGTCAGTGGAGTTAGTTGCATAAACCAGTAAAAGCTGTCATGTTTTGAGGATAGATGAAATATGTTTTGATGATTTCAGCCTGACTAACTTCTTTCAGTGGGGAGCACTTGCGTGACTAACCAGAAGATGGTGAGAAAGTCACAACTCTTTAAACTTCCTTTGACTAATTAATCATTTTTCTTTGCCACATTTAGCTCATCAACCTGTGTTTGTTTCTACATGTCTACGTAGATATAAACATTACTGTAAAAGATGGCTTAGAAATCTAAAACATTGAGGAAAAGATGTGATTATGGTATTAGCTTTAGCTTTTAGCTCAGAATAAGACTGAATCAAAACAGCAAAATGGTTATAATTAGGAAGGTAACAAAAAATCCATCAAATCCTTATTATCTGGCTGCAGCCTGACTTTGACTAAATCTTTGCCAAAAAAAAAAAAGGAGCACAAACGTAAACAGTTAGCAAACTGTTTGAACTCCTCCATAAGCTAGTTTCATTTTGTCTAAGAAGACATATTTTTCTCAAAGATGTTTGAACCTTTAAACTTATTGTCTTGGACTTTACCTGAGGCACAACACCTGTGCTGAGCTGTCCTAGCTGTGTTTTCCCTCCTTGAAATAGGGCTGTTTATGGCTGTGTGGTTAGGCTGAAATTACACACCCCTACATTGGTCTCTACTGCTCTGTCACTTCTGAAGAGGTCCCTTGATGATTTTACCAAGACCTTGCTGCTTTATTGAATGGCTGCACCGCTACAGCTATATGGCTTAAGGTCCTACAGCTCAAATTACTCAGGGCTATTGCATATTAAAAGTCTGACCTCGTGGGTGCTGTAAAAGGTGTTAGTACACAAATGTTCTCTTTCATACTCTTTGGTTTTTGCATCCTTTCAACTGCAACCAAATACACATGGCTGGCATTTAACTGGGATGAGTTAAGGAGTTTTCATTATTTCTAATGCATTTGGCTTTCTTCAGCACAACAGTATGTAAGAACTCCTGAAATGGGCCTATATTTATACTCAATTATTTATAAAGTATATTATTTGATCTGTATCACATATGCAGCATCCTTCTAGTTTTACAATCATCCAATTTCCATCTGGCAGCCTGAATGCTTGGTTGTTTCTGTGTTTGTTTGTATATTCAGCCATGTGGTTTGGCAGTTAGAGACTGGGTGTGTTTTATCAGATTGTCAGATAGATGAAGATGAAAGCTGACCCCGGTTTCTTTTTACCCAACAGACCATGGTCTTGTGGAGATGCCCCCCACTGCTAGCTGCAAGATGAAAGCTGGAGTTTACAACACACTCAATGCCAAAGTGATTAAGACAGAAAGAAAACAATTTGAAATGAATAAAGTTAGATTTTAGAGAAAGAAAATGCTTAAATACTTCATTCAGCCCAGTCTGTGTCTTGTCTTGGCGTACTCTGTAGGCCACTGTGACCTGGGTCAAACCCTGATAGCTGGTGAGCTAAAGCTGAGAATGAGCAGGAGTGAGTTTAAAGACAAAGGCAGGGAAGTGATGCATGGCTAGAACATCATGAAATACTTGTGCACATGCACTTAGGGGTAATCACATGCTGCGGTTATCACATACTGTGATTACCTTGTACCCCAGAGATGTTTGATATCATTAGGACCATTCTATTGCTGTTTCTGTCTGCAGGCTAGGTGAGTAAATATCTAGCCTGGCTCATCATCAGCCCATTAGTAGCCTACATTCAGCCAAACATGTTTCATTTCAGTGATACTTCAGGCTAATGAACATGTATTGATTTATCTAACAATCACAGCGACTGCAAAGTGCCAAATTAATTTGGTGATAGTGACTTGCTCTCAGCAAATTTGAAAAAAAAAATGCTCAGGCAATCCAACTTCACCAAATGTTCCTATGATGAGAAAAAGGAGGAAAATGTAGTAATACAGGTAAAAGAAAGTGAAAAACATGAATGAATGAATGAATGAATGAATGAATGAATGAAGCTCAAACAATGCCGTCTGACTTAAGCAGCTTGTCTGATTAAAGTGCTACCACACTGCATCCATGTGGTCAGGATTGTGTATTGAAAGCAGGGGGCATCACTTTTCTGAAGCTTCAGAACATTTTGAAATTTATTAAAAAATGTAAAATAAATAATAAAAGTCTGACCACACCTTCAGATGAATATGCTTTTAACAATTCAGCTGATTATATTTCTCTTATAGCTTTAATTTAATGGTAATAGCCCAAATAAGGTCACTTGTATTTATAGGTTAAGTGAATTATTATGTATCCATCCATCCATTTTCTTTCAAGGTCAACTCATGGATCTATCAAACACACAGAAAGGGGAAACCTTGGCATTCCTGTCCCAGCATCACTCTGGGGAGATCCCAAGTTGTTCCCAGGCCAGTGAGGATGAATACATCCTCCAGTGTGTTCTGTGTCTGCCCTGGGGTCTCTTCCCAATGAGATTTGCCCAGAAAACTTTCAAAGGAAACAGGGAAACATCCTAATCTGACGCCAGAACCACCTCAAATGCCTCCTATTAATCTGTAGGAGCGCAGCAGCTCTACTCCAAGATACCCCCAGATGATAGAGCTCATTTTATCTCTAAGGTTTAGCCCAACCACCTTACAGTGGAAGTTCATTTTAGTTGCTTGTTTCTGAGATCATTAAGCAGATTTATTGGTTAATCTCACGCTTCATCCTACCATCACTCATGAACAAAACACAGAGATACTTCAACTTCACTTGAGCCAAAAACTCACTCCCATCCAAGAAGGAGCATTCCACCTTTTTAAAATAATGATGTTCTTCTGAAATGTTAAACTGTTGTTAGTGAAAAACTGTTTACATCTGCAATAAACAAATTACGCTGTGTTCTTGGTTAAGGCACATCATGGTCCGTCATTTGTAAATTTGGGCTTTCTGGGCTTGTGGAATCCTCACAAAACCAAAGCAACTGCAGTCGAGCGGAGGAACGAATGACTGTTAGCTCTTCCACAACTAAAAATTTATGATTGCTTGGTTAGAAAAAGGCCAAACAAATTCTAAAAAAGAAATTTGTCAACATACTTCTCGAGAGCCAGACAGACAAACGGAAACTTGAAGTATAGCTGTGGCGTTTAAGGCTTTAATAGTCTCTGATGAAAATTGCATCAATTAAAACTATAAGTAGTTTTGTGGTCTTTCTTTGAGGACATTCCCAGGCCTGTCTGTCCTGACTGTGTCTGTCATTGGGTGTAACTGCTCTCCACCTCAGTGTGTCGCCTGCCTCCATGCAGCAGCAGACGTACTGCAGGCTCAACAGACCACAGAGGCCTCTGGGAAAAATCAAAAATGCTAAACAGCAACATTAGCTCTGAGGATCACATGTTAAGTCCACCATGCCCATGCACAAAAGGAAAAAGCTGCATGGAGTTCAAAACACTTCCTCATCAACATTTTAACTTTTTGCACATGTGGTAAATGATCACATTGCACACACACCCTCTGCTATATTCATCACACAGCTAGCTTTATTTGGGCTAAGATTACAAATAGGTGTGATTTCAGTTATCCCAAAATAATTAAGATCATACATGGCAAAACAATCCTAATATTCTTATTAGTTTTTTTTTATTTAATAATTTGTTGCATGCAGTGCAGATTACTAAAACAGGAGTAAATGCTTTTTTCAATTGCATACTTCTACCACTAGGTGGCAGCAACAACCTACTTTTTCCACTTTGTTTCTCCTGCTTCTTGCATGATACACATGGAGGCCATAAAAGTGCAAAATAAAATGAAAAAGAAAGGAAAAGAAAGACCTAATAAAACCTTGATTTTTCAGTCCCTTCCCTCTTTCACCCACATGTCAACATGCCAAGAGGGGCATGAATAACTGAGGTTAGAGGTCGAGGGGAGACAGAGGGACAGTTGGCGTTTGGAAGGCAGACAAGGGCAGGCAGGGGCAGAGCCAGGAGAGTAAACTATGCCCGAGAGCATCGACGGGTGGAGCGGACTGTGACCCTCTGGTGTGGTGCGACCACCTGTTTGTCTGTCTGTCTGTCTATCTAATACTTGTCCAAATGGTGTGATCTAATGCTTAGGGTTGGCATCTTCAGTGTAAACCGAAACCAATTCCAAGGGGGGGATTAACCCATAACAAGTTGAGTATATCTTCTATCTGTTCAGGTTCATGACTTCATTTTGCAGTTTTTAAATGGAATTCTACATGTTGAGTCAAACCATAGGAGCGGCGATTTGCTAGGGTGTTGACTGAAGGGTCAGAGTTCAGATTCTGCTGCTGCAGGAGGCACGTGGTGCTTCTCACACCAGTGGTCTGCCATGAACTTGTGCACATACATTCAAAAGACACACAAACAACTGCAAAGTACATTTTCTTATATGCAATCAGTTTACAGACACATGACCCATGCATTCATAGCGACGCTGGGATGGTTCCCTGACACCCTGTAAGACGGACATTTGAGAGCATATTGTAGATGGAGAGATTAAGAGTCAGCTTCAACTGCAGTTACCCAACACCAGAATAACATATATAGGATTATGTCTTACAAAGTTGAGCAAACTGCTGTTAAGGTCTAAGAGAGAGTGATTGTACTACCATTGAGGAGAAGAAGGGTAAAGGTTATGGCTCTGTTATCCAAATGAAGTCAGGCACATGGTTGCATTGACAAACACGTGGACAAAATGGATTTCTTGGCGGAAATCCCAGCCATAACTATCGTGTTTGCCATGAGCAGACCTATCTGTCAATCAAGCACAGGTGGGAAATTGTACACATCACTGAGTCACTATGATGAATTTGAGAAGCCCAGGTTTAGGTTAAGAGGCTTGGGTCACAACTAAAAGAACAGAATATAAAGAAAATAATCTGCACAGTTTGCTTGATCTAATTAATTTTCCATCTATTACCAACCCTCAAAGTCTGGCACGAAACATTTACAAAATAAAGTCACAGCATCTGTTACAGAATTGGGCATCCATGGTTTGTCACATAATCTAGGTTTTATTGAATGTTCTGTTTAATATTATGCATTTTGAATGGGTCGCCCCATTTTAAATTCAACATAGGCCTAAAGTGTAAACTGGGAGTGGCTTATTACTTGATGAATAAACCACATTATATTGAGTAATGATGACTCCATGGCAAAACTGCTCAGGCCAAGTCCTTTTACAAAGGCCAAAAAACGAACCAAAGCAGTAATAAATGGAGGTGCTTCTCTTCCAGAACGGGCCAAGTCCGCACCCTCGGAATTTAGTCAAATCTGGCAGCCACCTATAAAACAGATCCAGCTCAGATTTGGCATTTCTGTGTAATTCATTATGCACAATCAGAAGCAGTTGGCTTAACTTGAACTATTATGTCAAAAATGTTAAATATAATACATAATATTGTTCTTGGTTAAGGAACGAACCAGTAAAAAGCTGTTTTATTTCTATTTTTTAAGCTAATGATCATGAAAGCATCTTTCAAATCACTGCTACGTGTGTGTGTGTGTGTGTGTGTTTGATTGGCAGAACAACAAACTGTACATGGATGTATGAAAATGGGGTGAGACCTTTCCCCTCATTCTGCACCTCTTCTGTGTGGAGGCTGCGTTCCCAGGACCACTCAGGGGGCTCCAGTAAGCAAACCACGACACCAAACCCACCCGGAATTCTAGGAACGTTTTCCCTGTGGTTTCAGGTTACCACATTGCTAAACACAGATCACAGGCACACACACACACACAGAGAGACACAAAACAACCTCCAAAGTAGAATACTGTACTCTTTTTTTGTTTTGTTAGTTTTCCTTCTTCCTTCATGTGCCTGTCATTCATTTTCATTTTAAACTCACATACCTTTCCAGCGGATTGCACAAAAAACCTAGACTTGCCCTTAAACTTGCAGTTTGAGTCAAACCAAACCTACTGTTGAGAATTTAACTGTACTGATGAATACCACAGTCTGAAACCTAACCTTATGTACATATTTACACTAAAACCCTACAGAGAGTGTTGCCAATGCTCAATTCAGAGCTACTGTGTATCATGTAAACATTGCTTGATACAATATTCAGCAAGTTCTCTGCAGAAAAGCTCAAATATGATTTTAAAGACTGCTGCAGAAAACATTTCAATGCATGCAAAACCATATATGAGGATGGACTAAACATTTTAGCTTTTTGCTGTTTTTCAAAGTGAAGTCATCATATTCCCTTTATAAGAATCGCCATGTTGTATTTTGGAGCCAGAATCTGCTTGGCCCCAGGGGCTGAAAGTCTCATGCACTCACCTACACACAATCATGATGTTTTTTTAGGAATTCAATTACTAATTATAAGAAAATATATTAAGGAAATAATATGTGAAAATAATAGCAAGGTTTAGAACTGTGTAACTCAACAGTAGTTTACAGTATAATGTGCTTTTAGGGCCTCCCATAGGGAAAACAAAAAATATAAAAGTTGAACTATTGAGATTAAAGTTCAAATTTAAGAAAAATAGTCAAAATATGGCAACAAAGAAAACAATTATTTCCAGAAAAAAGCTGAAAATTTCTCAAAATAAAGTTCAACTGTTAAAAAAAATCAAAATTATGCATGGATTTAAATATATTTTAAACATGTTGCACTTTTAAACTTTTATTGTAAAAATTACTTAATATGAGAACATAAAGTACACTGTAATATGATTGTGTATGTTACAGTTAGTAAGCAAATTGACTTATAAAAACATCCATTAAGAAGCAGACATGCAGAGACAGTTCTAATATTTGGAAGACACATGATAAGCATCAGAGAGCGCACGCCAAAGCCCAAGAAGCACTTCATAACTGTGGGGTTTTTCAGCAGATTTTTTAAAATCCCCTTGAAAACTGAGCGTTCACCCAGGAAGGCTTACTGACTGATTTGTTTTCATATTCACGATGCTGTGTTGTTTATGTGAGTAACTAAAATTTGTCAGCAGTTTGACATCAACAGGGGGCACATTTGAGGGGTTTTGATCCTTGTACACTGGTGCAATGCATCAGAATGTGTGCTAAACTAAACAGAAATGCTTGAGAGGCTAACAAATCTTTCTAAAACACACACAGAACAATGATATACAGACCACCACTGGCTGACCCTCAAAATAGCCAGTCGCGAGGAGTTTAAACAGACTCAAAGAAAGAATAAAACTAAAAAAACGCCAGAGGACCCTCATAAAACTACTTATTTTTGCTGCCGCCATACATCCCTCATCCCTGCTTTGAGTTTAAAACCTTGCCAGTGGGTAAGCACAGAGGTTAGAGAGTGCACGGTCTACTCCGTCCAGTAGAAACTGCTCCAGTAAAGCATGCCAATCTATTGTGGCATTTTAATTACATTAGCACAATCCACTCCTACGTCTGGACACGCAACTTAAGGGAGAAGCTGTAAAACTGCCCCCCCTTTCACAGAAGTGATGATGAGAATGAAAGGAGCTGGGTGAAACAAATGAAAATGTGCAGAAAAGCATAAACCTGAACATAAAAGCATTCATTACTGAGAAATGCAACATGTACCACATTGGAGAGTTATTGTGTAATGAGACCAACTGAGTTGCTTCCACATCAACTAAACAAAAATAGTTGTTTTTTTTCTATCGTTTATAAATTTCAGAAATCCAAACTCAGAGTCCAAACATTTCTGCAGTGAAAATAAATAACTCTGAAATATAACTGAAATATGATCACTGTTGTTTTCTCTTTCTTTCATTTATACACACACACACACACACAAACACACACACACACGCACACACACACACACACACACACACACCACAAAGATGTGGGCCAAAGAAGTCAAAGCAAAGAAGTTTGGGTCAAACTAAGGTCCTAAGCATCAGTAGTGGGTTATGGGAAGGAATGGGCCACAAAGTCAGACCCGAAAACCAGTAAAGGAAGAAATGAGGGGAAGTATAGAGAAAGCATTTTTAAAAAGATGGTTATAGAAAGAAAAAGGCAAAGAAAAAAAAAGGATGAGTGTTAAACTTAAAAATTTATGTCACATCAGCTGTTCCTTGTCATGGTTCTGTTCTCTATCTTGTCCATGTTTTATTCACAAACTTGGATCATTGTGGGTCTTTGGAAACATCACACACTTTTAGGTGCATTTTAGCCATACACAAACTCACAGCTAGGAATGTTTTTCTTCTGTGTATAGTAATTAATTTACTGTCCTCTTTGCTCGAGTTACATCATCCAATTTATCCACTTCACTTGCTTTTTTTAAACTAAGCTCAGTGACCCAAAAGAATGACGCAGATAAGATAGGAGAGAGAAAACGTATGACTTGACAGCACTGGAAGGAGTAAAGTATGATGGGTGAAGGCTTTGCCCAGTGCACCGCTCTCCCTGCGTCTCCTCGCTGTAACAGAATGGATTCCAGATGTCAAAACGATAAACAAATGGATTGTCATAACCTTATAAAAATTCAAGGCATTCAGAAGCTCTCACACTCCCGTATTGTCTGTGGACCATCTCTTGAGATAATTCCAAGTCCACAAAAACATAACCAAAGTGGAGTCATGACTTATTAGTCTCTCATTTTTTACAGTTAAACACACACACACACACACACACACACACACACACACACACACACACACACACACACACACACACACACACACACACACACACACACACACACACACACACACACATTTTACACAGCAGCATGTGCAAAGCAATCTGTTCAACAGTGTTTCATTCTTTGGAACTGAAATGTCATATCACACTTGAGAAATCAGTTTTAACAGTAAACAGTGCTTAAAAAAAGAAAAGGGAAATTAAAATGTACATTTATATTTAATGTATTTGGAGGAAACCTCTCCGTTTGAGGTGAATTATTTAACATATGCACCAGTTGGTTACGTGTACACCAGCTGATGGTATTAGTTTGACAGTTAGTAGAATGGAGGTCACCTGAGTGCAATGGCTGTGACTCAAGTGGTTGTAGAAACCTGTATCTGGAAGGTCCATTCCCTGGTTAATTAGTATTCCTGGTTACTAATACAGCATGAAGGCAAAAGAACACTCCAATCAGGTCAGAGGAAATGTTATTGACAGGTTTTGGTCAGGGGGTGGATACAAAAACATTTCCAAGGCACTGACCATCCCATAGAGATCAATCAATCAGATATGGAAGGAATATGTTTAAATCTACATAGATCAGGCCATCCTCACAAACTGTGAGTGGCCGTGAAAGAAGGAGCGTAGTGAGAGAGTTCACCAGGACACCATGACTACTCTGAAGGAGTTACAAGCTTCATCAGCTGAGACGGGAGAGACTCTGCAGACAACAACTGTTACCCAGATTCTTCACTGGTTTATGGGAGAGTGGCAACGAGAAAGCTACCATTAAAGAAAACTCATCTTAAGTCTCAACTACAGTTTTACAGTTTTTAATTTAAAACAAAAATTCAATTGATACATCTGTAATTCAGTAAACACGGTCAACAAGAAAATGTGCCTCAGCACCAGGTTGACAGTACAAACATTTGTGCTGCCATGTGCAGCCTTCGACTTCTCCAGTGTGGCATCAGGACCAGTGAAACTAAGGGTCTTTCTGATTTTAGATTTCAGAAGTAAAACACTTTGCCTAAGTATCATGGATCTGGAAGTGAAATACAAAATTGTCTTGTGTGACCGAGGTTAACTAGTAAATTATGCCTTCAGCATCTTTTCAAAACATGTGCAAGGTTCACATACTGGTATTTAAAATCATCTCGACATCATTTCAATCCAAAGTCACTCACTGATCTTTATAAAGTTTGTGGTAATTTTGGTTGATCCCATTTTTCCGGATGACACAGAGCTCAGTATTCACACCTATACTGGAGGGAATGCTGAGATATTTGAACAGATGTCATCGCTCACTTTTAGCTGTATGTACAACTGCCTGCCTGCCACTCTATCATCAGATGCTGAACAAAGAGAGGAAGGGAATGTCGATCTCAAATCCCTTTCATGTCCTTTGAAGTATTATCATGTAAGAGTGTGTTTTTTTGTTTTTGCCTGAGCACATTATGAATAACCCCCCAGCTGTTCTCTAGCTTATGGATCCCATGTGGATTGATACTGTATACGTGCTTATATGAGTGGATGTTTGGCGTGAGGGGAAAACCCATCTAATCTTCAGAGGTGTCTGTGTTCACACATGGAGTAAGATGAAATGGAATAAGACAAAAGAACCTTTACAAGTTCATTTTGGATAATGTTATTTTTTGCTGATGCTGCCAAATTTTTCTAGATTTTTTCACCAATTTAGCTGATCAGCATCTTCACTTTTATGCTATATTCAGATTTGTGTTTTGACTTTCCAGAGCGTGGTCCAAGAACTGGCAGAAGTAATGGCAGCGATGTCCGAGTCTTTCCCATGCAGCCTCATAGGAGGGCCTTTGTTCCCCCTCCAGGCTTTGGGGGTCCCCACTGTGCCCCACTCCACTGACTCCACAATGGGTCTTTATGCTGCCAAGTACCCCCCCCTCCCCACTTCCACTCCACTATGCTTGTCTCATCGGGGGCACACTGACATACAGGGGGCACCACAGCACCAAAACGGCGGCCCTTTTATTGTGCCCTGCTCTGTCCTCCTTTCTCTGTGTTACATGCCATCAGAGTCGGATACAGTTAAAGGGAGAAGCTGAATAGCCACAGGCTAAGCTTGTGAGTGGTGCCAAATGTCTCAGTAGGTTACTGTTTTCTCATTCAAACCAAGAACACTTGACACCACAAGTACAGACCTAACAACCACCAGGGAGTGTGTGATAACACACCGTTACAACCCTTCAGTGCTGCTGATAAAAAGCCAGTACCCTAGGTAGCCCATTGACACACACACACACACACTCGCTTCTACATGCAGAGTAAATAAATAGAACTACTGAGACTTCACACAGACAAAGGAGGATGAGATGTGTTGTACAGTAGGTGCTTTGTGGTCCTTCTCACCTTGTATTTGCCCCCCTCCATATGTTCCTGATCACAAACCTCCCTCATACTAATAGTGCAGACACGTTGTGACACATTCTGATAAAACAAAAATGCAATATCTTCAAATGATTCCTATCTTCTATATAAAATGTAAGTGAAATGTTCTGCCAGCCACTGAGGATGATAAAAAAGACTTTTTCCCCCCTTAAATCTATAACATCTGTTTCTGTGTGTAACGTCTTCTCAAGTATTCATGAAAAGTATAATGTGCGGCTAGATCTTTCATCGTAGGCAAAATGATCCGACTAATAATCAGGGACAGAATGCATTCCTGGGATCTATATGTTCTTCTGTTAAAGCAGCCAAGTGCTGAAGTTATCATTTTAAAATAAATACAGCATAACCTTGAGATAGCTGTGGAGCCAGTTTGAAGGAACAGATCCAGCAGGGGGAATCATTTACAGACTCGCGTTGGCTTAGTAATTGTCATAATTTTCTTCTCATGCTGAGTAAGAAGAAGCGTAGCCACACACACACACACACACATACACACACACACACACACACACACACACACACACACACACACACACACACACAGAGTGGGTGCTCATGTGTCTAAGAGATGCACCCAAAAACATTAGCAGAAAAAAAAAATAGAGAGTTCCAGGCCAAAACTATAAATCATGCCTAAACAAAACACTCAGATAACAATTCGGTCACTGACTTACAAAAAGGGAGAGGAGAGCCTAATAAATGTTCATCCTGCCAACATTCACTCAGTGTGGAGATGGATTTAATAACTTCCTTATTTTTGCAGTAATTAACAACAGCCAGCCACATTTAGACCATAACATTATCCAACACAAATGTATTTTTTTACGCTGTTGTTTGCAAAAAAAATAATAAATAAAAAATCTATGTTTTTAAAATCTACAGTATTGATGAAAATACTCAGCTGCTGCTTTGTGTTTTTCTCTTACCTTTCCACAACACCGTCCCCGCTCCAGCAGGTGGAGTCTTCCACAACATTCTCCCCTTCACACAGAATCTCTGGCAGCACAGCAAAGAATGACTTATAGCGCTGCAGGTGCATTAAGAACTCCCTGATGGAAAAAAACAAGCTGTTCTTAGAATGATTTTTATTTGGATCTCCTTATAAAACCCACATTAGAGCACTTGCTAATGAGGACTGCTCTGTGGTACTGGCCTCTTTTTTATTTTCTATTTTATTACACAATGGAACAATCTTATTAACAGCAAACACCAATTCAGTTTGGTTCAACAAGGCATGCATATGATAAATGCATGTGGTGATAATGACGGAGGAAGGATTGACAGGCTTTGAATGCGACTGCATCAGCACATTTTTTTCTCTCTCTCTCTCTCTCATGCTGTGTGCTAAAGTGCTTGCTTCACCAGATCTGCTAACACATGTAATCAATAGAGACGCTGTCATCTTGAACAAAACAAAGGCATAACTCTTTGATCTAACACACACATTGTCACCATCCGCAAGCAACTGAGGCCATGAGAGGTCATATGCTGAAGCAGCCAATGAAATCACACTAAATTAGCATCATTGAGTGTTACAGGTACTATGTGGTCAAAATAATGTAGACAAATTGGTCCCTTGGGTGGTTCATGCTTACCTAGAGAGTGTTCTCAGACTATGTTTATTGTTCTTGGAGGGTTTCAAGGGGAATGAGCTGGGAATGATGGGAGTTGAAGTCCAGGGGGAGGTTGTTGCAAGCATGAGGATGCAGGGAGGTGAAAGAGGAGGGGAGTTGAGAGAGAATAAAGAAAACACAAAACAAACAGAAGACACAGAGGGAAGATGAGGGTAAAAGGACAGTCATTTGACCGGTGTAGAAAGTAATTCATGCACATTATTCATGCAGAGACTTGTCACACCACATATAAATCAATAACCATTTCGCTCAACACCACATGAAAAATTAAAAACAGATAATAGCACAGAATTCAAATCTTAAGTCACACAAACAAACAACTGCACATATGCAAACTGTTACACAGAAAGCCAAGCGTATTCATGTTCTTCCTTCAGTTTAAACTAAAGTTTGTTCTTCTCTATCACATTTCAGACTTTCCAGCAGAACACTACCCCCCCCCCCTCCCCTTTACTGCACTGGGTGCTGCTGTGGCTTTGAAGTGGCCAGTGCTCACATGTGCTTTGGTCAGCACTGGCAGCAGGCAGGGAGAGCTGGATTGTGTTGCCATGAATGGTGGTGGCAGTGCCAGCCCAAACATGTTAGCTTGGCTGGAATCAGTGCAGCAATTCATGGTTTGGAAAAAAAAAAGGTCAGGCGGGCTGCAGTTTGTCTGCATGTGCCTTAGAGTGCGGCACTATTTAAGCAGAGGCTGGCGGGTGTGCAGAGTTGGTGGTATGGCCGTCTGGGTAAACAGGAAATTGTTTGGTCTGTCAAGATTAATAATACCAAAGCTCACTCTGCCTACCAGCTGCTGTGGGCAGAGGATGGCTGCTTTGGGGACCAGGTGGAGAGCAGGGGTTCTTCTGCAAAAGACTTGCTGTCCAAATGTGTGTTGGGTGTGTGAATAGGCTAAATAGATGCTACCTAACCCTTTGGTGCATGCCACATTTATCGTTGCAGATCTTTTAAGCAAAAAAAAAAATGTGCAAAAAATAATTCTGACTGAACAAATCACTATGAAGTTGTTTACCTTTTTAAGTGGGCAAACTGTTCAAACCTTTGCTCTGGTAAAAGTTGGGAGGGAGCAGCAGATGGAAGAGGAGCAGTGGAGGTTATGGTAGAGGTTGTGACCTCTGGGCTCGTAGGCTGCATGCCTTTAGGTTCCCCTGTAGACAGGCCACACACCTTGTCCACCTGTGGGGAGAGTAGAGCAAACACACACCTGCTAAGCATAGAAAAAAATCGATGTGGGTAAAGCTGCGGCATGATTTACAACAGGCACATCTGAAGCAAACAATTTATTAGAAATAAGCACATTATTTTTAAACTTATGCACTCAAATTACAGATTCTTAAAAACTTAGTGGTTAACTAAAAGATCGATGTGGGAAAAAGGTAGACGTAAAGGGAGGGACGTGATGAAAGAAGGCTGGTGTGATAAGTGAGTTCTTGCCAGAAGGGCTGACAGTAAATATAGAACATTCCACTACATCATGGAGGTGAATGCACGAGTGCACATTTGGCAATGATTGCAAGTATCTTCAGTGGGCTATTAAAGCCTGCAGTGGAGGGGGGTGGGGGGAGATAGCAGGACCATGTGAAGGAAAAAAAAAGAAGTATTCTTCAAACTGAGAGGCAAAATCAATGGCATCTCATTGGCTTAAAAGCCTCTGGGCAGTGCTGTTAAATGATCCTCAATTAGCCAGAGAGACAGACTGTGATGGCTTTTGTGTGCTAGATTGAATGAGCCTTTACAGTGATTTGTGCACATGCACTGCGTTGTCTAGAGGGATGAGTCATTCTACCTTGTAGGGACATTGAATAGGGCAAAGCCATACTTTGGAAAATAATTTATTCACTTGTGTTTTTTTAAATGAAAGTCGTACTGTAAAGAAAACAGAAGTCGTGGTTCACTTTTCTGGCCAACATATACACTGAAGAAAAATATAACCACAACACCTTTTGTATTTGCTCCCATTTTTCATGAGCTGAAATCACAGATCTGAAACATTTTACACAAAAAGACCCATTACTCTCAAATACTGTTTACAAATCTGTCTAAATCTGTGTTAGTGAGCACTTCTCATTTGATGAGATAAACCCCCCCCCCCCGCCTCACAGGTGTGGCATATCAAGGTGCTAATTAGACAGCATGGATTTTGCACAGGTGTGCCCATGCATTTTTTAAAAAAATATGAAGTATTGTTTCTTTAAATTATACATTCTCTCCAGGATTAGGCTTATCTCTCATCTCCTTTGCCATGTGAATGAAAGTTTTACATAACACTGAGTTATTTCTGTGCAGTAGGACTATCAGCTACTAAGGCAGTAGAAACAACCCCATCGCTACCTGAATCTCTGCACTTCACTCCTCAGTTCGGCCTCCCTCTCTGAACCCTTTCCTCACTACGTGCAGGCGGGTCTTAAATCTAGTCTTCAAGCAGATGCTGGGCACGCGGAAGGTTGTTTTACTGCATTAACCTTCACTCCCTCTGGACCCATAAAGCATGCTCACATGTGGTAGAGCAGCCCGCGGCCGCACATGCACGCAGCCACACATGTAAACACAGAACACACACACACACGCACATTTCATAGTTGCTAAAAGAGAAGATAGAGTACAGCAACTGTTTTGTTCAACTGTTCTTGGAACACATTGGGCTGAATTCTGTTTGCACAAGCTCAAACACTTATTTTGAAATTTATTCTAAAATAGCTTGGGGCATTGATTCAAGAACCAAAGTTTGAGGGGGAAAAATGCATCTCAATTGTTTTGTGTTGACATTAGCAAAACCACTAGAGTGATTAAAACATCTATATATGTAAAGTCTGCTTTGTTTAAGCCGACGAGGATGCTTACACATGTGTAAATACTTGGCAAGTCTACTCAGTTCTGTTACAGTGATGAATTTGCCTGTTCTTTATTTAGCAAGGGAGAAAGAAATGGGTCAATAAATCAATTTTCATGGATTCATTTCACATATTTTAAAGAACAAAAAAATCTGATGACAGCTCCTACCCAGACTATAGAGTTTGGGAGGTCCAAGTTGCAGTGCATGGAAATCTGTGCATGTGTGTGCTGACATGAAGGTTGTAAAGTGGGTATGCCTCAAAAGCTGAGCAGGAACATTAGTTCAACCCTTTCAGTGAAAACAGAAATCATAATCACCCAAAATGTAACAAAAATAAAAGGTAACCCAAGGAAATGTGTTTAAAATACCAAGAAAGAGCTTAATATTTATTGCTGATGTTGTATTTCCTGATTTGTTTACAACTTTTTTAAAAATATGTGCATAAAAGTTGTACATTCATTTATTTTGGGGAAGAGTTATGAACTCTAAGTGGTCCCAAACAAAGAGACACCATAAGAGCTAACCTTTTCAAGTGAGTACCCTTAGGTTTTGTGTCCAAATCCATTTCTCACCTGCCATTGTGTGACACTTTGCTATCGTGCCAAAAGACAAAAATGTAAACATCTGTGTAAAATATGAACACCAAGAGGAGGTCAGTCTCAGTTCTGTTTGCATTATCCCAATTCTTTTCCTTGCATACCACAGAGAAGAGGTTCAAAATCACAAGACCTCTGAAGAGGCCGGGAAACATCGGAGAAGACCTTCATTTCAAACATTAATGCTAACACAAATCATTCTTCCGCCTAACTAAACAGACAACAGAGTAAACAGATGGCAAAGGCATTGTAGGAAAAATAAGCAGTGTCCTCTCAAGGATCCTCTTGAGAAAAAGAGATGCTCTTATGTAATTAATCTACTGACCATTTAATCCTTTGGACCAATCAGATGACAGGCTGAATGATGACATAAACTAAACTTGGCCGTAAATCAATTATCTCCTGACCTGATGATGGCGTGGGAATGGAATACCCATTTGGGTAAAGTGTTCATACTTGGATTTCAGTGTGAGTGTGTGTTTGACCATCTGTCTGCCCTTGTTATACCTTGACAATTTCAACAATTTTGCTGCACATTCCCTCTGCAATTGCTTGAGGACAGAGACTGATGGATAGGAAGATTGATGGGATGTATGTCGTCCATGTGGAACGACTTTAGGGAAATCCAAAGCATGCATTCTATGTGCATTGGAACCATCCAATATAAAAATGACCCCTGCTGTGGACGGTAACAAGAACACAGCATATACGTTGTATGTTTTACTGGGACAAATGTAAAAATTTGAATGGAATACAAGAAGTTTAATGATGTTTCTACTGTGCAGTGGTATGGATGAGGTGTTGTTCTTTTGTATCTTTCTCAAAATGTGTGTGTGCTTTATGCACAGATCTTCTGGGGGAACAAAGTAAAAGAAAAAGAGCACAGCAAGAGAATCAGCTTCATCCTAGCCAAGCCCAGGGCCATCCCTTCTCTAGAGGAGTATTGGCTTACAGATAACAGCGGTGGTCTTTCTTCCCAGTTTATTTATCATGGGATTACCCAGTAAAGCCAAGGGAACTTTCTCAGTCCCCTCTCACCCCGAGCACTGTGGGACGCAGCATGAAGAAGGCTTTTGCAGACACTAAAGGCTCTTATCTTTTATATTATAGCTCATGTTAAATGGGATAATACAGATCAGGTCTATCAAAGTAAACAGTTTCAATAAAGCTCAGTAAAAAATAAAGGTGAAACAAGGGTATACACATGTTGTCTTTAGTTGTTGTAAAATAGTTGTACTAATTTTGGACTTTCTTTACAATTTTATAAAGGACAAAGTATAATAAAATGAATAGAAACTCAAATATTATCAGTAAGTTATATTAAAATTTCTTGCCTTTAATTTAAAATTCTGATTTTTCAAAGTTGGGTTTTATGGGAGGATTGTACCTGTTCTAGACAGCTGCATAAATGACCTCAATCTGGAGAAGGACATTTGTTTTTTCAATCAAGCAGCCGTTTGCTAATCAACACAGTTGGAAATTGTTCTCCAAACTGAGGCCATTCAAAAAAGCTGTAAGGTAACAGGTAACTAAAATATTATTTGTGTGTAACATTTGCACTGAAGCCAATCCTATTCTTAAAGAAATGGATGCACAAACATGGAACTCAGCTCACAGTTACAAACCAGTGGCTGTGTTTTGAACATAAGCAACATATGTTTTGTTAAGTGTTTGCTCACTTTTAGAGCAGAAATTCTATGCAAAACTATAGTTTCACATAGTGGTATTTAAGCAATCTGGAAAAACCAAGTTAATGCAAGAACTATAAGAAAATGTAGCTAAGTGATTTCTTTGGTATCCATTTGATTGTGTTTTTTATCTAATAAAACAAAACAAAAGCTAAATACACAGTATGGTACAGACATGATATTAAAGCCTCTGTGTTTCATTGTAACTTTGAATCCTGGGCAAAAAAATACCTCTGATGTCTGAAATATTTATAGTTGAGCAACATCATAATTGTGTTTATATAAAAACAATCTCCAATTGCAAGACATAAGAATTTAAAGGGACATTCACTGTTTTACTTTCCATTTTGCAAAGAGTAGGTTTATCTGCAAAAAACTAAACAAAAAAAATCTAAAATTGCATTTCAGGATGAGGTTACAACAAGGAGGTCTTATTAAAATGATCAATATTACTAAGTCACGATTTTGGTACATGAGAATCTGAACTGCATCTGAACTGAATACAGGTTAGGGTCCACCATGGTGCTACATAAGCAAGGATCCAGCCAGATAAGTGCCTTTTGTCTTTATTTTTGCAGTGTTGTGGTGGAGGCCTTGAGGTTAGGGAAGCAGGCGTGTGACTGGATGGCTGCCAGCAAAAATCCTGCACCATCTGGGACAATCTGGGTGTGTTAAGGGAATAAAAGAGTTTGTCTCCTCCCGCAGCAGCGCTGCTGTGCTTTTATTTAATCACACACTTTGATAGAAGTGGGCTCTAAATGTTGACTTTAATCAGACCACTGTGGACAACCACTACAAGGAAAGCTGTGTTTTTCCATCGGTACAAAAGAAACCAAATACATTAAAAATAACCTAAGTCTTAAGATACAGTAATTGAGTGAATCAGGGTGACTTTTATGGCATGTGAACTACTGTGTGTATGTGAAACAACAGCTTTATTATGTGTCAGATATTTCGTTTTTATCATTTTGTACGTTTTCCTGCAAAAAATAAAGACAATGCTTAATAATTGGACATGTTGATACAGTACCACCTCTAATAATAGTAAAAGAGATGGGAGTTCAAATTATCAACTTAAATTGTCTGTTAAAAATGATGTACTCGTTATAAAAGCTATAAAGGAACATTCATCAGCCAAGGAGGTCTCTACAACCGTTTTAATTTATCTGCCTTTCAATTTTTCAATAAGACTACTAAATATTTGTTAATTTATTCAATGTCCTTGCAGTAAGCTTTTAAAAAGAACTCAACCAAATTTAGGTTGAAAAAAATATATACTGTGATGAATGGCATTATGAAGTTCTTCACATTAAGTTTGCTGTTGCAGAAAACCCCCTGTGGTTTGGTTTTCAGATACTAGTGACTTCCTTCCTTCCAGTCCAAAAACATGAATGCAAATAAATTAGGGAATCTACATTTTTTTGTCTCTGAGATACAACCATAACAGATGTGAACCCTGACATTTATGACCTGTCCGTGATCCTTACCTGTGAGAAGTGGGTAGATTTAGTAAATGAACACAAATTTGAGACTTGAGAAAAACATCAGAAAATGTACAAGATTATTACCTTACTTCTTTTGTGTATATATATTTTTACATTTCTGCACTTTAGACTCCCCACCATCCTTTCTAAATCCCTCTATCTGTGTCTATCAATCACTCGTCCCCTCTTTGCCCTTTTTATTGAAGTCAGTGCTAATTAAAGAGAAATGCAGTCACTTGTATATCATGGTAAAAAGCTCTTTAGATTCCAATCAGCAAAGAGCACACTTATCTCCTCTCTCTGCACTGTGGCTTGTTTACGCTGATTAAATCATTCACAGATGATCAGAAAATAGGAGACGTGTCTGGAAAACATGGCTGTTTACTGTAAAACTTAAAAACAGCTTTTGTCAATTTCTGTCAAAAACACAAGTCTTGCACACAAAAAACCTGAGGGAGTTTTTGGAAAGAAAGGAAGGTTAAAAGTTGGTCTGATACGGTGGAACATAAAAGACAAAAGGAGAGGAAAAAGCTTGTGAATTGAAACTTTAAGAGTCCAGGTGTTCATTTGAAGTCTTCCAATGTGCAACCACTAAAGTCATAACACAGATGTAGTAGGCATTTGTGTTAACTTTACAGCAGCTGCTGCATGGTGTCATTATGTCAAAATTTAATGGGACGTACAAAAAAATTCACTTTATATATATTTGGGTGTCTGAAGTCATTTCCATTTCAAAAACTCCCCAAAAGTCATAGTATTTAAAATATCTCATTCCACAAATGCTCAGAGTACATGGTTCTTAAGTTTAGAGTAAATCAACCCCCTTATTATTAACTTCTTCTATCTTTAGCTAGCATGTAGACTTCATTCAGTGTTTTTCACACTATTCACATTTTTTGCTTTATTGCACTATTCAGAGAAGTTGACAAAAGTATTTTCAAATTATATAGAGTTGATTCAGAAAAGTAAATGTTGTTTGACTCTAAAATTCTTTGAGAAAGTACAGAAAATGAGGAAATCATGATTTTAGAAAGCCAATGTGTGATAAAATAATTAATATCACAACCTGACTATTTGCTATAATGTAGTAACATTTCTATCTGTAACACACAGTTGTATCTGCATTCTGCAATTGACACAATACTAGAATTCTGATGGCGCATTACAAACTCTCTGATGAGGGAGACGTATTATTGCTATAGAAATAAACTTTACTTATTTACTTAATTTACTGAGGAAATGATTATGGTGCACATGAAGGCATTAAGGTCAATGTCAATATAACCTACTGAAAACTGGAATTCAATATGACTGAGCTGTCACAATGTTGAATAGTAAAACTTTAGTAGAATTTATGACTATGAGTAAAACTTATCGGTGCTCAAAAACTGATCCTGCACGTTACTTAATTTAATCTGTGGAACATTTTTACACTCAAGAATTTTGAGTAGATTGGAGACAATTATATTGATAAAGTTGGCTTTTACTTACTATAATTGTCTCCAATCTACACAAACCAGACTGGGGCAAAAAAGAGCCACTCAGGGTGTTTCTAAACAGAGGAATTTTTTTATTATTATTATTATTTAAAAACAATACTCTTCTGAAAATGTACTGAAAATAAATAAATAAAATAAAGTACTCGATTTTAGGTCTGTCCAATTTTAGCCAGGGATATTTGTTTTTCTACAGTTTTGAACTGAAATGCAATTTAAAGGCATTTTTCCAGAAATTAAAGGAGCTTGAGTTTATAATAATAAAGTTCATGTCTATTATTTGATTCTGTCACCCACTAAAATTATTTTTAAATAAAAGAAAATTGCTTATGGGGGCACATTTCCTTGTTGGTTTAAAATACAATTAATTGTGATTAATTAATTACAAAGCTTGTAATTAATTTGATTATTTCATTAAATCGAGTCCCACCACTAGTAACTGTAATGGTGTACGTGGAGGAGGACCCAAAAGTGCAGGCGAGGATGGAGGAGCAGAAGACGTCGATGAACTCAAAGGGTATTTATGAATTAAACTATGGTCTTGGCTTGGTATACAGAACAGGTAAGCATGGTAAAGCAAAACAGGGCATGAAACAAAGCAGACACTCCAACAAACTGACATGACACATGAGGGCTTAAATACATGGAGGTAACTCAAGATAACGAGGAGCAGGTGAGGGCAATTAACAAAGGCAGAGGAAGTATGAAGCACAGGGAGAACTAAGCTGACATGAATAGGAACAATGAACAAAACAGGCATGATAAATAAACACAAGACATGGGCACTAACTAAATAAAACATGACTCATGACAGTAACAATATAATATGATATGGTAATATAGAAATTAAAGTCTTTTTCCACTTGTAGATCATCCACCTGACAGCAGTAGACCTGTAGAGGACTGGCAGGTCTTTGATGAAAGTACTGATCCTAATAATATGTCATCTGGTTGCTTTAAGGCCAGAAGTGGTTTGATGCTAATTAGAGACAGTAGTGCATAAATATGTGATTAAGGGTCCTGTAGAACTTCAGGACTTGACCAAGTTCAACCATTATATCAGGTGTGTTGGAGCAGGAAAAGCACTAAAACATACAAAATAGTGGCTCTTAAAAAGCAGGATTGGAAAGCAGTAGGAGCCTTTCTATAAAGCTTTTCATTTAGATTCCATTTTAAATGGTAATGTAATCAATCCTTGTTTTGTCTGATATGCGTCGGGATCATAGTTTCAAAGTTTTATCTTTTTCACTATAGAACTGTAGAGCTAGTATGGATTCAAGCATGGTTTTATTAACTTCATTATACAGTAGTTATAGTAAATAAGTTAAAAATGTGAATAAAGAAAAACTTAATAGCTGCCTGAAAAATCAGCAAATGTTGAATCTTAAATATTTTAGAAAAAATATCAGGGACCAATATCTATGACATCACAAAAAATACTGCATTTCACTAAAGTGCTACCATTTTAAATCAAATAGCATCACACTGCCATTTGTTTTCATTATCTGAAGGTTAAATGCTTCGATTATCAGATCTCATAAGCAGATATATGGTAGACCTTCTTATTCTGGACCAGTGTTACAATTTTCTCATAAAAAGCCTGCCTGGCTGATTGTGAGAATAACTGCTTCTCTGTGTTATAACATCTGTCCATCCCTACCAAGTTAGATAATATTAAAAAAATCCCTGCAGGTCAACAAAGCTATAACATTTTTTATAGTCATGTCAATAAACATCAGTCTGCGGCCTCTCAAGTACAGCTAACTGTGGAGGAAGAAATTTTAAGATGAATTCAACAAGTGAGTATTCAGAGGAAGAAAACCTAACTAAACACTGGAGCTACCAGGGCCCAATAGGAGCAGCCCTCTTTTACTGGAAGCTTTCCAACGTTCTCCTAATTGTGTCTACTCAACATAATTCCGCCCCAGGCTCCCTTAATATCCATGACCACTTCCCTTTGACAAACATTCACACTCCATCCCAGTAAGAGTAGGAGTGTGTTAAAACAGAATCTATCCTGAGTTCTGTTTCAGAACCAGAATTTGATACCTGCAAACAGTGCAGACTTTATGCATGTTGATCCATGTACAGTATGTGTTGTAACTCAGATCCAGTGACGTATGGCGACGTACAGTGGAGACAGTGTAGTCTGCAAATCAGTCAGCCACAGAATGGTTTGGGATAAAAACACAGACACGACAATCCCTTTGCAAACACCATAAACCACTAGACTGCATAAAACAGGTGATTTTTTTTATGCTCAATTTTTAAAATGACATAATCAGTGAAGAATGCACATTAAATAGCCAAGTCATTGAAGGGGAAAGGATGCTAGCATGATCTAGTAATTGTGCAGGGATAACCTAATAGGTTTTTTTTTTTCTTAACAAGCCACTGTGGTTTTCATAAAAACATGAATGAGAGCTCAGAAAACCCAAGTTAGGTATCTGATTTTGGGTTCCCTCCTTTTCCAGAACCCTTTTATGGACATTTTTCTTTTCTTTTTTTTTTCACCTGGCTAGTTCTGGTTTGCTGAAAACCTTTCAATTTCATCCCACTTGTTCACACACTGGGCTCCCTGCTCTCAGCCTTTCACCACCCCATGAATACCAAGCAGGCGTCCTCACACACAAATGCATATCCATACAGTGCACAAACAATAAAAGCTTGCTTCTCTATGCATAGCTGCATAGATCAGTCTTTAAGCCTAGCAACCCTCTCTGTCTGTATGTGGCCTTATATACTGTAGTGTTTAGACATTAAAAACCTAACCTCTATAAAAGAAAAGTCTAATCTAATATGTTAAACCTTTTATTTAGCTTGAGCTACTTTTAACAGGCACAAACGTGTATTTAATAATATTTTAAAATCTGGAATTTGATGCACATTCAAAAATGTTGAGAATAAGTGAAAGTTTACCCTTGTTTCACATCACATTACATGCTTCAATAATTTAGGAATAAATGTCTTATTTATGCACAAGGAATCTGAATCAATTCTTGTTGAATACATTTCATCTGCTGAGCAGTTTTTGATCAGTTTTCTAATTGACCTCTACTGCCTCTACAACACTGTTGACAAAGCACTTGCAAGCCCATGTGGATCAACTCATTGCAATGAAATATTTTGTAATGCAGAATCACCTAAAGATTTTAAAGCCAAAGGCTCCTAATGGTAGTTTTAGATTTTAAGGACATCCCAAGATTCCCTAAACATGCAGTTTAGATGATGAACGGTCATTTTGTTTCTTTCTTCTCCCAGTGGTGTAACTTGTGTTTTCTAAACCGGTATTTCTTTGCAGTTTAAGCTGATATGTGTTAAGAACAGTTTCATCCTGTGATTATTGAACATTGACTCAAAATATCTTCCTCAAATCTGCAGTTCTTGCTGGGTATTCAGACTGTAACGTAATGGAGCATTGACAAATACAAGGTTAACAAAGTCCAGAAAAAAAATCTAATGATTAAAGAATAACAGTAACATAGAAATGAAAAAAAAAGTAAATCTGACATTTTATTTACCAACCTGAGTCACTTCAATGACTCATGACTAGATTTTGATAAAACTAAAGGGATTAGCAGCAACTGTCTGAGAAATGTAAGTATCTGTAATAAGAAATGTGAGACAAGTATTCTTTGAATGTGAGCTTGAGTTCACTGCATTTGACAGTATGAGCTCTACTGCAGGCACTCTCATTAAGTAATAACGTACTTCAATTGGTTTTAAGTGCATTTTGTGCCCAAATCAATGTTTTTGTTGTAGCGTTAAGCTGTACTATTGATTTAAAAAGGCCCACCTCGTGGCAGAGAAACCTTAAACTGAACTGCAATAAACAGAACTTTAATGTAGAGTAGTAACAATAATCCTGTGGCATTTGGACTAACGCATATCTACTTTTTAAAGTAAATATAGGAATTTTTTGTCCCTGTGTAACTCCCATTAATCTGGAAAAACATCAGAAAAAAAGGTTAATTGAGTTCAGTGTCAAGGACGCCCTTAACATGTGGGAAAAACAGGATTGAACCAGCAACCTTTCGAATGGCAGGCTACCACTTATCCCACTGAGCGACAGCCACACCAAGTCTGGTCGCAGGAAAAGATCTTGGACTGACTCGTGTACACGTTTCTCTCCAAGAACTAAAAAACTGGAGCCTAAACTCACTTTGAATGCAGGTTCTGGAAGGATGATGTCAAAAAATGTTAAGTGTTCTTATGAAACAAGAGCACTTGCAACACCAGTGTGCTGAGATAAAATAGAGATAAGGGGTATGTATAATAGAAAGGCCTGAGCTAGCTGAGTGCTTGTTCTTGTAAATATTCTAGACAATCTTCTTCAACTTTTACTGGGAAAAAAATGCATCCGCTGAATATTCGGAGTCTTAAGTCTAAGCTGATTTCAAGCCAATTATATTTTAAATGCTACACATCAGTCAGCTGATTTTGTTGTTTTTTCAGTTTATGCTCATTGCGACATCCCATATAACCCATGTTATATTGTTTGAAGGCAAGGTTTTCACAGGGAATTTGACTGCAGTGTTCAGTTGTGGGGACCGTCTTCACGTTGTGAATAAAACAAACAGAGTTATAACCACATATAATGTAAGACATATGGTAGTAATCATACCATGCAGGAGAACAAAGATTATGTTTTATCCACTACTTGAATCCATTTCATCACAGTCAATGACAAATATTATTGCCCTTGTCAGAATCTAAACAACAATGATGAATTTGCAAAGTTCTGGAGCACTTGCCAAGTCTGTAGTGCTTTGGATAAGGTTTTTGAATAAACCCTTTTTTTGTCTTGGATTAGTTTTAGCACTGTACAAACACTAATGTTCTGAGGAGAATTTTCTGTTGCACTGGTGGAAAAATTAGCTCATAGCCCACGAAAACCCAGAAAATGCTTTCCAATCACTACATTCGACATTGCCAAGATATATAGATAAAACAAAAATGTTCAAGAAAACCTTTTAGAGGTTTTCACATGTGCCATTAAAGCTTCTGACGGATGTTTCATTAGTGTCTACTCACCGTAGCAGTAATGAGTGGACCATGGAGTTGTGCATAGAGCAATGCTTCGTTAACGTGACCTCTGACCCCCAGCATAGCTAGCTCCATGTTGTGTTGCCCTGCCATGGCGAGAGTTAGCTGTTCCAACAAGTGGATATATCTCCTCCACGGCTGATCCAGCTCTGACACACTAGCTAAGCAGCCTCGCATTACATTCAGACAGTAGCCCACGCAGGGCTTGATCAGCGTCAAGCCACTACAGTGGGAGCAGAACACCATCTTCACCAGGTTCTTCACACACTCTCGGCTCAGATTGGCATGCTCCGTTGCGTTCATGACCTCCAGACCTTTCTTCAAGGCGAGACCTAGTTGCTGGCCAGCCCCCAATGCCTCAGCCAGTTCCTGAGCCATGAGAGCTGGGTGATGCCCAAAAGGGTTGACATCCTGCCTGATCATTCGGAGGCAGTCGTCCATTTCATTTTTTACAGTTATACTCCCTTCCAAAGCTGGGTTTATTAGCCGAATGTAGGCAAGGGGAAAGATGTTGTTAAAAAAATTTTGAACAGTTGCTTCAACAGAGACGTTTGCTCCACGAAGATAGAGGGAGAGTGAAAAGAAGAGTTGGTTCACATGGGGGAAGGCATGGCGGGAGAGGGATGAGAAGGAGCCCTCCAACAAGGAGCTGAGGTGGCCTTGAGAGAAGGACAGGATGTACTGGAACATGTCTGCAAGGAGGGACAGAAAACACAAAAATAAGAGATACAAGCGATAATAAAAATGACACATTTTATTTTAATCCATCAATGAATTATGGCAAAGTTTACCTTAAAGGGTTAACTATAATGCAGATAACTTCTCTCTGTTTCTCTATACTTAGATTATTCTATATGTGTAAGTGACTTTAAAATAAAGTTTGATGTCAAGTTTGAAACTAAAACTCTAAAAAACTAAATTTGGGATTTTCTATGTTGATTACTCCTAATTTAAAATTCTGATTGAAAACGTATTTGTGTCTTTTTGAATAAATGATCAAAAACTTTGAGTATGAGTATCGTGTCCTAGCATTCGCCTAATGGAACTGATGAGTCATTTCTCAGTAAGTACGCTTCTGTAACTGAGTGGACAGATGGACAGCGAGAGTTCAGTTCATTCTAATATAAAACACGGCCAAAACAAGTCACGCCCTGCAATATTAGGATGACCTGTGCTCAGCTTTAATTACGAAACACATTTGCTATTGCATCATTTCAGTAAGAATATGCAAAGTCACAGTATTCTTTTTTTTTCTTTTCTCCAAGACATTGATGTTTTATTATACTCTCTCTATAGCAACAGTTCACAATTTGAGTCTGATCAACCCTGGCATTGTCACCTTGGAATTTGCCCATACAGCAAAAAATAAAAAATCAATTGATGGAAAAACCTGGTCATTCACTATATTCAGGTAGTCTGCTGACCTCATTTATGGGCACGTAATGTCGCTGAACCTAGACCTGACCAAATGAATCAACCTCAGACCAGAATGCTCAGTGAAATCCAGGTGGTGACTTATTTTTGGCCGGGCAGAATATTTGGACTACTCCCCCATTTTACTGCTCACTGACACAATTTACGGCTACGTTCATTATGACTCTACTAGAAAAATATGTAAACGTGTAATTTCACATTATAATCCATACTGATCAATGCTCCGGTTGTCTCATCTATTACAGAACCAACTACTGAGTCTTAACCTGGTGCTTTTCATGCTTTTTAAAAGATTTTTTTAATGTACATATATAAACATGTACATTTTTGTATGCATGTGCTGGATGCAACACTCCTCTCTGGGGTGTGATGTAAGCTTAAAAGCATGACAGGACATGAAGGAGCAGCAGCAACTGTACAGAAACTGAGACCTGGGAAAGAGGGTGCCAGGACACACGCACACACGCACACACACACACAGTATCCCCACTAAAACCACAAATGCACACACACACTTATACACGTTCCTAAAATAAGCATAAACCTACATAGCCTGTCAATGCTACATGTGGCGCTAACAGCTTATTTAAAAGTACAGACCATATGTTCTTCAGCTTTTTGTTGCTTTTAGTTTCATGCCTTCATGTTCATCACAAAAGTTGTTTTTTAATCTACTTGTGCACTGTGATTGTTACCAAATGAGAGTGTGTGTGTGTGTGTGTGTGTGTGTGTGCTTCTGTGTTGTTTTCTGTGTGTGTGATTGCATGTGTCCAGCCCCTCCCAGCACACAGACAGAAGGATAACAACAGTCATGTCCTCATGAACAGCTGCACTAATATGAGCACTGTCTGTGACACAGGAACTCCCCGCTCGCCAGTAAAAGGCACATCTCGTTTATGAAGCCCCAGAAAAGCCCATCAAAACAACTTCCCACAAACATTTAAATTTAAGCCCTGCAAGATAGAATTTGAAACTTGTAAAAGTTCAGAGGAAATAAAGCAGGGAGTCACCAAAAAGCAAAAAAAAAAAACCAGACAGGGAATAAAACTAAGTAAAATACAAAGCGTTACAGAGGATTGTTTGACAGGTCATGAAGACCTCCATGGACATTCAGGTGTAAACAGAACAAAATAGCACACTTTATGGTACATAATGAAAGGGCAAAGCAAATAGTTTAGATGCTTTTTGAGAAAAATGTCCTTGTATTGTAGCCCTTGGTGCTGCGGAGGTGGTACAAGTCAAAACTTTACCAATGTGCTCTGCAACAAAGGCTGCAAAGGGCAATATTCACTTTTAATCTGGTACACAAGAGTAATACAGAAAACATTATGGGGAAAGTTAGAGGGGGGGGAAATCAAGTGAAGGCCAGAAAAAATTGAAATAAAAAGAAGTGACTAAAGTATAAACAAGTAAAAACAACTACTGTACAAGTTGACTCCACCTTGTGAACATGCTAACATCTGGAGTCATTTGGCTCTTGGCCCAGAGCACTTCTCTGTCTCTCCATGGCCTCTACTTCAAACATGTACTTCTGTACTTTGAAAGGACATGTTGTTATATCAAAAACATTTTTTTCCTGTGTTGCACAGAAAAAATAAGCAGGAAATTGTAGGTTGTGACTGCAACGTCTGCTCCTTGGAGGAAAATGATGAGGCACGGATTGTCACACCTGTTAGTTTTTGAGCGAGAGACACCTGTACTCACACCTGTTCTCAGAGGCTGCTGGAGATACCACGGCTGGCCTTCAGTTTATTGGTTCCACATTATGAAATTCCTTGTTCTTTTCCCTACTGGGACCAAAATGTAATAATAAAACTGACACAACTAGATCTTCCATAGCAGCAACCAAACCAGCACAAGTCATAGTTTGGTGATGAAATTATGGTGAAGTTATTACAAGGTAATCTTTCATGAATGTGCACTCTTTATATGTTTTGACAGGGCTAAACCAGTGTCAAAGCAGGTCAGTTACTTTTGATAGTGTAGGACATTATGTGGATGTATCTGCCACACTCATAGTGATGCCCGTACAGCTCTTTCAATACACTGAGGTAATGTTTGAGATTCAAACTTTTTTTATGTGAGCAATGTCAGTTTAAATATTTAGTTATTAGCTGTTTAAAATTAAGTTCAACATTTTATAACTATAAGAGATTCAAAAGAAGCAATGTGCAGTGTCGTTTTGACCTTCTGCTTACTCTAGATTTGCAATAAAAAGAATGGTTGTTCTTTAGGGAAAATTTTAACTACTACATTTTGACATTTGATGATCACCAAAACAATACCAGTGATATAGATTTCCTACAGCTTGGGCACAAAGCATATACACCACCTGCTGTAACAACCAGTCTCATGAAAGAACAATACTTCATCGTTTATCTGATCCCATTTCAGAAAATGTCTTAAATAATCTATCAGGTCTGTTGATCTGTCTAACCACAGGTTGTATCAAAAAGCCAATGAAATGGTCAAGAAAAGGTCAGTTCTTTCTGACACATCAAAATACTTTTCATAGCAAGAAACTATGAGGGCTTAATTTGTCTGCCAAGCTAAGTCCAATGGTATTAGTTCAATGATCTTTGCCAATATGTCATCAGTGCCTCGCCTTACTGAGAAACACTGATTCATTTCATAAGCAATGTTCTTCCCAGCAATCCATCCATCTTCTATAACCGCTTTATCCTCCACAGAGGGTCGCGCAGGAGCTGGTGCCTATCTCCAGCAGTCAAGGGACGAGAGGCGGGGAACACCCTGAACGGGTCGCCAGTCCATCGCAGGGCCACACAGAGATGAATGAGACAAACAACCAGTCACACACCCACTCACACCTAAGGACAATGTCCTAGTACAATAATAATAATAATAATAATGAATTGGATTTATATAGCGCCTTTCAGGGCACCCAAAGCGCTTTGACAGAAGCTCTATTATTCTTTCATGCACACATTTACACCGGTGATGGTAAACTATGACTAACGTCTGTAGTCACAGCTGCCCTGCGGCAGTCTGACAGAAGCAAGGCTGCTATTGGCCCTTCTGACCACTACCAACAGTCACACACATTCACACAGGTAAGTTGGGTGAAGTGTCTTGCCCAAGGACACAACGACAATCTAACCCAGCCAGAGCTAGGGATTGAACCAGCAACCCTCCAGTTACCAGATCGGCCACTCTACCAACTGAGCTAAACGCCGCCCTGATAGTCATGTTTTTGGTCTTTGGGATTAAGCCAGAGTACCCGGAGAGAACCCATGCATGCACAGGGAGAACATGCAAACTCCACACAGAGAGGGCGCCGAGCCAGGGAAGCGAACCCATGACCTCCTCGCTGCGAGGCAACAGTGCTAATAACTGCACCACCATGCAGCCCCTAAGCAATGTTCTTGTCTGACAAAAATAACTTATTTAATTTATTCATCGTATTTATGGCATAATTTGTGTTCTCTTTTTGGAACGATTCTGTCACAAACCAAGTGTTTAAATGCACTTTTCAATAAATCTACCAAATTCCATTAATTATAATTGCCTAAAAGCTAGTTAGCTCGATCATTCTCCCCAACAACTGAACCTAAACCTGGAAATGACCACATTCAAGTCTGACATAGTGGCTATCCTTGACATTTCTTTTTTCTGGTTGTTTTCCTCTTGAAAATGAAAGTTGGCTAGGCTGTGTTGTCTTTGCATGAAGTAATTATTTTTGTCACAATGAATTGACAAACCTGCTTATTCTCTGTAGCGCTGTGGGGCAAAACTGCCATACTCTCTGTTAGACATAAACAAGATACAAATATGGCGGTGGCAGAGCAGAGGACGCCTGTTCAAAAGTAAATTGGAGCGAGTTTATATTTATGACTATGAAATGGTGTATTGCACTCCATCTTTCCACCAGTGCTGACCCAGAATTGTTCGCTGAGATCACGGGGTTTAAATTACACAAACCCAATTCCTCTTGACGTTCTGCACAGCAAACCCAATGTTTAACTGGCATGATTAAACTTAAGTGTCACCATGGTGAAGCTGCCACAATCAGACTCAAAATAAGCATAGCAGCAATTCTGTGGTTTCAGTCGCAACTACAGTGTTCCTCGCCTTTTGCTGTGATGTCTGATTTCTCAGCCAAGTACACAGAGAGAAAAATGCTTGTGGCTTTTGACAGAGTTTGAGCAAGAATCAAAGCATCAAAGTCCAATTTCCAAAACTCATCACACATTCACTCACAGAACAGGACATACCAACCTAGTAAGTGACCACACTGGGGTTTGTTCGTTATATTCTGAGATTAGTAGAGGTAGCAGGAGTCGATGTACTTGGTTGTATGGATTTAAATCCTGCACAAACAAATTTACTTATTTAACAAATATATTGTCACACATCAGCAGCAAATCAAAAGTATTTCTAAGTATATGCATTTTATGGATACAACAGCAGGTATGTAATCAGGTTTTTTTTTTATCTTGTAAAATTTTGACATTCTTTAATTTAACATAGCCAAACTGAATTTTTTTCTACAATTAAAACAGCTCAAACTGGAATGGTTTTTAGTAGAAGCTGCAAGCAGCTTCAGCCATTTAACAAGGAAAATGGCCATAGCCAGTTTATAGATGAATGATGAATATTATGGTAAATTTTAGTTACGTTTTGCTCATTAATTCTGTGGCCCTCTTGAGCACAGCAAATTCACTCGACAGCTTAAAACTGTGACTTTGTCCAGGCTACTTGGCAAACTTCCCGACTCTAAACATTGCTGTTAATTCCATGTATGTAGTGCAATCTGCCCCAAACTTGACAGCAAATATTAGTTAAGCTTTAAACACTTCCTGTTCCAAATATTGGGTGGGTGTGGCTAAAAGAATCTAAAGCATCCCATAGGAAAATCTAACCAATCAGACCTGCCCACTGCTTTCACTGAGACATTTTGCACATGTCATACAGACTCCACCCTCTCAATAACTCTGTCAGTGTTTTGCTAAAACAAGTGTGATTAAAAATGGTCAAACACTTAACTGTGAGCCAAATGGAGTGACCAAATTTAGAGGAAGCAGCACTAGTGGTCTTCGATTGCAACACAGATAGTGAAACATGTCAGAGTGTTTGCTGAGGTACGAGACCCCCGTTTTTAAATTAGATCAAGCATAAAAGTCTTCTCCATACTAGTAAGCCTGTCTATTTTCGACTAGCGGCCCTTTAAAGTGATAATATGCAGTTTTGCTTGTTTTGGGCTCCCTCTGGTGTCCGTTTTAAATCACTGCATTAAATAAAATAGCCCATAGTTCTTGCTTAGAAACTGCTAAATCTACCTGTTGAAATGTCTCTTCAGCCTTCATAGCTTTCTACAGGAGCGGTTATTTACTCCTTCAAAGAAATCAGCTGTGTTCAAGCAGGGAGAGATTGAAAAAAATCAGGAATCATGAGCTAAAAACACTCCAGCGCTAGCATAACAGCTAGCCACTTTGGGTTAGCCTAACCCTCGTGAGACACGTGACTTCCTGGACACCGTGACGCGACAGAGATCTTGCAATCGTGGTATTCCAGATCTAATCACCAGATGGGGCTAAGTGACTTTTCATTAACTCTGTAAAGGGTCATATTAGCACATACTGGCTCAAGGAAAATATTTAAAAATATGAAAAAGTTGCATATTATCACTTTAACTGTGGGTGAACTTGCCTCCATGTGCTTGGGGATGCAGTAATATTGTGATAATGAGATCGGAGACACTGTTCTCATACCATAAACCCGTGGGCCATTCCTATCTTGGTGATCCGTCCTGAGTAAACCTGACCAACCATCGTCTCAGGAAAAGCATTTTAATCCCTCGGAAGGCTTGGGTTTCAAACAGGTCACCACACAGATATGTGACATAGTGACACGTGTGCAGATTACATATCCTTGTATTAATTAGCAGAAAGACCCTATATATGAGGCTATCTTCTCCCAGGCTGCACTGTTCATCTTAAGTTACAAGGAGGGGTGGGGGGGTGCACTGTCATATAATCTTCTAGTTTAACATTAATAAACTATTATTAAATTCTTGAATCAATCTGTTGATTCATCATACTTAAGTGACGCTTAACTACAGCATGACCGAGTCTAAAGTTGGAGCATGACTCATCTGTCAGACAGCATGCACAGACACGCTGACCGACACTTGCTGGGAAGCTGCACTCCTGCTCTGAACTGTGAGGTGCCAGCTCTCCAATTTAACGCCTAAATGCACATGTATATAATCCTAACTAACCCAAAATCAGCATGTTGCATCCAACTAGGACACTAATGAGTTAGAGCCCCATTCTAGTCTGCATTGCTCAGGTAAGAGAATCACTTGAAAAGGCAGTGAGTCGAAGAAAAGTGGAGACTGATTTGGTGAGGAGGAGGAGGAGGAGGATGCTTTATTCTGCTTCAACTAAAGTACAAAATATGATCAATGACACAGAGACAAAGGAGACAGAGCACAGGAGCTATAGCTGATGGGGTGAGGGAGGTTGTTAAAACTGCTAACACCATAAAGGGGAGGTGCAGGGAGGGGGGGGGGGGGGGGGT